>JAKZAP010000012.1:23009659-23377523 GCA_023053575.1 Branchinecta lynchi | reverse complement strand
TAAATGGAGTCCACAAAGGAAGTCTTGAATACAATCAGAATGAATAAATACAATGAGACAATCAGGAAAGAAGAACTAGTTCTAGGATTGAAATATACTATTGTTAAAATGAGAATTGCTAAGACAAAATATGGTGATAAGTTGGTTGTAGTTATTAATCATAATGACAAACCCTGTGATTTGTTTATAACTCAGAAATATAATGCCATTGCTAACGAATTACTTTTAAAGAAAAATCTGGTTTTGCAGCCTATTGTACGCGAAAACAAGAACAAAGAAACATATGTGGATTTAGAACTGTTTACTCAGTAATATTTGAATAAAAAATGAAAAATGTAAAAAAAAGAAGTAGTAGTATATTGTAGTATTTTATATGTAGTAAAGGGTAATATTCTCATTTCTTGTATCCTTTATTTTGGAATTAAGAAAATAAAAATGTTCTTAAAAAGGGGGATAATTTGGTAAAAAGGATGTTAAAATTTAAGAAATTGATGTTAAAATGGGGTTTTGAAATTGGGGGGAGGGTGGAGTGGGAGCCCCTTTATATAACTACTTCCTTGTACTAACTTCCCAACATTTTCACTTTTGGTTCTTAAGAGGAAAGGCCAACATCCTGCTTTGAGCACTTGATACTTGATCCCTTCCCTCTCTTGATACTTGAGCCACGAAATACGAGTCTGGTTTACAATCAACGTCGATGATGGGAAAGAAGGTCTTCAATGTCCATTTTTTTATATTCTTTTCGATCCTGTATGAAGCGATAAGGTAATACAATTGTTCACACCCCCCGTGTTAAGCTTGTATTCTAAAGTGACATCAAGACGTTTACCTTCGATGTACATTTACTTCTCACAGCTCCAGCGTGTTCCAACTTCCCTTGCTCAGCTCCACAGTTGTATAAAGCCAGAGTGAATATGCTACTGTAGTGCGCAGTGAACTAAGCCAATTCCCTTATCCGACTCTCACGTCTCATGCCATGCACCCTCCATTTCTTCTTCAGCTCATTTTCTTCAAACAGCTTTGCTTTACCATGCCAATCTTTTCGTATTACACCAGCTGAAAAAAGACCGTCGACGTCTTTTCGATGAGGTTGGTAAGTGAAGTCACTGAAGTTGTGCTCACTCACGACAACTTCGGTGGGGAAAAAGTATAGAAGTAAACATGGTTCTCTATTTGTTTAACTAGCTGGAGGCCAGAGCATCTTCACATTTCCATTCCTAGGCTCTATTGTTGGTAATGACGAAAGTGAGATGACATTTTCAGACACCACGACTAGTTACCACGGGCGGACCGTGGTATTTGAATACCAGACACCATGATAACTGGCCAAATACCACGATAACTGCAAAAACACTTTTTGACCATGGTATCAGATACCACGGTAACTGCGAAAACGACTTTAGTCCATCAGATAAAATAGTATGGTATTTGTAAAAACGCAACTAAAGTAGTTAGAGGTGTCCTTTAAAGTTTTTACTTTTGATATTTTAATAATATAAGAATAAGCTATTGAGATTTCTAACTATGTCCAAAGTTTAGCTGACGGGAGCATGGACTATGGCCATTCTGAAATAGCAGTTCACCAAATCGACCGAAGGTTTGTTGTAGTGTAAATTGAAGTCAAGGTAAATCTTCGTTTCGTCTAGTTACAAGCTGACGGGGACAAATGCCAAGCACGGCCTCAAGGTTAGAACGAATCTTCACCTAACATCCCCGTTTAGTACCGTCAAATTCAAGAATCGACGGTATTTTTCAAAAAAAGTTACATGTGACAATTTTCAAACTTTTCAGAAAAACACAAAGACTTTTCGCGTATATTTCAGGAAAGGCCATAAAAGTCCCAGTTTGAAAACTCTATATCCTTAGCGGTTGCTGCGATACTCTTGATGAATAACTCTTGGTGCCGATGAAGAATCGCCGTATGCTCTAGGGAAGAGCCGGAAGCGTCACCACAGCTGTCCACAACGAATCCCGTACATTGGTTGACATAGGATTTGAGTGATCGTTAGTGCGACATTTCTCGTTCTTCTGGTTTCAATTTTGAGCAGACATGCAGACAGACACAGCTGTTGGTATGGCACTGCCCAATAACTCAATTTCCCAAGAAATGTCACTTTCAGCCATTTGGAAAAGCGATAGTTGGTGAGCTGCCTACAAAGCTATTATCCTCTTGGTTGTTTTTTTATTGGATGGACAAAAATGGTTCTTCGTTTGCTTAGCAGATATAGCCTCTAGAGGCTGCTAGAAGACTTACCCAGCACCAATGCATAGGCTGCCAGCCAGGTCCATCCGATAAGAAGGACAAGAAAATCAGGGGAATCTGACCCAGAAAGGGCAGCCAGAGTAACTAGACTCACTATGTTGGCGATAGTCAACAGAGATAGTCCAACGCCTTCAAGGATGATGTAGAAAAGGCAGAGCAATCGGTGTTTCTGGAACGGGAGTTACTGTTACGGAGAACCGTGTTACTTCGTAAAAGAGCAAAATCAAAGCAGACTAACTCTAGGGAGTACCGCCAAGCAGGGGCGTCCCGAGCCTTTCTTCATTTGAGGAGTGGGTGGGGGCGGGAGCCTGGTTAACATTGACCGAATCTGAACCTGATTTTTACTGAATTTATTAAAACACAGCGAGTTGCCTTCATGAAGCTACAACGTAAAAGTTGCAGGGTAGATACGAAAAAGGTTAAAGAGAAAAGTTGGCTCGTTTTCGCTTTTCCGCCCGAAATTCCGAGCCTCAAAGGCTAATTAAATGACACACCGTTTGTCTAACTAGTGAAGACTGCGAAAAATGCCGGAGGCGTGTGGAAACACTGATGATAAAAGTGTCTTTTTGCGATCCCAAAATTACCTATTAAGCCTCGGGCTGTCTGGCGAAACAAAAGGGGCGATCCAGGGTAAAGTAGATACAAAGTACAATTGTTCGGAATTTACAGCAAACAAAAGTTGGCTGGTTTTCACGTCAAAAGACGTGCTTATTCCTGACGTACTGCAATCCTAAGAAGTAAAAAAATGAACAGCAGCCAGCTAAGAATACCGGAAATGGTAAAGAACGAGAGCTAAATAAATGCCAATTAAATTACCAAACTCAGTGACTGGTTTAAAGCAAACAATGAATTCTATGCCGAGAAACCAACTAAAAAATAAGGAACAGATTGACAGCGGCATTACGACCTAATTTCGTAGGCTTAGCCGCAATGCCCAATTTGACCAAATTTTTCGCATTCGGCAAAAATTTGGCCGAACGCCCAAAGCATAGGGGGGCGGTGCGCCTCCCTCCCCCAAATCCCCCCTTCGGCACTCCCCTGGCCGTAGGGAAAGAACAAGAAGATCGTCAGCGAAAAGAAAATGATTAAAGCTCACTCCCCTCCCCCCCAAAAAAACTGTATTTGAATCCTTCAGTCTTTGAGAAAGTAAATCAACATAAACAGCATAAGGCAATGGACCCCTCCTTGCGGCAAACCATTAATCAACCCGAATGAACTACTTGTTTCACAACCCCATTTTACACAAAACCGCTGATTCAGAAATCAAAAAGCCAAAAGACGAAGAAATTGCACCGGAAACTTTCTATCCTGCAAAATTTTTTAAACTTTACCATGGTTGACTCTGTCAAAAGCCTTAGCCGAATCGATAAAGCAAGGAAATACAGGTGTTGAGTAAAACCAGAAGTATTCAACCACGACCTTAAACTAAGAAATAGCAAAGTCTACTCCATTTGAAGACTTAAACCCAAACTGAAAATCACTTGTTCGCAAACAACCAGACAATTTCATAAGCGCACATTTTTCAAGCAATTTAGAAAAAACTGCAGCCAAAGCAATTGGTCTTCAGTTATCATATTTCTAAGCATTGCAACCACAACCTTCTGGGATTGGCATAATACAAAAATCCGTAATCGATGAAGGCACAAATCGTGCGTAACATAAAGATTGAAAAACGTTGCTAACAGAGCGTACTTTTCATTTGCAGCAAATTTTAAATGTCTTGCCGAAATACCGTTAGCACCCTCAGCATTGTTTACGTTAAGATCCTTTAACAAAACCTCAACTAGATTAGTTGAGTTTAATCTTATCAATCGGTTCCATAGAACCGAGACCTTCCACCCACGAACAGTCACTATCTACAGAAATAAATAATGATGAATGTTTACATTTCCACACTTCAGCTACATTCCGGTCACCGGCAACACTATCCAATATCCCCACCACACCTGGCTTATAACAAAAACTACAATGGACTTGTCCCAAAAATCTCTAGCGGGCAAAAACAAATCAGTAAGTCTCTCTGCTCATTTGGTTGGTTAGCAGGAAAAAAGTAACATACTTTTGGGGCCTGGCGAAGTCCGGAAATGTACAAGATTGCTCAGGAATTTTTGGGATCCAATCGATAAGTCTGGTCTTTTTTGTCTCAGTAAGACGCATGAAAGTGCTCACGCTTGGTAATCTGGCTACGAGGCCGAAGGCTGTCGTCACCATAGTCAAGCACCGAATTTGTTTTGTGTTCTAGTGGATGTACTTACCTTTGTAACGCCAACTAGAAGGAGTACTGCTGCCAGGATGCAGACAACGCCGCGTACAAGCTGTATCCATGCATCAGCTGATTGTTCTGTAATAAAGCGAAGTATCGGGCATATGTTGGGTACACATCATTCCCCTGCCCCCCAATTGTTGTCGCATCCGACCTCTTCCCAAACGGAGCACTTGACAGTAGTAAAACATATTTAGCTTGTCACACAATCGGCTCTAGCGCGTGTCGCACAATTACCGCCCCCCCCCCCCTCCAGTAGCTGTGTTAAACGTTCCCTCATACAATATTTTTCCTGGGACATGTTTCTCTCCTGGCAAGTTTTCGACTCCCGAACAATATTTATTCTTGCGAAATTTTTCTAGTCCTGCTTAGAAACTGCAGTATTTTTTTACGCGTGTTTGTTCACAGATGTTTGTTTGTGGTATCACGTTTCTGTGGTAGGCCGAGTGAAGCGTATTGAAAAATTCCGACCTGGAGAAAGATAATCTATCGGTGTAGGAAGCTGGATAATTAATTGCTTGTTTCCAAAGAGGGTCTCGAATCGCGTAATTTTTTTTTATCATGTGACCGACCAGATATATGTGACGTCGTTCGAATTCTCGGAGGATTGTTGGGTCACGTCTCACTTGCAAGGCTGGGTCAGATGATGAAAGTAGGAACTCGTCAGTTCGTGGGTTTGCTGTGATCATGTGTAAGCAAACCTTTAAGATAAGAATGATCAGGGGTCCTTATAGAAATCACGAGGATGTGTTGTTTGTAAAAACTATTTTATTTGTGCATTTGGCCGTGATGATGTGCACTTTAAGGGCGCTATAAAGAGATTCATCTGTAATGATCATTCTTGAAGCACAAATGATGAAAAGCTCATTGGAATCATGAAAATGTATATTTTGATCAGAATTATTGTTGGGCCTATTGTTGGGCCCTTGTGGATCATGAATATTTATCGTTTGGTTAAAGTATTGTTTTAGACTTTTCGGTTAAGAAACGCACTTTTGGGGGTGCTAAGAATAAGTTTTTGAGCAAAACACTTGAGTTAAATTGTATACTTTGCTTAAAGTATTTTTTGTACTTTATTGTTAGGATTAGTACTTTGAAGGGACTGTCGGATCTGACTGCGTGACATTTTCTACTCCAGTCTTGTCAGGTTTTCAATGTTCAAGCAAAGTTTCATCGCCCTAGCACATCTGGAAGTACCTTAGTTCGCGATCACCGGAATTTGGGACCCCCCCCCCCCCCACACACATACTATCTCCCCTCACAGTGCCCGAACCTGGTCGAGTTTTGTCACTGGTGTATCTAACTACTGTCCTTGCTCTTCCAACCAAGTTCATCCCAAATCGCTCTACTATAAGCGTGTCATAAAATTTCTGGTCCCCCTCCGAATACCCCCCCCCCCCCAAATTCATCGAATCCAGTCCGGATTTGAAATGGGACATCCGAGACACGAAATCTTTCCAAATATCAAGTTTCGTCAAGATCTGATCACCCGTTCCAAAGTCACATTCCTCAAGATTCCGGATTCTCGTCCTATCCAATCCACCCCCCCCCCCCCCCCCCAGGGTCGGATCGAGGAAGAGAGTATTTCCAAGCTGGTTTGGTCGGTTCTTGATATACCTGCCAAGTTTCATCGTCCTAGCCCTTTTGGAAGTACCATAACTCGAGAACAGTGGACCGACAGACCGACCGACAGACCGAAGAGTAATCGGTATTCGGCACTTGAGCGAAGCTGCAAGTACCATAAGAACAACATTTCGAAGCTTCTCATGTCCTTATGTATGAGAGAGTTGTCGACGAACTTTGAAGCTTTCTGCGGAGCTTGCGTCGCGTGACAGGCAAAAGTTGGCCGGGTCAAAAAGGCTCTAAAATGTCTTAAAGTTCAATGGGCACATCAAACTACCCCAATCCCACTCTGTAACAACCTAGGAACAATGCTTACCCCCTAGATCAGCAACTTTTCAACAGTTTCCTCTCTGTGATATTTCAAAGCGTAATTTCTTGGGCCAGTACATTCTCAATTTACTAACTTGGACAAAGATAAAAGTGATGTTTCTTATAAAACTTAATAGATCTTTATTTATGCATAAATCAGCTTGTATAATTCAGGTCTGAATAGGTTATTTGTTTCTGAATGATTTTTGTAGCTATGTTATTTTTTATAAGCTTATTGCATATTCTGGTAAAATTTATAAAGCAAGCTAATCAAGCTTCACAACACTATTCCACAAAGAATAACTTTTAATAGGCACTTTAAGCCATGGAACTTCTGATGAAACACTAGAACAATCACGTAAACTGCAACTGCGGCTTGACTTTGGTAACATCTCAAATATATCTTTTGCTATCAAGCATTGCTGGTAGTTTTTAAATTTCCTGCCACAGTATCCCAGCTCCTAAGATTTGGATCGCCGAAATGCCAAATAGGTAACAAGAGATAACAAGAAAACGGCCGATTTTCGTAGCGCCTTATAAAGGAAGTCGGAAATGTTTATTTGTGAAGCATTTAATACAAAGTAAAGCATTAGAAGTGTCCATTGTGCTTTAAGTACAAAATGGAATAATGTAAAAAGACCGGGATATCAGAAGCTTATGATCGGATCGACTAGATAGAGGCACGAGCAATAACAAGAGAGTTGCAAGTTGTAGAAGTGGTACAGAAAGTAAGAGTTTGTAACATCAGAGCCTAAAAGAAGGCACGATAAAAAATTGTTCGTCACCCTCACTCTGAAGCCTGAAAGGGTCCTTTTAGTTTTGTTGCCTTTTTCTATACTCTGGCCTCTGACACTTTGACGGAGAAGTTCAAAATTCAAAATGCAAGTGTTACCCTTTTGGATGTTTCTTCGTCGCTATCAAAAATCATTGACAACAGAACCCAACCAGCGCACGACCTTCTACACTGCTTCCTGGCCGACGATTGAAATTAAGTGTCTTTTTGTGTATGTTTATGTGTTTTATTTACTTTCTTCATTTACTCCGCTTTATGAAAACGGCGGGTTATAAATAAATTACTTACTTACTTACTTACTTACTTATTACTTACTATGTCGTGCCGTGTCGTGCCTCTTTTTAGTCAATCCCGTTTATTATTCCATAAGGGAGCTGGGGATAATATAAAAGTCATAGCAAGCAAGAGAGGTCTTTTAATCTAGGACGTTTTGCTCGAAAAGATGATCCACCGACGTACCGAGTCCTGGTTTGAACTGTTGATTTGGATAGCGGTGTTCTAGTCTTCTGTGCTTCCGATCTAACTCCTTGAAGCGGAACAAGTTTAAGCAGCAAATTCAAGCAGACCATTTTCCGGTTAGAATTGAACCAGTAACTTGCCTGTATCTCCTGCCATTTGGACAATCCTCGCAACCACAATCGAAAAGTTGGAGATCTAGAGAAAAGAGGGAAACTCTGTTTTATTAACTCTTGTTGGATCTTCAACTCAAACATCGAAGAGCAAATATAATAGATAAATATGCTACAGTCCAAGAGCCCGTTATAAACAGACTGCATGAATAATGCAGAGTTTACACGGACGGCGGGACGGGAGTGCCAATCCAGAAAGAAATAGCGGTTTAGTTGAAAAGGAATTCGTTGGTGTAGGCTGAGGACTAGAAAAGTCTGTACCTTGCGTTTGAAAGCAGCAGCATTCAATTATGATGCCGTTGCTTTTATCAGAATATTTCTGTATAAGAAGTAGTAGTATTAGTGCAGTTTTACTGAAAACAAGCATTTCTTAATCAGTAGCACAACAAAAGTAGAGATGGCTGGGATGTGCTAAATTGTAAAAAAGAGAGAATATGGAGAATGAGACCAAGTACCAACAAAAAATTACCTTGGGAGATCCCAAAATAACTACAATCAATATTTACAGAAACTTACAGAAAAATAACCGAAGGAAAATTTGTTCTATATGTTTCAAAAGTACACCTACCAAGCAGCTCCATAGTTGACTGCATACGTAATTCAAACTTAAACTGGTTAAAATAACCCAATTCCTTAATTGTAAAATAGGTAGTAAATTTTACCTAATTCTTAAATAGTAACTAATTCTTTTGTAACCCACCATGAATTTATGAGCTTAGATGCTCGTGAGTTCTTACAAATATTCTAACAGAAGAAATTTTGTTCCCTCCTGTTTTCCTAAGTTTGTAAGCACTATTCCTTCTTCCAGTGAAGACCCAGTACGAAGGGTACCTTAAATCTGATAATGGAAATGGGATCTAGGTAGGCTTAGTAGGCTATGCCTACAGAACAAAACTAGTCGAATGATATTGTATACTTGGGGTCCTTGGAGGCGGTTATTTATTTTTTTTGCGGCGTAGTATCTTTTCGGTTCTTCCTGTCCAATACAGTTTGGCCAAGTGACTACGCTTCCACTTTCTCTCGGTGGCGCCGACTGTCCTAACATTTAATATTTAAAATTATTTTTATTATTTTTGTTTCTCAATAACAATCTATATATTTGGCGGCACATACACTTTCCTCTATCGCTACGTTTAATTGTCGAATATTCTTTCTTATTTCCTATTTTAACCCTTATTTCTGATTTTACCATATTCAACACATCTTTAAAACCTTAAAATTTTCTTGACTTTCTCCTTCCTTAATATCTTCTTCTCTAAATTTTCTTTCATTTAAAACTTATTATTTACAAAAATACCATCCCTCGTTATTTTTTTTTGCAACCAAACAAAAAGGGGGATTTGTCCTGGAGACATTAACAACACAAATTTTGTTTTACCTCTTCGCACTTCCTGCGTCATAAGGAATTATTGCAGTGGCATTGCATCCCTTCCGTCATAGGGAATTTTGGCAGTGGCATTTCTTAAAATCTTTTTCTTTTCCGTCTCCGATACCGAGACCCTTTTTTTTTTAAATGAATCTATTAAACAAATAAAATCCAAAAATAAAATATAAGTAAACGCTCATTTGATCGTACATTACATTCACAATTAATGAGTAGCCTGCGATTAAATTAAAAACTTTTAACAATTACCAATTTTCTTAATATAAAACTACTTAGGTTGCGAAAAACAACTTTAAAACCTTATATCTCAGTTAAAACTTTAAAATTTACCATTTAAACATAACTGTACTTTCCCGACACTTCTTATTTCTTTTTTTTCTCTTTTTTAATTAAATTTCAGATTAAATCTTCAGTTTCGAAATTTAATTCCAAATCATTTTCTACTTTATCATTATTACCTTTTATTACTTCCCAATATTTTTTAGCTTTTATTAATACGGAATCATCCTCATCTTTTTCTCTTTCTTTCCCCGCATAATAACAATATGTCGATAACATGAATGTCATTGTCCTTTCTCTTTTGAATCCATGTTTACTCGTAACGTTTAGAAGGATCATTTCTTCCTTGAAATGCCATTTGTCTCCATATTCCATTAAAGAACATATTATTTTTTTGAATTTCCTTAGTCTCTCCTTTTTCTTCTCGCATTTAATGAGAAAATGTTTAACATCTTCGATTTTATTACGGTCTTTACATTTTCCCATGTTTTCTTCAGGGAAGATTCGGTGCTTTCTTTCTTCTGTTGGGAGAACGTTATGTCTTTGGTAAAACATATGCTGTTTCAAATTCGGCGAAAGCATCGATGTATGGAGGATATTGAAAGCTCGGTTTGCTTGCTCTTCGTCTATCCGTTTCTCTTCAATTAATTTCAGTCAAGGTGCAAACAAGTTTACTGCCGCTCGGATTTGGATTCATTGGACAAAGCTGCCTGGAGAAAGGTCTTGAGCCGACCATAAAGGCCACGCTTAATGCTCGAATGCCTGTACGAGGATAAATAAGAACGGCAATTACAGGTAAAATAGTTAACCTTTTCCTGTTGAATAAGTCTATTTGAAGATGCCAGAGGCCGTGCTCCAAGATTCAGTCAACCAAATACTGGCCGAATTAGCCAAATTGAGGTCCGAAATGAATGCTAAATTCGTGGAACTGAACCCAAAAATAGACGATCTGCGCAGCGAGTTTTCGGCCGTTGCGGTTAAATTGGAATCGGATGTAGCAGGCCTGTCAGCAAAAACAGTGCATATTTCTCAGGAAATTCTGTTACTGCGACGCGAAGCCGAAGCGAACTGTTTGAAAATCGAGCGATTGGAAGCGGAATCGAAAAAGGCGAACCTAGTGCTGTACAATTTCAACCCCAGAAGGAGGGGCTACTCGCTTAGAGACGACATTTTGCAATGCTTGAACGAGATAATTCCTGATTTAAATCTACGTGATTATGACATCAGCGACGCGTTTCGTCTTAAGGCACGAGCCGGAGATACACGCCCCGTTTTAATCAAATTCGGATCTTTTGGTTTGCGTAATCTAGTCCTCCGATCGCAAAGAAACCTCAGATCTTTTTCCCTATCGGTCGCACCTGATTTCACAGATGGCGAAAAGCTGGCAAGAAACAAGCTCAAACCAGTTCTCGAGCGTGCGCGTGCCTCGGGGGCGAACGAAATTCGTCTAAGGGGAACGAGGTTATTTATCAACGATAGAGAATTTTTCTACGATAAGGCGACTGATGAAGTTAAAGAAGTTACAAGTCAACAGGAAGCAAGGGGACCGCGCCCACCCGTGCCAACCCCAGCACGTCAGAGGGCGGAATCTGTAAAGTCTGATGTTTGTCAGTGGTCAGATATTTTCGTGTCTAGTGCAGGGACGATAGTGCAGGCCCAGCCGAATGGGAGTCAACCCTCTATCACAGGCCAAGTTAAGCGCACGAGTGCCGATATTGTCAGCCCTAATGATGTTCTTTCGCAACCTGCCGCTAGTATTACGCGCCGTAGCAGTGAAAGGCCGAGTGGTGACGCACGAGGTTTGCGTGGAAGAAGCCGGTCAATCGGGGTCTGTGGTAATAACCCCCGGCAGTTGTTTCAAATGAATAGGCCTAGCACTCAAACTGGTGATTCGTCATTTACCAGTGACCAAGATTCTTCGATTCCGATTGAGGACTATTAGGGAAGCCAGGGCCATGGCCTAGCTGCTGTGAAAGTAGTTCATTGGAACATTCAAGGATTTAAAACTGAGAAAGTAGAATCGTTGCTTAAAGAGGAAAGATGGGACATTATAAGTTTGGTGGAAACGTGGTCGTCCGTGGATAGGCCTATTGTAATTAGTGGATTTAAAGAGTTTGCGGCAAATAGGAAGGTTTCTCGGAATGGACGATTTTACGGGGGAGTATCCCTTTTCATACGGGATGGAATGTTTAGTATTTGTCAACGGATTAAAAGTAGATCAGATAATTTGGTTTGGCTATCACTTTCAGTGAATAAATTACGAGTGATTGTGTGTAGTGTTTATATACCCCCAGAAAATAGCTCTTATTGTGATGAGGATACGTGGGATATTCTCTACAAAGAAAAAAGTGTTCATAGCAGATCTCACCCTAATTATGATTTTGTTTTCATAGGGGATTTCAACGCATATACTAGCGATTGTACAGAGGAGTCGTATATGTTTGGTGATCCGAAGGAATCGTCCCGTGTGGAAGATTTTGAGAATGCTTATCAATTTGCGAGGATGCGAAGAAGCAAGGACCAGGCACGTATGAAAAATAAATGGGGACGAAAATTGCTTGAATTTTGTGGTCTTGAAAATTTAGTTATTTTGAATGGTAGGGTGGGAAAAGATAGGTCCGGGGAATTTACTTGTTTCTCTGGAATAGCCCCAAGCGTTATTGATTATGGGTTAGTGAGTGTTCCTTTATTGCCCCGTTGTAGAGACTTTGGGGCTCTTGATGTTGTTGGATCAGACCATGTGCCTGTGTTTGTGGTTTTAGAATATGAGCTACCTAAATATAGTTTAGGATCCCAGGTGAGTTACAGGAAGGGTGTGTCACTGGCGAAAGGTGATGATTCGACAATAAGGAGAGGTATAAAATTAAGTAGGGAACTAGAATCTCCATTTAAGATTAGGCTATCCGATGAGGATTTAGAGTTGAGACTTAGTCAGTGCTTAAATGTAGGTAAGGATAGGGAGGTTGAGCTTGTAATTAGTGAGTTGGTTTCAGTAATGCATGGGGCAGTAGCGCTAACGCATATGAATTCTTCTAATGGGAATGTAAATAACAAAGATGTTTTTTTTTATGCGGAATGTAAAGACAAAAAGAGTGAAGTTATAATTGCGCTGAGACGAGTTAAAGGAAGTAATGAAGATAATCGTCCCCAAGCTTTACAGGATTATAAAAAGAAAAGAAAAGAGTATAAAACAATGTTGAAAGATAAGAAGTATTTGCTGGATAAAAGATCAAATAATAGGATTATGGAATTGTTTCATGGGAAAAGTAACGGGGATTTCTGGAAGGAAATTAAAGCGTCAATGCATGGGCCGTCTCAAGATTTTGTCCCACCTGCAGAGTCTTGGGTGGATTTTTTTGAGAGTAAAGAACCGCCTAGTGTTATTAATAGTGCATTAAGTGAGCCTACAGGTCATGATAGTCTGACGAGTAGTCTTAGAAACCAGCCATGCTTCCCTTTAAACGAGGAAGATTCTAGGCTAATTGATAAAGTAAGTGAACAGGAAATATGGGATCAGTTGAAGAGGATGAAAGGTTCGTCAGCTCCAGGTGTAGATGGAATTCCTACAAGACTGTGGAGTTGGGGTAGAACTGTTTTATTACCCATTTTGGCGGCAATTTTTTCAGTATTAGTTGAAAAAGCTTACTGGCCACGACAATGGGATACGTCAATTGTTATTCCCCTATTTAAAAAGGGGGACAGGACAAGGCATGATAATTATAGAGTTATTCACCTAGCAAACGCAGTTAGTAAGATTTTCTGCAAGGTGCTTGATTTTAGGCTAAAAAATTGGATAGAAAAGGCAGAGAAGCTTAGTCCAGTTCAGGCAGGGTTCAGAGAAGGTTATTCTACTTTGGACCAAATTTTTGTTTTAAATGTGTTAGCTAGGAAGTATACTAAGGCACGGGGTGCAAGGTTTTATGTGGCTTTTTTGGACCTTAAAGGTGCTTTCGACAATGTAAACCGGAGGCTTCTAGTGAAGTCTCTGCTTGATTTGGGCCTTCCTGCTTGGTTTGTATTAATTTTGGTGGAGCTTTACTCCAGTGTAAGACTTGTAGTTCGGGTTGCTAGGAAAATTTTTGAAGGTTTTTTCTTCGAAAATGGGTTTAAAACAAGGTTGCACTTTGTCGCCTAAACTATTTTCACTTTATATTAATGATTTAGATTCTTATATGCGGGATGGACAAGCTCCTATGCTTTCTGTTGATATTTTTCGCCTTTGCATGCTTCTTTTTGCCGACGACATAGCATTGGTGGCTGGTTCACGTGATAACCTACAGAAGCTTCTAAATTTGGGTGACGGATTATCTTTCAATTAAAGAATTGGAATTGAATGCTTCAAAGTCAGTGGTGATGGTTTTTCGTAAAGGGGGGAAAATAGCAGCTAGTGATAAAGTAAATTTTGGTGGTAAGGAGTTCGAAATTAAGGAGGAGTTTATTTATTTAGGAGTTAAACTTTCTGCAAAGGGTCGATTTGGGAAGCATGTTGAGCATTGTGTGGTGAAGGGTAGTCGATGTGCTAATCTTATTCTTAGAAGTCCGTTAATAGCACTAAAGGATGTTAAATTTCACAAGCAGGTGTTTGCTACGAAAGTAGCGTCAGCAATGCATTATGGATCTGAAATATGGGGTTTTATTCAGGGGGATAAGCTTGAAGCAGTACAGCTTAAGTATTTTAAAAGAGTTCTAGGGGTAAATATTACTTTAAATAGTTTAGTTTTGAAGGGAGATTTAGGCCTTACTAGTCTTCGTAGTGTTCGTTTAGTTCGTATGGTTAAATTCTGGGAAAAAATCCTTACGCTTCCTCGGGTACGGTTGACCAAAGCGGCATACCTGGAGGCACTAAAGGATGAACGTGAGGGTACTTGGCCTGGCCAAATTAAGACTATTTTGAATGAGTGTGGACTGTCAGGTAGGTGGAACGAGGGGAAGGGGGTTCAGCTAGAGGTAGGTGAGGTCGCGAAAGAAGTCCAAAGAGTATTAAAGGACCAGGAGTTGCAGGCGTGGGGTTGTAAGGTTTGGATTCCTGGGTCCCTGAGTCTCTACAATAGGGTTAAGGAGGCATGGGGCGAAGAAATTTATTTTAAGTCGGGGTTATCTCCAGAAGAATTGAAATGTTTAATTAGTCTGAGAGGAGATTGTTTGCCTTTTGGCCAAAGAAGAAAATATATTGGGAAAATTAGAGTTTCGTCTGGTCCTTATTTCTGCCCTTTGTGCGGGATGATTGATGAAGATGTAGAGCATTTTATTTGTGATTGTGAGGGTTTAAGGTATCTAAGGGAGGAAATTTTTAGGGTGGGTTTTTTCTCGAGGGAGGAACTTGTTAGAAAATTAAAAAGTAAACATTTTGGGGATTTAAAGAGATTTGGAAGATTCCTTCGGATCGCTCTGTCATATCGGGAAGGTTTTTTGTAGGTTTGTTATTGTTGTTGTTTTGTTGTTATTACTTTGTATTTGCCATGGCCCTTGTGGCTTTTTAGCGCAAATAAATCTATCTATATATCTATCTATACTCTTGGCTGAGTGCAAGTGCAGGGTATCTACGTCAAACCGGAACTGCACAAGTGTGACCAACTTATTAATGTATAGCGTCCGTGTGAGGATCCGCCCATGTCACATGTCGGGTGACGCTCTGTAGCGTCGCCCGGAACAGAAGTCAAATGAATGGCGCAAATTATGTCGTATGATTTTGTACTAGTGTAATTCAGTTATTAAAGGTTAACTTCAGACATTCGAGGTTAATATCGGAAAATAACAAAGAGACGGACATTGAAAATAACCTGTCCGAGCCGAAGGCGAGGTCGGTTATGAAAAATATCACCCGAGCGCAGCGAGGTTGATATTTTTAAATGGCCGTCGAGGCTGTAATACCGATATAAACCGAGATGAAGGTATGTTAACTATTATAACTTTTTCGAACAGAATATTTTTATAGGTAGGTCTTATTCTTCTTTTGTGTACTTTTTCCGCTAATGGAGGTAGGGAATTTATTTTAGTAAAGTAGCAACCGAAGCCTACTGTAGACCTAATAAAATGACTACTTTTATGACCCAGGCACTTCAATTTCTACCAATATAGTCTTTTAATTTGTTGGCAATTCAGATGCCATCTAGCGGTCATGAAATCCTACTACAGATCTACTAAAAATGACTCCTAGGGTTCGTGGAAGTAAAAAGTAAACAATAACAAAACCAACCCGGAGGCTTCTGAAAAGCAAAATAATTCCAGAACAAAGACAGTGATTAATGCTGAATAACTAGCCTTTGGAAAGCAAGGGATAGTAGGATGTTGTTTCAGTTGACAAGCTGTATTTTCAGTGGAAATCTGATTGTGTCAAGGTATGACCCAGGGCAAAGGCTGGTTGCTACGAGATTAAGATGTTCTGTAATTTTTCCAGTGCTGAATAACTAGCTTTTGGAAAGCAATGGATACTAGGACGTTGTCTCAGTTGACAAGCTGTATTTTGAGTGGTAATCTATCTGTGACAGGCTATGACCAAGGGCACAGACTGGTTGTCCAAGATTAAAATGTTCTGTAATTTTTCAACATTTATTCTATTTCTTATTTTGTATAATTTTTTTAGTATTTTTTAGTTTAGTATTTTTTCTAATTAATTTTTTGTGAAAAGTCAGCTTCTATTTTTCTGTATTTGAGAAAAAGTGCTCGACGAACTCAGTATTTGAGCAAAGTGCTCGATGAACTTCTTCGGAGGCTGTTACCCACTTCGTATCGGCCTCTCTGGAGGATGATACGAAGTAATTGTCGTAAAATAAAAGTAATTGTCGTAAAATAACTTCCTGTGGGACATAAGGAAGATACGCATTGCATGTATGTTCGAGAAAAGTTATTAAACGTTCATGCTCAGAGAAGGACGCCTTATGGTTTTTGGTCTGAGGTGGCGTGTTAATCTCTCACAGTCCGTTATCGATCATACCTGACTTTCGGTGTCCAAATCCTCGATTTCGGCTCTTGGTGGTAAAGGGGTGGTGACTTCGCTCATCTGCTTCGTTAGTTCATCAATATCTCCGAAGATATCTAGCTGAAGCGATGGTTCTAAAGTATAAAAGCAGCTTAATCTCTGATTTCCTACTTGCATTCCAAGCTAAGAGATGTGTTACAACAACAGGGGGGGGGGGGGGGTATCGCGGCGCTGTTTTGAATTTCATATCAAGACCTAAACTTCTGCTCCCCCTCTTTTGTGAGATAAACGCTCTTTATTAAAAGTGATAAACATCGTTCCGAAATTCCACTTTACACAATCGTGACACTGTTTAGGGGGGGGGGCTGAACCTGGGGCTAAAGCTTCTGCTAACCCTCTTTTGTGAGACAAACACTCTTTATAAAGCGTGTATACATCGCTCCTAAATTTCCGGTTTCCACGATCCGGGCAGAACTATTGGCCAAAATCGTGACACTGCTTAGGGAGGGTGGGGGGAGACTGAATGCGGGGCTCTATGAAATGGCAGAGACCTGAACTTCTGCTCACCTTCTTTTGTGAGACAAAAACTTTTTATTAAGAGTGTATACATCGTTCCTAAATTTCCGGTTTCACCGGATTCGGTCAGAACCATTGGCCAAATCGCAAGACTGCTTTGTCGCCGTATCGGGGATATCCCACACTTCCGCTTGTCATTATATTCCGGTCCTTCATTCAAAGATCCAAAGACTTTGGTTTGCAAAATTCGATTTCGTCCTGAATCTCATGCCCCTACCCTACAACTAAACACTGAGGATAGGAAACTTGGAGTTATCAGTCGCTTTTTTTTTAACTATATTTCAGCTGTACCAAACAGGCCCAACGAGTCTGCAATACACTGATCTCGAGATACTCCAAGCATTTGGTGTAAGGTATCCAGTGTTAGGCACAGAGTATACCAAACATGAGACTGGAGTTTGTCCCGAATCATTGCTATAACATACTGAGCTTTAAAACTCCCATTACCAATGTTCATTAAAACTTTTCAATCCCTTCTAAAAACTATTACGGTCACGCGGGCAGAAAAATTAGTCCTAAATTGTCACTGGTTTGCCTTACTTCCGTTGGAATCCGTGAAGAAATAGTTCGTTCAGTTCAATGCAAGGAGCACAGTGTGTATGAAAGACGAAACGAAAGGGTCATCAAGGGTCATGGATTTAACGACTAGGCAGTAGTGTTAAGTAGGAGACAATTTCATGTTCAACGGGTTACAATGTAACGAAACGTGGGTTCATACCGAGCGCATCTTTGTAGGCTTTGATCCGGCAGTAAAGAATATACATGGGCATCGGAAAAATTCTGAGAAAGTCCCCGTGGCGCAGAGTCTTTTCCTTGGGAATGCCCAGAGGCTCCTGAAGTGGTTTCGTCACCTAAAAGAGAAGATTATATTGGTACTACATCACCCTCTTCTTCCCTAATCACTCGATATATCAGTTGCGTTTTTACAGATACCATCGTATCTGATACCACGGTCTAAAGTCGTTTTCGGAGTTACCGTCGTGTCTGATACCACGGTCAAAAGGCATTTTTGCAGTTATCTTGGTATCTGGCCAGTTATCGTGGTATCTGATACTGAGATACCACGGTCGGACCGTGGTAACTGATCATGGTATCTGCAAAGTCATCTCACTTTCATCCAATTTTGTCAAATTGGAGGGAAAGACGTTCAGCACTAGTGATGTGATTGGATGTCAGTTTTTCTTTTGGGATGACTTCGAAAAGTGCAATTTCGGCAATAGTCGTTGTTGTAGAGCACACGTGTATCAGACACCACGGTAACTGCAGAAACGAGTAATTGCAGATCCAGTTACCGTGGTATCAGATACCATGGTATCTGCAAAAACACAACTAATATATCGAATGATGGTTAGATGAGATGAATCTTTTTAGTCACCAAAAACTTATCATGGCTCACGCCAAATTTGTTTGGTATAGTCATGAATACAACTTATGAGCACACACATAAATCATAACAGGCCTACGCAATAGGGATAAAACGGTCATAAATAACATTATAAATTTATACTAGCAGCTCAGCTTATGCTTCGTTATACAACTTTAAAAATGAAGGTACAAAACTCTTTGCAAACCTCTGGTGGGCACATATTGGCTGCAACTTTTCAACCGCAGTAGCTACCTTGCGAGGGAGCCTTTTTTGTCAGCTTTACAGAAGGTAAAATATGTTTGTAGATTGGGTGATTCAGAGATTTGACACCAAACTCCATGCAGAGTTTCAGCCTTCGTAATCCGGAACAAGTGTTTAGTGGGTGCCCCATGCCTGGACATGAGCTTAATCATCTGAAGTCCAGCATTCCGTCGCTTTATCATGCTAGTCGACTTTGCTTCCTATTTTAAGTCTTGAGTTAAGATTATCCCTATAGGAGTTTAATATTTTCTACTCTCAGGGAATCTGAAATTTCAGGTAGAACAGTAGGGTTGAAAGACTTAAAGAACGAAATTGTCATAGTGCACGATTTACTATCATTCACAGTCACCTCGGATTTTTAAACTATAACTTATGTACATGATTTGATTTTTGTTAAGGTCGGATTCGATTCCGGATTCAAATCTTCAGAATGAAATGGTGGATTAGGATTCAGATTCGTACCTAGCCCTGGCTTCGGAAGGGAATCCTTTCATGATCGGATTCGCCCATCTCTGTATCCATTCATACGAAGTTATTCAGCCCAAGAAGAAAATCAAGCAATAGTATTACGACTACTGTATTTGTATGTGAAAAAGCACTCTCAACCTTATGTTATGGCGAGTGGTGTAGTTGGCCGGACATAGATTGTAAATGTCCTTAGATACAGTCATCGGAGTCAGGACAGCCTAGGGCGTCTGGTGGCCTACTACACGTGCAAACTTCACGGATTCATTGTGGATTCCCCCGATCGACTCACACTAAGGTTTGCGTACCGAACCACAATAGGCTATAAACCACACATCATAAACGAGGCCCTACAGGCCAGCCCACTCTAAGGAGCTTTAAACAAGACTCATAACAATGACCTAAGGTCCGTAAATAAACAAAAGGTTATATTCTCTGTATGAACTTACTTACAAAATAAGCAACCTTTAGGTAAAAGGGTTGTTCCCGGTAGAGGCACGGAAAAGAAGTATGAACAAGGAGATGACTCATGCTCGCCGGATGGAAGAACCGTGACAATAAAATATATACTGAACAGAAAGGGACTAAAAAACGGCGGCACAAGTGAGCAGTACGGGGTGCAGACGGCACCACCGTAACAATAGCTCTCTCTGAAATATCGCACACAACATGTCAGAGATAGCGTGAAGCATGGAGGTAAAGAGTCTAAGTACGAACTTCCTACGCGGTTGTGTCCCTAGAAAACAGTCATAAGACAACGTCTGATGGTCCATTTACACACTGCGTAAAATCCGAGCGTATTTTGAAATCCGAGCGTATTTTACGCACGTTCTGAGCTTGAAAACATTTCTAGCAATACGGACGTATTTGAGAAATCGGTCCGTTTTGTATCTAAATACGTCAGTATTGCTAGAAATCTTTTCAAGCTCAAAAGGTGCGTAAAATACACTCGGATTTTACGCAGTTTGTAAACCCACCATGAAAAATGAAAAGGCCAAAGGGTAATGTTTTTAAAGGTGCATGGACTTGTTATCTATTAAGCCGCTTTCGCACCAACGCGTTGTGCCTTTCACACAACCTTGCGTCGACCCCAGGCTGAGCTTACGCAGACAAATAAAATGCAACGCAAGAATGGAACCAAGTTCTATTTTTGCATTGCGTCGACGCGTTCGCACCAGATTTGTAAATGGAAAATGGAACTTCTTGAAGAAAAACTAAAAGAACATGCTGATGGTGGAGAAAAAAACTTGCTACTAGTGAAAGAAACTAAAATTCAGCAGAAGAAACTGAAAAAGGAAAACGCAAATCAGCATCCAGCTTGAAAGCTTCTCTGGCAGGTGTAAAAATACGCTACGCAACCTGAGCCTCATTTTTGTTGCAATAGCGCTGCCGCATCGCTGCTGCAGCACTTATTTGCTTTTGCACAATATGCGTTTTTAGATTCACTCTCTTCTTGGTTGAAGCGGCAGCGCTGCAGCACCTTGCAGGGAAGCACGGAATTGGTCCGTGAGCAAGTCCGCGATTCTCGAGAAGCGCTGCCGTGTTCCTCGGAAACACTGCAGTGCAAAAACGGATGTAGAAAGAATCAGTCCGGAATCGGCCGAGAAGTGGACCTGCAGCATGCAACAAAAACGAGGCTCTGTACGTAACACAAGATAAACGCATACGCAACGCATCTCAACGACGCTTTGGTTTGGTTTGCTTCCGAAAAGAAATCAACAGACGAATCCAGGAACTGCCAACATGCCAAAGGCTCTAAACGGCCAGTTCAGGAACTCAAACGAATTAATACCTCTAAAGAAGAAAAATTTAATCTCTTACGAAAATCGCTTGTGAGTTGTGACAACCCTATCCGCGTCAGACGCGACAACAAATCCATATTAAAAAGAGAACAAGAAAAAAAAAAAATAACACTAACTTTCAAGAATCAAGAAGATGTTTTTTCATCTTTGTTTGGAAAGCGCTCAAAGACACTGATTCTTTTACACAGCACGACAACACGTTCCATATTTCTACGCCAACAAGTCGTAACGAAAGAGCTCCTCCATGAGTATGGCGTGTTTCTGACAGGAGTATATTTACCTTAATTACCTTAATTCTCACTTAGAAGAAGTAGTTATGTATGGATGATACTCCGAGGCCACATGAAACATATTTAGTTCTCTTATTCCTAACGGTGCTAATGAATTAATATATATATATATATATATATGTTTATTCACCAAACTAGCAAAGCTAGCAAAGGTAAGTCAATATAGCAATTTCAACTGGATATAAAATGGCCAATGACAAATGACAAATACTACCAGATACACGCCTAAGAACTATTAAAAGAATGAACAAAGTACGGCACAGACGAGTTAACATATCTTTCAGTTGCATCCGCTGGATAATTTGTTAATTTAGCTTTGTTTGAGTGGGTTTGACTACGCGTGTTGGGCCTGTTTTTATTTTGTTCAACATACTCAGGCAACATGCATCTGTGAAGTTCAGAATTTAGATATTTGTGGCCAAAACTTATTGTTAAATGGTGCCTACGTTGCTCAAGGGAAGGGAGACCGAGACTTGAAAGGCTCTCTTCATAACTAACGTACACTGGGCCCAGGATAATCTTAATTGCTCTTTTCTGGATTAGCTCCAGTCTACTGGATTGCTCCTTAGTCAGACCGGGATGCCATAATCACATGACTAATCAATGTGAAAGGGGCTTTATGAGCTAGAAATCTTTCGTATAAGGAATGAGTGCTTAATTTTATACAAGCCTCGCCACTGACTCGATAGTGTCGGCGCATAGAGGTAGCATATTCTGAAAGAAACTCTGTCAGCGTTGTGACCACAGGAGGATAGCCCCGAGTATAATAGCCAAAATCCTCACCTCAATAACCTCCTTTAACTTGGGAAGCAGAGAGTCCAGCGCTGCCTTCTTGTGTTTGATCCTTGCAAGTACCATCTTCTTTTCCCTTGCTAGTGTACTATGTTCATCTTTCAGCGTTTTCCTTTGCTCGAGCTCCCAGTCCAATCGCGCTTTTCTCAGCTCATGGGGATCAGACTGAGTAATCTCCTAAAAGAGAAAATTTTAAGACGAAGTGTTCCAGCCTTTGCTTCAATCGAAGAGCAAATTTCTGCACAACTTGTCTGTAAAAGAAAATGGCAAAAAATTGGATTTTTTTTTTTTTTTTTTTAGATATTACTCTCCCAGAAAAAGGAATTGCCTAGAGAAAGACGAAGCTTTTGTTAGCACTTACACTGCAAAAACTTTCTCGAGAAAGGATTAAAGTAAACTGCAGTATTTGCTAATGGGATTAATTACTTTTTAATTCGGCGGTAACGCTGTGACAGATACTTTTGAAAAATAAAATTCTATTCTATTCTATAATCCGAATTAGAGACAAGATCTTTTCAGAGACAAGATTAATCCCAGTAGCAAATACTGCAGATTTTTGTTTACAGTGCATAATACATATATATATATTTATATATCTCCGACCCGAACGCTCCCCCCATGCTCACGTCTCTGCAACATTCAGTGTAACAGCCCTATGGAATAAGATATGGCACTTGTAAGGCTGGGTCAAAGGATGAAAGTAGGAATTCCAATTCGTTGGTTTATAGTTATCATTTGTAAGCATTACCTTTGGAATAAGAATGATCATAGGACCTTCGAAATCACGCGAATGCATCGTTTGGTAAAAAGAATTTTATTTAGCACTTGGCTACGATCACGCGCGCCTTAAATACTTTTGAGATTCAGATGTAAGCAAATTCTTTAGGCATCGGCTCACGTGGATCATGAGAAGGTGTATTTTACTCAAAATAATTTTTGTACTTTAAGGAATTCACTTGTAAGCCAAACCCTTGAGGAAAAAAATATGGCCCTTCGTGATCATGATTATTTATCATGTGTTCATAGCTAATTATTTCACTTTAAGATGTGCACTTTAAAGGTGCTAGAAATTCATTTTTAAGCAAAACCCTTGCTATACTAATGATTTTGGGCCCTTGGCGATCAGGAAATGTAGCAGTTGGTCAAAAGAACTTTTAACGCTTTGCAGTTAATATGAGCACTTTAAGGGTGTCAGAGATGTAATTCCAGGCAAAATCCTTGAGGAAAAAATTATCGTGGGCTCGCAGGGATTATGAAAATGTATATTTTGCTTAAAAGTACTTTTTATACTTTGCTGTTAAGTTAAGACGAGTAGTCTACTTTAAGGAATGGTAGGGTCTGGGAAGTGACCATTTTTAAGCCAATCTCGTCCAGTATCTAATGTCACCGGAACTCCATCAACACCCCCCCCCCCTAAACTCCCCCCACAGTACAGTTGTCGGACCCGGTCCGGACATAAAAAGAACATCAGTGACATCTCCAAATTCAGATTTCAGATTATTTATTAACACAAACAAATAATACACTTCCTGGAACAAACTGCATGTGCCGCCAAAAAAAGACCCTGCGGACTATGGGAACGAACATACAAATAAGGAACTCATTCAATAATATTCCTTTATAGAACAAACAAAAAAGAAACATTCTTGTTTGAATACATTAACAAATACCAACTCTCCAATGCTTTCACTTGAAAATTACTCTTTTAGTTATTTTTAAAAACTGAAGGGTTTTTGCATTCCTAATACACAGAGGTATTTCATTCCGTGTCGCTACTCCTACATGTCTTATTGAAAACACCCCTCTTGGAGTATGCCTTCTTTTATTCAAACAAAGTTTACAACGGATACGTCAGCTATGATTCTTCATCAGCGATATTTCGGCCCTTCTTGGCAAGGGTCCTCGTCAGGCTGTCAATCCTCTCGAGGATTGACAGCCTGACGAGTCCTCTGAGGATTGACAGCCTGACGAGGACCCTTGCCAAGAAGGGCCGAAATATCGCTGATGAAGAATCATAGCTGACGTATCCGTTGTAAACATTGTTTGAACAAATGTTTCAAAGTCAGCTTGGGCTCAAAGAATATTTATGCCTTCTTTGCTGAGACAACAAGGTATCCTCTGTTAAAGTATTAAATTTCATTGGAATAGATCACGCGTTCGAAAGTTACGCATGACTCATTATTCCGGATTCCTCTCCCTCCACTCTCCCCACGAAGATCGGATCGAGAAAATTACTATTTCCAGCTCAGTTTGATCGGGTCCCTGATATGCCTGTCCAGTTTCTTTGTGAAAATTCCCAAAACCGCCATCACCGGAAATCCGGGAAACCCCCTCCACCCCACCCCACCCCCAAAGTGCCCGGATCCATTCCGGTTGTGTAAACGAATTATCCAGAGCAGATGCTTGTTTTTCCCCGCAAGTTCTATTCCAATTCAGGATTCCCCTCCCCCCCCCCCCCAGATGATCCCATCGGGAAACTGAATATTTCCAAGTTAGTTTGATCGGGTTCCTGATACGCCTGCCAAGTTTCATCGTCGTAGCATATCTGGGACTACCCTAACTTACAATCGTGGGACAGACCGCCCGCCGGCCCGACCAACCGACGGAATTGCGATCAGCGTATGGCACTTGAGCCAAAGGCTGCGAGTGTCATAAAAATGCAAACTAAAATGTTCTAAAAAGTCCTGGGTATAAGAATATACTCCGTATTTACGGAGCTCGATTGCTGATCTTTGCTAGGCGCAGAGGAAAGAGTTCTTGTCATTATTAACGTTTTTGATCGTTTTTAACAAAATACACTGAGTATTTAACCGTTTTAAATTAGCTGACGACCTATCAACTTTGTCGCTAAGAACTGTTCCTCCTAACCAGACCAAGGAATCTTTGTCAACTATCTTGAACCTCATGAAGGATGACCTGGCTGACGTTAAGCTGTCAGTCAGTCTAAACAAAAGTGTAGCTCTGAGCATTCCTTTCCTTAAAAACGAAGGGATCTGGAGTACACTGTCAGAAGTTTCATAACAGATAGCGTATAACACTTTCACGAATAACACTTTTTCACTTAGAAATAAAGTGTTACCAAATTAAATTAAGACCAAATAAGTTTAGACTATTTCGTGCCTAGATCTCCAACAACACCTTCAATTGGTAAAAATACTAACGGGAACGAAAGAAACATAAGTAAGTAAGTAAGTAATTTATTTGTGAGCCGCCATTTTGAAAAGGCTGAGTAAATGACGAAAATAAACAAAATAAACAAAACACATATATACACACAGAAAAAGACACTTAATTTTTAATCTTCGGTCAGGAAGCAGTGGACGACATCGAGTGCTGGTTGGGCCTTGTTGTCCATGAGTTTTGAAAGTGATGACGAAACATCCAAAAGGGTAACACTTGCATCTTGAATTTTGAATTTCTCCGTCAATGTATGGTTATGACATAATTTCGACAAGTGGAGCAGGTGCTTTGCATATTTAAAATAACAAGATCTCATCTTTTTAATCTCCTTCTTTCGCAGAACATGAGTGACGCCAGAACGAAATAGTATAAAAGGAGCGCAGAAGGTGCTGTACAATAACAGATAACAGATAACATCCCAAAGTGTTATCTGTTGAAACCGCGCATCTTTCTGTTGTCATTATGTAACTTCTGACAGTGTAGTATTTTTACCTATTGAAGGTGTTGATGGAGATTTGGCACGAAATAGTATAAACCTCATTGGTCATGACACTTTATTTCTAAGTGAAAAGGTGTTATTCTTGAAAGTGTTATGCGCAATCTGTTATGAAACTTCTGACAGCGTAGAACTCACACGTGCATACGATTCTCCAGAAGACAGCTCCACTCCTAAGTCACTCGCCTTTCCTGCTAGGTTCTGTCTTTCATCAATAGTTATGAGGTCTCTGTACTGTACGTATATGCGTCTTGTCTAGAGTACTCTTGCGCAGTCTCGCATTCGGACTGGGATTTAAAGACGGACAGGCTGGAAAGTATCCAGAAGAGAGTGGTGAAGATCATCCTTGGTCCAACGTACACTTCGTATGAAGGCGAACTGGCCAATGCTAGTCTCTACTCTCTGATGTACGACGAAAAGTGACCATGGACTTCTAACCCGAGTGCCTGACCTCAGATGACTGACTTCCTTCAGGATCTCTGAGTCGACATGGAAGTCCTTAAACGCTCTTGTTAATTTGAATTCGATAAAACTACACTATTAATAGCAATTCCCTTGTGACACTCACAATAAACTGGTATCTTGTCCTAAAATTCTCGTGCTGGTGTTATTTACATTAGTCTTTGTTTTAATTGTTAATTATATGGTCCTAAAATTCTCGTGCGATGTTGTTAGTTTGTTTTAGATGCAACACTTTAGGCTAGACTATTATTTTTTTTTTTACAAATCAATCAGGATTAACGAAGCGTCATTTTCTTACGCTACTGGCATGTCTCTCGCTTTTCATCAACTTCAGTTGTTCCACAGTTGTCAATAAAGCTGTACCTTACCTTACCTTACCTTGGCAAATTCGACTATATTGGTAGCATCTACTTACTGGGCGCAATATGCTGGCTGGTGCACTTGCAAAAAACTGCTCCTTCGTAACAAGTTCGATATCATCATCCGCAGATCTGCAATTCAATAGTCGTTAGTTGCGTTTTTATGGCACTTGAGCATACTCAAGTGCCATATAGCGATCGTAATTTCTGTCGGTCTGTCGGTCTGTCTGTCTGTCGTTCTATCGTTCTGCCGTTCTGTCGGTCTGTCCAGGTTTTGCTAGTTTGGGCACTTCGACACAAGCTAGGACGATGAAACTTCACAGGCATATCAGGGACCCGACCAGATCAACTTACAAATAATCACTTCCCCAATCCAACTTTCCCCGGATCCGGGAGTCCGGAAACTATAAAGTAAAACGGGAGCAAAAAGTAAAATGGGAGCAAAGCAAAGCGCTGGCCGAACGCGAGATCGAACCAGGAACCTTTGGGTTGACAGTCCAGTATTCTACCACTGAGCTATACGACGATGTATCAAAAAGCGAATGCGGGAATATTTAGGGTTTAAAGATGGTCAGTCCAAGTCAAACAAATCTAGTGAAACGTTTGGCAGGAATATCAGCGAACCGACCAGATTAACTTGGATATAATCATATTCCGGATCCGATCATAGTGGGGGGAGTGGAGGAATGGGAAATTCTGAAACTATTAACATGCATAACTTTGGAAAGGGTAATCAGACATACGTGAAACTTGACCTTTGTGTTGCCAGTCCAGTTTTCTACCACTGAGCCATGCCATGATGTATAAAAAGCGAATGCGAGAATAGATACGGTTTAAAGATGGTCAGTCCAAGTCAAACAAATCTAGTGAAACGCTTAGCAGGAATATCAGGGAACCGACCAGATTAATTTGGATATAATCATATTCCGGATACGATCATAGTGGGGGGAGTGGAGGGATGAGATATCCGGAAACGACGGTCTGTCGGTCTGTCCCGTTTTTGCTAGTTTGGGCACTTCCACATAAGCTAGGACGATGAAACTTGGCAGGCGTATAAGGGACCGAACCAGATTAACATGGAAACAGTCACTTCCCCGATCCGGCCATCGTGGGGGGGTGGGGGGGGGGGGGGGGTGGAGCAACAAGAAATCCTGAAACTAGTAACATGCATAACTTTAGAACGGGTAATCGGACTTGCGTGAAACTTGACATATGTCAAGAACAAGTGCTTCAGAAGCTCCATTTCAAATCCGGACCAGATCCGATAACTTGGAGGGGGGGCTGGAGGGGCCACCGGAAATCTCATGAAACGCTTCCACATAAGCTAGGACAATGAAATTTGGCAGGCATATCAGGGAACCGACCAGAAGAACTTGGAAATAATCACTTTCCCCATCCGGTCATTGTGGGAGGAGCGAAGGGATGGGAAATCCGGAAACTAGTAACATGCATAACTTTGGAACGGGTAATCAGACATTCAAGAAACTTGACATATGTCAAGAACAAGTGCTTCAGATGCTCAGTTTCAAATCCAGACCAGATCCGATCAATGGGGGGGGGAGCTGGAGGGGCAACCTGAAATCTGGTGAAACGATTCCAAATAAGCTAGCACAATAAAACTTGACAAGCATATGAGGAAACCAACCAGATTAACATGGAAATAATCGCTTCCCCGATCCTGCTATCGCGGTGGGGGGAGGGAGGGGAAGGGGAATCCGGAAACTAGAAACATACATAACTCTGGAATGGATAATCGGACATGCATAAAACTTGACAATTGTGAAGAACAAGTGTCTCAGATTTCAATTTCAAATCTGGACCAAATCCGAAGAGAGATGGATTAGAGGGGGGGACCGGAAATGTCGTGAAATGCTTAGGGTCGATGGATCGGGATGTCACAGTAGAGGGGTTGGAAGGGGTTTTCCCGGATTTCCGGTGATCACGAGTTAGGGTACTTCGAGGGGTACTTCCACATGTACTAGGACCATGAAACTTGGCAGACATATTAGGTACTCTTCCAGGTCAGCTTGAAAATAGTTCTTTTCCCGATCCGATGATCATGGGGGAGATTCTATTGACATGCATAACTTTGGAACAGGTGATCAGACGTGCATGAAACTTGTCAAGTGTCAAGAACAAGTGACTCAGATGATCAATTTCAAGTCTGGAACGGATCTGATAACATCGGGGGAGCTGAAGGCGGGGGGAGAAATCTCTTGAAGCGCTTAGAGTCGAGAGATCGGGATGGGACTTGGAGGGAAGAATAAGCGTAAGCCATAGATACATTGTAGAGGCTTAACGGCCTGCCACTCAATTTGCAAATATATTATTATTATTATTATTATTATTGACAAAACAGGACCGATCGTGTCACAGCGGGGGAGTTGGAGGGGGTTTTCCCTAATTCCGATGATCACGAGTTAGGGTACTTCCAGATGTGCTATGACCGTGAAACTTTGCAGGCATGTTCGGGACTCTATTAAATTGGCTTGAAAATATAGTCCCTCCCCCGATCCGATCATCGTTGGAGGAAGATACAGTTGTCAATGAGTGGTATAACCATTTCAGATCTACTAGATCAATCCCATTTTCTGACGGAATGAATATCGGGAGAGAGATCCAGCCTTGAAAACTGCAAACCGTATCTGACAAAATGCTAACTGTTCTTACAAGTGCCATATGAGCTTTCAGCTCTTGTTTCAGTTACCGTGGTATCTGATACCACGGTTGCTCTGCAAAAACAACAACTGCCAAAATTGCGCTTTTCGAAGTCACCCCAAAGGAAAAAACTGATATCCAGTCACATCATAAGTGCCAAACTTCTACCCACCAATTTGATAAAATCCTATATAGGCTCTATTGTTGGTGATGAAGAAAGTGAGATGACTTTTTCAGATACCACGATCAGTTACCACGTTCCGCTGAACCGTGGTATCTGAATATCATTTAGCACGGTCGTTGTATCTGATTTCAGTTACCACTTTGACTGGCCAGATACCACGATAACTGCAAAAACGCCTCTTGACCGTGTTATCAGATACCATGGTATCTGCAAATACGCAACTATTGGTTGCGATGGCGCTAAACGTTTATGTCGCCTAACATCCGTTCCAGCGATACTTCGGCACTACTTGGCCAGGTTCCTCGCCAGCCTGTATAGTCAGAGCCAAGGAATTTCAACTAAGTAATCAATAATATCTTCGCCAAGAAGGGCAATAATATAGTTAGAACTAAAAACAACGATCTGTGCAGTTCAATAATAATCATCTTCTAGGACACCAGTTCCAAGTAAGGACGGAACGCTTTTACAAGGACATGGGCCGCTGTCGGCAATCGAATGGAACAACTTACCAGCGAGAGTAATCTGCTCCAGAAACCTACTGACGTTCAAGAAGGAGGTGATGAATATTATTCAAGTGCCATTTCCTCCTTGTGTAAATTTAGAAGAAATAAAAACTAAGAATTTTGTAGAGGCTTAACGGCCTGCTATCCAATTTGCGAATGTATTATTATTATTATTATAACGTTGGCAGACTTATCCGTTTAACGCCATCATAAGATTCGCAGTCAGCTTCGGCTGAATTGCCCTCACCGGAAACGGTACCGCACGCACTACAACGTTCTTTTTTAACCCGGTTCAGGCGAGGCTATTTACACATTCCACCAAATCAGGTTCACCTTATTACAAGCCTTCGAAAAATATACAAGTTCCTATTGTGCCCAGCACAACTTCTGTCTTGTTTGCGATTTGTAAAAGGCACTAACCTCTCGCGCTCTCCGTCGTGACTCATTATAGTTATGACGAGGTTGGATTGACAAGTCAGAGAGCGTGTTCCACCCTTCTAACAATAGTAACTATTAGTTACTATTTTCGTTCCAACCTCGTAAAAGGTTACTACGCTGACCGTTCCAACCTCTTAAAAAGTTACTACGCTGACCGTTCCAACCTTCTCGAAATATTAACTAATAGTAACTATTTGCTGACCATGCTCGGGATCGTAGTAAGCGTGGTAACAACGCATCTCTGTAACGTGATTGGTCGGATTCGGCCGTGGCATGATATTCTACTGGAAAATAGAAAAATCGTTCCAGCCTTGACGGCAAAAAAGCCAGGATTCGTGACGTCGTGCGTAGTAACTATGGTAAGTAGGGTGGAACACGCTCTGAGTGATTCATTCCGGTACGTTTTAGTCGCGAATCGGCAAGCGATCTGGCCACATGCCGATCGCTGGCCCCGGGGTCGTCTGTAAATATGTTGTATCCACAACTCAATATTTTGTGTTCGTCGTGTTACGAATAAACTGGAATGATGTGGCAACCACTCTTGGCCAAATAAGGGACAGTTCCGATTTTACGACCCATCATCACGGTTATTTTGCTATTGGCACAACCCCTTAGCAAAACTGTCACAGTTATCTGCAGCGTTTCTTTGAGATAAAGGAGGGCTTACTTATGATCCAGGCACTTTGCTATCTCTGTCCTCAAATGGTGGAGCTCATACATCAAATTTCTGAACTGAAGATGCTGCTTATCCACTCTCTGCCTGGCCTCAGACACCTAAAAAAGGGTACGTAAAAAACTACAACTTCTCTGGTCTGTTTTGAAACCGAAGAGTTGCGTCTATGCTGGTTCTGTGTTCGTGGAGGCGATCAGACATCTCGTCTTATTGTTTGTTGGTTCCGCATCGTTCTCCTGTTGTGATTGTGGTGGATTAGTTTTTGTGTTGTTTTTCGCTGAGGACGGTTTGCCGGAAGTGCAACCGAAATATCCGAATTTATATTTATCCCTCGCACATCATCCTAGAGGGATAATTAACTGATCAAGAAAAAACCCCGAAAATCACGGTTTTCTATTTCTTTCGTAATGAATGGTCAGCTTGGCTTCAAACCTTATATTCGTCAAGCTTACGGGGAGCATGTGGCCAATTGTGTGACTGATTATATTTCCATATCGAAACGGCAGGCGAATGTGATCAATCAACTGTCTTTCCTTTTGTGTTGCAAAAAAGAACGTATATTACCGAAGTCGATGCGTTTTAACCTACACTTGGGTACTAGAAACAGTGTTTTATTTCAAGAAAGATTTGGTTTTCAGACGTTAAATCATGTTGTGGAAGATTTGAGATCAAAAAGGGCTCTTCTAGAGAGACAATTGTGTAAACAGGATGAATATCTTTACGAGGTTATGTCATGGCGCGATCATGACCAAGTTTCCACCATGTCGATTAAAGCATTCGATCATGATTTCAGTTTGGCTCGAAACCGATTGAAAGATAAATTTTCCAAATTACATACGAAAAATACCAGTCACAAAAAGTTTACATTCCGAAAGTTTGCCCAGGTCCTGCTGTGGTGAATATTAGTTTAAAAGCACTTACACAAGAACAGACAAAGGTTCTTTCAAAAGGTATCAAGTTTAACCTCCCCCGTCCCGAAATTCCCTACACTGAGATAATCACTGGGGTTGAGTCCGGAATTTTCCTGGGTCGTTCGTCTTTGAAAAAGCCAGACGAAGTCAGAGCTAGAGTTGTGAAGACCATGCTGGACTTCAAAGCACCCGTGGTACCAACAACTTTTTTTAAAGACCAGTCGGTACTTACAAGTCTCAAGAAGGAAAGAGACTTAGTCATTACGAAGGCAGACAAGGGAAATACTGTGGTTATACTAGATACCGAGGATTATGAATTAAAGATCCGTACCCTATTAGGAAATACACAGGTGTTCCAAACACTTAACCAGGACCCTACTGAAAAATTTGTGAAGGAGGTACGAAAAGAGTTAAAACAAATGAAAGACCAACAACTTATAACTGAACATATGTACAAAAAGTTGTTGCCAAGAGGTTGTGTAGCACCTAAACTCTACGGTTTACCTAAAATCCACAAAGAAGGGAACCCTTTACGACCCATCGTTTCAAACATCAACTCACCCACAGAAAAATTGGCAAATATCTAGCTACTGTTTTCCGACCCTTAGGTCAGACACAAGTTTCCTTCATAAAGAATTCTTCGGACCTTGTTGAAAAGCTAAGTGACCATCCGGTAACTTCAGAAACACTGTTGGTTAGTTTCGATGTCGAATCTATGTACCCAAGTTGTAGGACTCAGAAATGTGAGGCTCTCCTAAAGGCAAAGTTGGAACAATACCCATCAATATCGGAAAAGAGCACCCTTTCAAATGAAACGCTACTGGCACTCACTTGTTTGTGTAACAAATTTTCCAACTACTTGCAGTTTAGGGGAGTTCACTATTTAATGAGGGAAGGTCTTGCTATGGGTGCTCCGCTTTCACCAATCCTAGCTAACCTACAACTTGAGGATATCGAAAATCGAGCTAATTCAGAGCAGCACTGATAAACCAACTTTTTGGAAAAGATACATGGATGATATTTTGAGTACTTGGGAGCATGGAAAAGAGAAACTAATGACGTTTCTTGACGATCTCAATTCTACTGATCCGAACATAAAATTCACAGTTGAAATTGAGTCGGAGAACAAGCTTCCCTTTCTGGATATACTTACCATAAAAATAGACGGGTCTTTATTGTTCACAGTTTACCGTAAAACCAACCCACAGTGACCGATATATCCACTTTTCATCGAACCACCATTTTTCTGTGAAGCAAGGTGTTATCATAGCTTTAGTAGATAGGGCTCTCCATGTATGTTCACCACAGTTTCTGGATCTTGAACTAGACCATCTCCGAGATGTTTTGTTTGGAAACGGTTATCCAATAAAAGTTATTGACGCAACCGTTGAAAAACGCAAAGAAAAGTTCCATCACCCCCCCCCCCCCTCACCCTCAACCACTGAACCTGAGAAAAAGGTCTATGTGCCACTTCCCTATGTCCATGGACTCACAGACAAAATCAAGAAAATTCTGAGAACTCATAACATTTCCGCATATTTCAAAAGCTCAAAAACGATATCTTCCTATCTTCACTCTGGTAAAGATCAAATTTCCGAGACAAACTGCCAAGGGGTTTATAAGATTCCATGTTCCTGCGATAAATTGTATATTGGCAGGACACACCAGTACCTGTCTGATCGCCTCCACGAACACAGAACCAGCATAGACGCAACTCTTTGGTGCCAAAACAGACCAGAGAACTTCTCCAGTTCTCTGGCTGAACACATTTATGACAACCCTGATCACAACATCCGTTTTGATGAAAGTAAAATAATAGGCAGAGAGACAGGTCTGGGGCAGTTCATCAGGGAAGCCTTTGAGATAAAAAAAAATACGAAATACGGGATCTAGCTCTAAACAGAGATACTGGAGAGTTCCGCATAAACCCAGTGTACGACAGATTTCTTGAAAAGGATGCCGCATTTTAAGACCCCCTCAAACCCTACTTAATGTTCCTGTTATCCTACCAACAGCTTCGAATATCCCTTCCACTAATACGCGACCGACTAGACACGCAACCAGGTATGCGAACATTCGAATTCGTGAGGCGCTGAATAAATAACAAAGCTGTAAAACGCCCTCGGGGCATACAGAGCAAAGAGGCTATTTCGCGAGTTGCGCATGAATCTTGTTAGCAGTGGCCAGTTTTGTGGAAGATTTTAACCAAAGTGTTCAAACGGATAATGGATTTTTCGAGTGGGCCGTTTTCTGGGTGAAAGCTTCTGCGCTTTCCCAGACGGATAGTAAATTGTAAATATACACAGAGCTCAGAATTGTAAAGAATCACAGATTTGTACATATACACTTTTAACACGCACATTTTATCTTTCGTTATTTAATTTTTATATGCATCCGCACCGTTTTCTTCTGGATTTTAGTTACATCTCGTCTTATTGTTTGTTGGTTCCGCATCGTTCTCCTGTTGTGATTGTGGTAGATTTTATGATTTAGTTTTTGTGTTGTTTTTCGCTGACGACGGTTTGCCGGAAGTGCAACCGAAATATCCGAATTTATATTTATCCCTCGCACATCATCCTAGAGGGATAATTAGCTTATCAAGAAAAAAAACCTAAAGTCACGGTTTTCTATTTCTTTCGTAATGAATGGTCAGCTTGGCTTCAAACCTTATACTAGTGCTTTATACGCCAAATCTGACTTCATTTTCGGTTTCAGGTTGTCATTTTTCATTAGAATCGTACTTCAGTTCAAGAATAACGGACAACCACGAAAATCTTATATTTTTTGTTCGAAATCCGTAAACAAATGGCATTAAAAGCCAAAAAACGCTTATTTTGCGTCGAGCCACGATATGCAACTTTTGATATGTTGTTCAGCTTTTTTTTTTCACTACGAGATTGTGTAAAAATCATTTCTGTTGCAATTTTTTTCGGGTCAAACCTCCATTTGCCTGTACTATTTCCAAGCTATGATTTTTGCTCCATTTTGCATCTGCATCGAAAACGTATATCTAGAAGAAATTCCAATACGATCCGGCCAGCGCTGTACAAGATTTGAATGAATTGCGCTTTTTGACTTTGAGTCTGCATGTGCAAAGCTGCAGAAACAAACATCCCTATTTTGAAAACGTCGCGCTCAGGAGAAGAATGCTCTCAGTAGCCATGTTTGTAAATGCATTCTCCATGGTGTGTTCAAGTATGGTTTCATTGTTCATGTGTCCTTTAAACCATAACCTATGTACATGATTTGATTTTTGTTAAGTTCGGAATCGAATTCGATTCCGGATTCGAATCCTCAGCATGAAATGGTGGATTCGGATTCGGATTCGAATCCTCAGCATGAAATGGTGGATTCGGATTCGGATTCGTACCCCGTTCCTGGATTCGGATCCTTAAATGATCGGATTCGCCCATCTCTGCTCTGCACTGACTCAACGAAAATACACTTGCGAGTTGGGAAGCCCGTGAGTGGAGGGAGGGGGAATCCGGAATCATGAGGTATGTGCAACTTTGGAACGGGTGATCGGATCTTAATGAAACTTCATACTTGGAAATACCTCGTGTCTCGGATGTCTTACTCCAAGTCCGGAGCGGATAGATGAATGTGGGGGAGGGGGTCGCAGGGGGGAGCCGGAAATCTTGTGACACGCTTAAAATAAAGCGATTGGGATGAAACTTGGTAGGAAGAACAACCACAAGCCCTAGATACATCAGTAACAGAACCGGGCCGGATTCGGGCACTGAGGGCAGAGTATGGGTGATCAGATCTTAATGAAACTTGATATTTGATACAACCCAGATCAGATTTGCTCAACCTAACATTGAGCTTATCACAATATAGGCTACTATATACAGGAGTGCAAAGATCGAATAGAGGCGGGCTAGGATCTGGCGGTTGTATTTCGATTTGCACGGTACAAGTACTCCATATGCTTTGCGTGTTCGAAGTAAAAACTGGCTAATACGTCCATCTCGAGTGGGCTTCATGTCTCTACCAATAGGAAGTCCAAGATATGTGAGAGACATCGAAGACTTCACCTCTTGATCGTAAAGCTTAAACTAAATCTACGCCGTAAGGTCTATATGAGCCACGGCATGTCAACACTTAACTTTTTTAGCATTGCAAGACAGACCTGTACTTGCGTATTCATCACTTAAAATCCAAAAAAAAAAGTGTTTGTAAATTTTACAACGTAGATAAATGCAGAAACGCAGCACGCTGCGGCATTGTAACGTAGAAACGCGGCGCCATTTTTATATATATATATATATAAGAAATATCTACCTAATTCAAAAATCTAAGTTATTGAACGCCTGCGCTGATCCCACTTACTGGGGGTGTGTTTTAAAACCAACTGTAAAGTGTGGTATTGTCTTTCCGTTTTTGTTGTTTTTTACTCGGGCAAGTCATCATCATTTGTGTGTCCATTTGCAGGAATCCGAACAACTGAAAGACATGGTTTACTGTACCTTATCACGCGACTGCTTCAGTAGCATCTTCTCCATCCTGTTGTATTTCTTTAGTGTTGTAACTCTGGCCATTCCACTGGTAAGAAACGAGGTTTCCTGGGTGTCATCAAGCTTCTTTGGCGCAGCAACACTGTCATCCTAAAACATGAGACCACGATGAGACCAATGATAGCTACAGAACGAGACCATATAGTGGTGCTTGGTCAAATCCAGTTTGAGCGTTTTTCACCCTTCTAACAATAGTAACTATTAGTTACTATTTCCGTTCCAACGTTGTGAAAACGCTGACCGTTCCAACCTTCTCGAAATAGTAACTAATAGTAACTATTTGCTTACCACATTCGGGAGCGTAGCAAGTGTGGTTACCACGCATCTGTGTAACCTGATTGGCCAGATTCGGCCGTGCATTGATGTTCTGCTTGAAAGCCGGCGTAGTAGCTAGGGTAAGTAGGGTGGAACGCGCTCTTTATGTTACGTAGAGGCAAAGTTCTAACAAAGAGCAGACCAAAGGTTTCGATGTGATCCTAAAAGGGAATATTTATTGGACCTCGTCATCCAGAAACCTGATCTTGTTGGTTTTCCGTCTTCGCTAGACCTCGAAAGCATGTTATATACCCTATCCCTAACCAACCGCTTAGCCAGATCTCTAAAGCAATTAAACGAACTTGACCTGTATTCAAATAATGCACATAGCGGATACGCCAGCTATGATGCTTTAGCAGCGATATTTAAAATACAGAAACAAATATTCCTGTCATTGACCCAATCGTGCAGCAAAAACAGAGGACGTGTCAAAACTTAAATCTCAGGATTAGTTGTTTTTATCCCTACAGTGGTATTTAAAAGCAATTTGCCCGAATAAGACATTTATAGTCGGTAGAAGCTTCAGTTATTTGTTGCATGTTTGATCCTTCTCCGACATTGACCCTGAAGATTGACAGCCTGAAGAGGATCTTTGCCAAGAAGGGCCAAAATATCGCTGCTAAGCATCGTAGCTGACGTACAAGCGTTTTTGAATATGTTTCCTAAGTCAGCTTGGGCTCAAGGAATATGTAATTTCAACCTCACACCAATTCGCAACAAATATTTTTACTCCTTCTGAGTTGTTGTGCTAACAGTCAGACGGAAGGTCAAATTTTAGTTAGTCATACGGTATCCCTCCGTGGTAGTCCTATCCCAGTCCATCAAGAAAAAGGCTAGCCTAGCGTCAAATTAAACAAATTTATAAGCTTCCAATACTGTCAGAATCAGGGTTAGATACCAATGTAGCAAACCTATCACCTCTACTTTACCGTTCCTCTCCCTGTTCGTCTATTAACGGTTTTCCACAACGAAACCCCTAAAAATAACCAAAATAACTGAGAAAAATTAAAAGAAATACTGTATAAATTAAAGGAGTATGTGTTGTAGGCTACAGTATTTCTTCGAATTTCCAGCCCAAGCTGACTGGGAAACGTATATTAAACAATAGCTTAAAACAGAGAAAAGTCAGCTACCGTACGTTGTTCGTCGGCAATTGTTGCTGGAAGAACAGCAACAGCCTGACGAGAACCTCCGCTAAGAACGGATTAAATATTGCCGACGAAGATAGTAGCACCATAAGAAACACCGTTCAACAAAACACACATATGTCCATGTGAATACTCAAAATGAAGACTGATTTATCTACAAGACATTCATGCTATCAGAAGATGATAACAATGCTCTACTCCCTGTGAAGCGCGTTCATTCACAAAATAATAGCAACATATTATCAGACTTGAATCTTACCTTCAGGCCTGTTCTCATCTGCAGAATTTCATCCAGGCTTGACTGACATTCCTTTGAAACTTTGTTGAACTTGTTCACATTGTCTTCAGTTGACTTTATCCTCGACATCTCATACTCCCATAAGTCAAAACCCTTCGGAAATAATTATGTCAAGTAGGGTCGAAAAGCAGAAAAACAATAAAACAAGAAGCAAGGATTCAGAATGAAGTACCCGAGACACTGGCTGATTGCCAAACCTAGCCTGAGTCTTACCTCTACGTATTTTTTAAAGAGAGGAATACATTTTCCTGATCCCTGAGTGAAGAACTGAGTTACTGACCGCTGAGGGAGTCACTAGCAGTGCTAGTAGCATAAGTCATCAACTATTTCTTACATTGTTACAGTGGGCTATTTCAGGTGGACAACAAATCAAAAAGGCATCACAGTGAGGTTTGGTATTTTTTTTTAATTAGAAGTCTCAGCAACAGTGACTTGAGACACATGTCCTGAAATGAGGCAGGCTACAGGGATCCAGTGTCAAGTCTGTGTCCAACAAGCAGTTTTGACTTCAACAAATATGACAAACATACTAGACTGAAGCTAATTGAATGGTTTGCATATTGGAATAAATCAATATTGCTTCAATATTTCTGGTTAAACATATTTTTATTTTCTAAGAAGATCACTTCATTCTAGCCTCACCTCAATCGGCTTACACAATGGTGGAAAAGGAAGAGATACCAAAGTCAATAGTAGGGTACCCACAAAAAGCGCTACCCGCAGTAGCGCAAACTTGCCAATTTTCCGTAATGAAAAAGGAATTGCTGAGAATTTTTCATATTTGTTTTTCAATTTTTTTGGTCTAAAACAGCGGTTAAAAATACTTCAAATGGACTAAATGATTTAATAAGGCCTGCAGATATATGTCCTTGCTAGCTTAGGCTATGTTATCATTAATAATTGCGTGTAAGTTCAGGTATAAAAAAAAAAGTACCTGAAAAAAGTCTCTAAAAGAATTTGTTCATACCAAGGACTGAATATCCATGGCCGACTAAACCAGTAAATAGCTTGTTCTTCGAACTTGGGCATTGTGTTCCCGGTTTCTCTCATGATCCATGTGCAGCTGCTCCCAATGAAAAAATCTAACACCCAGTTTCAAGAAAAATTACAGGACAAAATGGTGGCTGCCATGCATTTGGCTGACATCACTGTGTGAACTTATGTGATTTTTATAACATGTGCCGGCATGCTGTCATAGTAGTTAGTGTTGTTCTAATCCAGAATTGGGATAGGCTATTTAGCAGCAAGTTAGTGAGGTATTAATAAACTCAAACCAAAGCCAAAGTTCAGGGGAATCATATTCCTATGACCAAAAGATCAGAACTTGAAAGTTATTTTTTTTAGTAGCTACTCTATCAATAGCCGAGCCAGAAAGTCCCTTTTAAAGCACGCCTCAAAACAAACAAAAGGCAAAGAATTTCAATATTTTTGGACACATGAATGTTGAAAAAAGGCACATTTTGCCTCTTGACTCTCAGGACAGCATGTACATTTCATTTTAACATTTTTGCTGTAACAATCGAGGTATGTAAAAAACGAGGTCAGGTACAGGTACCCCTCCTGTACTGGAATTTAAGATAGCTTAAACACATTCATTGTCCAGCTTGAGCAGTTTCAGCCTGAAGAGGACCCTTGCCAAGAAGGGCCGAAATATAGCTCTAATAAATGTAGCTGACTAATCCATTTTGCATCTTCAAATACTTAGACCTGGCTTAGGGCTAGGCTTATATGAAGACATGAGACTTGAACAGAGGACATATATTACTCAAATGTAATGGTTCAGGTTCTTTAGGCTTTAAACCAAAATACTTCATAACAATCTTAATCAATCACTTGGGCCCGGCAGGGATACAAGCATGTTAGCTCGGCCCAATAAGAATAAATTGGTAGACCAGACCTGGCCCTAGACGGCCAAGCCTTTGCTAGCCCAGACTTTGGAGGAGAAGATCCAAACCCAACAGTTCTGTAAGACCACAGGAAACCCAGTGGACGTCATACTATAGTCAGAGCCGTCACTAGCCAAAATGTTTGGGGGGGGGGACTACCTGACTATAGTTAACAGCCTAACAGAAAAGCAGTCAAGAAACTGTTCTTTCTAACCTTTGCCGAGCCCATAGCGTCAATCGCAATTCACTAAGAAGCAGGTAAGAAGTAAGAACCCAACTTTCAAACAAGTGTGCACCACAGATTTTGAGTTTCTTGCTGGTTGTTTTACCAACCCCAGTGTTGCCAGTTGCCAGACCCTTTCTGTGGAATTGCGCAACTTCTGCGCGCCACTGATTTGTAGTGGGTTTGATTTGTTTTAGCGTTTTCTTTAGTTCTTTTCAATTTCCGGTATTCTAGGAAATACGGCATTGCCGACTAGTTGGCTACGCGAAAAATCATATAGAAATTTTGTTTGTGTTCCAACTAGTCCGCCACTGTAAGAAGTTTCGTATAGGAAATCCAGCGTTGCCGACTAGTTGGCTACGAGACTCTAATTTCAACACTTCTTCCCATTTACGAATATACTCTAGTTGGAAATTATTAGAAATTGTAATGTCTATAATTTCTTCATAATTCGACTAGTTCGAGATTTTCCGAAATACCAGTCCAAATTCATACATTCCGACTACTAGGATATTTTCTATAATCCCTATACGACTGTGAAATTTATCAAACTTATTGGATAAAAAGATACACGATTTCTCGTCGTAGCCAACTAGATGGCGATGTGGGATTTCCGATACGAAATTTCTTACGGTAGTGGACTAGTTGGCTACAAACTTTTCTCCTAAAAGATTTCTGATCGTAGCCAACTAGTCGGCAACGCCGGTTTTTCGTATAGGCATTTTGCCAACTAGTTGGCTTGTGACCACGAGGTTTATATGTATGATTGGATATTCAGATTTTGTATATTTATACGACAATTTCTAATAATTTCCAACTAGAGTATATCCGTTTTCTTTAGTTCTTTTCAATTTCCCAACAATATTTGCAAGTTTTCCACCGTAAGTCGTAAGCGCTGTTACTTTCACATTGACGCGTTTGCCTTTCTGAGCTACGCAAGCCTTGCGTTGCGCTTGCGACGACGCAACGCGGAGCTTGCGCTTAAAATATTGACGCAACGCAAGAACAGAACTGAGCTTTATTTTTACGTTGCGTCCGACGAGTATGCATCAGATTTTTCAATATGTTTTACATTGAAATGGAAGTTTTTGAAGAAAAAACTGGCAAAACTAGTTCAAGAGAGACGAGTATGTGATAAAAAGGTCCCTGACTACCACAACAAGACTTTCATTAATAATACATGGTTATCAATTTGTTAAATCATCAACAAGGAGTTCAGCAAGAGCATGACTGGTAATTTGACCCTACTTTGTATCACATTACATTTAATTGGACCTTGTCTGCTTCAAGTATGTAGCAAATAGTAATAATACAAAATTACTTATAAACATTCTACAAACTGTCTGAATTTGCCTATAGACTCCATTTTCAGTCTAGGTATCATTTTAAGTCTTCATCAGAACTAGCCATTTTCTGAAAGCGCAATGCACAAGCCTTCACGTGTGAAGGTCCGACGCAAGACAGACGCAACGCTGACTCTACGCAAACGCAACGCAAGCTTCTTGCGTCTCAGTGTGAAAGCCGTAATGTTTTTAGTTTAAGTGCCATATAGCGACCGTCTTGCTGATTTGTCTGCCTCACTTTCGAGCACCTCCACTCTAAGTAAGCTAAGACGATCACGCTTTACGGCTTATGGAATAGCCTACTGAATGCTCAGCAAAATCAAGTTTTCACGGAATATATCTAGTCAGTCGTCTGGGGGTGGAAGAAGCGAGAATACGGAGACTTTTGACCCTGTTCGAAGGAGGCGATATTCCGTTTAAGTGTCCCATCCGCATCTGATAACCAAATTTTCTAGATGCGGCATTTAATTTTCCAAATCACATCCGGTTTTTGTGGGGGGGTGGAGACTCCAGGAATCGTAGAACATGTGCATGTAACACTTGGATCGTTCCGAGGCCCTAGAACCTAGATATGTTATTTGAGGTCAAGACCAAATCCGGCCTCGTCGGAGGAACTTTTCGTGTGTTCTCCTGTTCTTAGATTACTTGTTAGGTAGTAAGTGTCGTAGATGCAACATTTGCGTGTACGAATCGCATCCGACAGTGGTGGTAGAATGGAAGGAGAGGCTTGGTAACATGTGTAGAAACCAAACGGATGTAAGAGCTTGGTCACACTCATTCCTGGCTTTTTAGGTTGTAAAAGTAGGAAATAGAAAAGAACAATATACAACTAATTCTAAATATTTTCTTTAAAATTCAGGAGATCAATTAGAGCAAAACTTTACGTATAATTATGTTACAGGAACCCTAGTTTACCCCAAATTGCAGTTTGCTCATTATCGCACAAAGCCCGTCAAATCTCACGTCCCCTAGCGACCTTCAGTCGTTTGTCAAATAGGCTGATTTTTGAGCCCAGTTTGACCAAGCTATAAGGACTAGGAAGAAACTTGGGTCGTGCAAAGATTCTAAAGAGTCGAGGATCCGTAAAAGCTTCCGTTCGTGTGACTAGGTGGGGGATCGGAGTCAACGCGTTTGATGCGATAACGTCTCTCGCCTATGATTACGATTTGTCTTTGCTATTCGCTCACCGAAACTTATATCGGTTTGCTTAGATTTTAACCTAAGCAAAACCAAAACAATAAGCCCCTCATAAATTCCTCTCAGATTAGTTATTTTTGGCCGCTAGGTGCGCTATCATAAAGAAAACAATGGCACGTTACTTCTTTGTGGACGTTTACCCAGGTTTGTTTTGTTATTTTCAATTCCTCTTAGGCCTAGCCATGTTTAAAACTGTTTAAAATGCCTCTTACCTTCTTTTTGCTTTACCCGACTCTGTTCTGTCAAGCGTCATCAAGTTTGTAATTTCTAGCTTCCGACTTCTGTGCTGGCTGTTTTTTCCCCGGGGCTAATGTGCGACTCGATATGAAGTGAAAGCCTAATCGCTCATTTACCCGTCAGATAACTTATCCCCAGATCTCACGTGTGATTGTTATTGTTCCTCTAGCGCGGCTGGCGGCAATTCGTCATCGGACTTCACGAAGGACGTATGAAAGGTGATCTTTCTTTCGCACGATTCATTGTTGCCATATTGTCGCCCGGGAAGAAATTCTTGGTATTCACTGATGGTGATAGAAAACGGCTAAGGTTTTTATTGAGAACCTAGAGGATTTCGAAATAAACTAATCTGCCTGTTCGTCAAACAAACACCCGTCCATAAAACGCGTAATAGCCAATCCAGACTGTTACAAAGATGATAGTTGAACTGAGCGATCTCAATTCAATTCAGTTTAATTCAATTTAACCTAAAAAACAAATAACGGACAAGCCGATGGGTTGCTTTTTCGTCCAGACATAAGTCATAACAGGAGAATATACAAATATATACAATTTTACGACATTTTTACCGACGTCTTATGATAAATATGGTCAATAACATGCTAGACTATCATTAATAAATACAAATAACATAAAAAATTAAGGTTCAAAAGCGCTCCGAGTTATATAAACGAACTAACGAGGGGACGAAACTCTGAGCATACCTTGTTCGCAAAGCTACCATCGGCTCTAAACGAGGCACAGGGTCGGCAGCTTGACGAGGAAGTCGAATTTGGGAGGGGCGAAGATCAGGGGGGAGTATGTCACGGTGAAATGGGTTTTGGACTATAGATGTACCGAACTTCATACAAAGTTGAAGTCGGCGGCATGAAAGGGTATCTAATTTTCCGCTAATTTAGCGGGCCATGGAGCTTTGTAGGGGTCAAAACTTATTTTGTTCATTTATTTTAAATTTAATAAAACTGAACTGAACTGTGATCTCCGATTTCTATTAGAGATCTTAGATCTATCGTTGATTATTACAAAGATGAATTACACAAAGTACAGGATGAAATGGACCTCATAAAACAAAACAACAAATCCTCGTCTATCATTATCCACAACTTACCTGGACTTGAAGCGAACAAGAGCTAGATACTCATTTGGCACTTGCAAGCTGGTGGTTGGTGGTGGTGGAGTCGTCCTTGTACTGGGATATGAATCAAGAGTCCCCTTGTCAGTGGTTCGGCTGGTAATCTGAGCATTTTTCGTAAAGTTCTGGACCCACCGTCGTAGGATTCGGTTCGGACCCTAAAATATATCATCTAGCGCATGTGATCTCTCTACTTTCCAAGTTCATTGAAGTCGCTCCACTAGTTCGACCCCTACGCAAGCCACAGAATTTCCGGGACTCCCCCTCCAACTCCCCCCACTGTGGCCGAAACTTTGCATCTCTGACATCTCCTCTTCCCGTCCACAAAGTTAGACTCGAACCAGAGCATATCTGCAAATTTCCGGTGCCCGCTTAATCCTCCTCCTACCTTGGCCGGATCCAGACCGCAAGCCAAATATCGAATCTATGACCAATACACTCGGTCCTGGTGAACTTGCATCCCATTTGGCACGTCAAAAAGTATCCAGACCCCCCTCCAACTCCTCTAACCATGGCTGCAGTGGTTCAGACACAGGTTTTGCATATCTAGGTCATCAGTTCTTATCAACCGCGAAGTTTCACACGAATCAAACCACTGTTCGCAACCTACGGAAGTCAGTAATTTCCGGATTCCCCTTCCCTTAGGTCTCTCAGAAATGGTCGGATCCAGAAACGGAAGCTTACATAGGGCATTATGTCGGGTTCTTAAGTCGGTTTGGTCGGGTGAGTAATACGCCCACCAGGTTTTATCATCCTTGGCACATCTGGAAGTGTCATAACTCGCGATCACCGGAATTCCGGGAAACCTCCTCCAACTGCCCCCAAAGAGGCCCGATAAGATCTGGTTCTGTTAAGAACGCGTCTAGGGCTTATGCTTGTATTTCCTATTAAATTCTATCCCGATCCCTCTACTCTAAGCGTTTCACGAGATTTTCGATGCCCCTCTCCAACTCCGCCCACAAGTACCAAATCCGGTCCGGACTTTCACTTGGAACCGGTGGAACATCTGAGACGATAGCTCTTTCCACTTGCCAAGTTTCATTCAGATCCGTTCGAACGTTTAAAAGTTATGCATGCGACTAGATTTGATCAATCAATCAATGATCGTATTTATTCCTGAATATCTGTTTCACAACATGATAACATAGGACTGTCAACTTACACAAATTATAATTGATATATACAATTCATTTTAAAACTTGTACGACTCCATAACTTGTAACAAAATTAAACGGTACGTCAACATACACAAATATAAAATATGTAATACTAGATTAACTGTCAAAAGATTATAGGCGACGTGTCTTCAATTGTTAAAAAACTTCACAAAATATGGCAGAAATGACTTAAGGAATCTATCAGAAGAGTGACTAGGTGGGTTTTGTAGCGTTACTTTATTTGCCGTTCTGGTGCGTGCTTGTTCGCCATTCTTTACTGCGTAGTCAGGCAGAATACCCCTGTGCTTTTCTGTTGACAAGCACTTCCTTCCGAATTCGCCGTTCTGATAGGAGTTGTAATCCGAGTTTTTCTCGGCTTGTTTCGTAATCAACGTATCAATATCCAAGTATTATTTTGCAGGCCTGTTTGTGAACGTTTTTTAGTCTGTCATTTTGTTCTTGGCTCAGACCGCAGTGCCATACTGGACAACAGTATTTTGTCTGAATCCAGGTTCCCCATCCCTCCACTCACCCCCCACGATGGTCAGATCGGGGAAACGACTATTCTCAAGACCGTCTGTTCGGGTCCCTGATCAAGTTTCATCGTCCTAGTACCGAACTCGCGAGATCACCGAATTCCGCCCCCCCCCCAACTACCCCCACAGTACCGAATCCAGTCCCGTTGTGTCAGCGAAGTATCTAGGAATTGTGCTTGTTCTTACCACCAAGTTTTGTCTCGATCCCTCCACTTAGCATTTCTCTAGATTTCCGGATCCCCCCTCCACCTCCACCCTAATTCACCGGATCCAGTCCGGATTTTAATTGGTCATCTGAGGCACGAGATCTCATATTCAAATAATATATACAACGGATAAGGTAGCTAAGATGCTTTATCAGCGATATTTTGGCCCTTCTTGGAAAGGTTCCTCGTCAGGCTATCAATCTTCAGGGTCAACGTCGGGAAATGAAATGAACCTATAATAAATAACTTAAGCTTCTACCGACTATACATATCTTATTTGGGCAAATAACTTTCAAATACCACAGTAGGGGAAAAACTAGTCCTGAGATTTCTTTTTTGACACGGCCGCTGTTTTTGCTGCACGATTGGGGCGAAGACAGGAAAGGTTTGTTTCTGTATTTTCGTCAACTTCAGTTTTGTTATTAATAAGGGACTGAAAGCTTAAATTCCTTTCCATAAATAATCTCGCTCTACCTTTCTATAAGCGAGTACTCGCCTGTCTCTATTACTTTTAATATCACTGCACGGACAAAACTAGCCCTGAGATTTATTTTTTGACACGGCCGCTGTTTTTGCTGCACGACTGGGGCGGCGATAGGAAAGGTTTTTTTCTGCATTTGATCAACTTCGGTTTTGTTGTTAATAAGGGACTGAGGCTTAAATTCTCTTCTATTAATAACCCCGATCCACGTTTCTGGTAGGGAGTGCTCGCCTGTATCTCGGCTAATGTCGGCTCGCGTGTCCGATTGAGTTTAAAGACAATAGGCGTATCCTCGCCGTTCCCCGAGGACTCCTCGAGAAATCGAAGGGAACGGCGAGAAGAGAGGGAGTCACTCCACGCGGACTCCGCCTCGGAAAACAACGAGAACACGGGGAATGCTTCTAAAGTGGATTTTGTTCTAACAAAAAATGTGCAGTTGACAAAACTAGCCTGGATAGACTAAATTTTTCTTTTTGTTTATTCTGATTCTTTTCAATTAATTTTACATGCACCAACACCAGCAAAAATTGATTCCCCTACGAATATGAAAGGGAGTCCTTTTTGATGATGGTGATGATAATCGGAGCATTCCCCGCCCGTGGGGATTCGCGAGAATACGGGGAGTGAGTCCCCGGGACAAACAAAAACGCAGGGACTCCTCAAGTGGAGTCCTCGAGGAACGACGAGAATACGCCTAATGTCTGTTTTTGGCCTTCCCATGCTATGAAACCATCATCAACATAACGTTTGTAGCAACTTTGAACCACCGGCACGATCCTGAAGGCGATTTCTTCAATTTTTCTCAGGTTCTAGTTTCCAGTTTTCCAGTTCAGCGAGTCCCGGCGAAATCAAGCTCCCCATCGCTGCTCCTTCATGCTGCCAGTAGGGGGGTTTTGTCGGCCAGTTAGGGATAACTCTCTGGCGCTTCTTTTACGGCATCCAGGGTGAAATCTTTATAAATCTTTCATATAGTGTCAATGCTTGCTTATTGCGTTTCTTTGGTGACAGGATGTTTTCTCAACTCTTGGACAAAATCAAAGGAATTTCTTATATACTGTGGTACTAAATCTAGGAGTGGCCTTATTAACGAAGCTAGAAATTTATCTAATTTCTTATCCAGGAGATCTTTCCAAATCTCGAATTTTGTTCTAATTCGATCACCCATACAAAAGTTATAAATACCTCAAGATGACAACCTGACATGCCTGATAGGTTTCATCGTCCTAATTAATATGGAAGTGCCCGAACTAGCAAAATCCGGACCGACCAAAAGACAGACAGACGGACAGAGAGAATTGCGATGGACTGAACATCTGAGACGATAGCTCTTTCCACTTGCCAAGTTTCATTCAAACCCGTTCATCCGTTCAAAAGTTATGCATGCTTCTAGATTCCGGATTTTCCATCCCTCCACTCGCCCCACGATGGTCGGATCGGGGATACGACTATTTTTGAGTCAGTTTGTTCGGGTCCCAGATATGCCTACTGAATTTCATCGTCCTAGTACCGAACTCGCCGGACCACCGACTTCCGACCTCCCCCCCCAACTCTTCCCACAGTGTCCAAATCCAGTCCGGTTCTGTCAACGATATATCTAGGACACGAGCTTGTACTTCCCACCAACTTTCGTCCCGATTCCTCTACTCTAAGCATTTCTCAAGATTTCCGGTTCCCCACCCATCTCCCCCCAAAGTCACCGGATCCGGTCCGGATTTTAAGTGGGCCATCTGAGGCACGAGATCTTTCAAATGTCAAATTTCATTAAGATCAAAACACCCAAATCCCTCTACCTACACCCCCACGATGCTCAGATCGGGGAAGTGACTTTTTCCAACTTATTCATTTGGGGTCCCTGATATGCCTGCCAAGTTTCATCGTCCTAGCTTTTTAGAAGTGCCCAAACTAGCAAACCCGGACCGACCACCCGACCGACCGACAGAAATTTGGATAGCTCAAAACCAAACTTCGCACGAAACTCACACTGAATGTTTCCTGAATCTCGTTACGAGGCAGCTTGGGGTTCAAGCAGGACAACCTGATGTCATAAATATGAAAATGCAATCCGAACGGTGATCCTATTCCCCCGGTGGAAGTGACCTTTAAAACCCCCCTACTTGCCAGAGAAGTCACAAAAGTAAACGGTCAAAACTTCGAGGCACGCCTACTTTTATCACTGAAAGCAACTGACAGTCTGACTAAGCAGCGGCAAGCCATCCTGCAAGACTCAAAGGTTTTCGCTGGAATGAAGAGTGCATGGACGAGTCAGGACCGAGTCTCCGTGAAAATATGAGAAAACATTGTGCTAGTAGAAACTTGGCGTTGCCTCGATCTTCTGAGGTTCCTTTGGTACCTGCCGGCAGCTTGATAGGGGAAAGGGAAACTGGCATACCCTGGTTAGTTTACTTTTCATACGAACACGGGTGATTCAATTCAACTGGATCAACTTGAAAACTAGATTCAAAATTTTTCGATTTTTCGAGTCTGAACATTCCTAGTCTGTGCAATGAGGTGCAGGATCAAAATGAGCATTGACATTGGAGTGTTAAACGGCAAGAGACTTGGTAAACGCGAGTGACATGAAGTGATATCCTTCTTGTAAATCAACCAAATCTGCTAGCAATAGACAATTACAATGTTCAATGACTAGAAACGGCTATGGAGTCTGTGTACTGCTCTATTCGAGTCAGACTTCTATTTTTAGATTAGATTAGATCTAATCTAATCTTTAAAACCCATCCTACAGGAGCCAACTTGGTCTCATGCTCAGAAAAAAAAATACACTAAAATTGAGAAGTAACTTGTACTACCTCTCTAATGTAAATGAGAAACTCTTCCAAGAATACCGGGCAACGGTGAATAAAAAGAAACGAGAATTTACTATTATTTATCTGCATTTAAATTAAACAAAAACGACGAAGCACGAGCAACGTGGGAAATGATAAACATAATTCTTTCATTTATTCAAACAATGTTTCAAAGTCAGCTTGGGCTCAGAGAATATTTATAATTCCTCGTAACAACTGAACAAAAAGTACTGATTCCGACCCCTTTTATCTACAAGCGCGTAAATGAAATATACAGAATGAATGGCACGATGCCGGAGACGTAATAAACAACTAGGGTTCGGACACTCTATTAACGAATGATACTATTCTAACAGTTCGTCCACAACATTCCTCCCCCTAGACACATAAGTTCTTCTGTTGGTGCCGGTGGTCTGTGGACAAATCACCAATCGTCCGATCAGTTCGGGCGGGAGCCTGGTACCGATTGGTGGTTGGTAGAGTTTGCCATCATCCTCCACAAAAAACTCCTCTGGCTGAATTGCTTCTGATAATGCCTGCGTATATCACAAGATATAAAATATAATAATATATCAATAAAAAAAAATTCTTTTTTTTTTCCCGCGTAGCTTCTTTTTCATTTGTTCTTGCTTTGGATTGAACCAAAACAAGTGGCTACGTCTCCACCTCCAACTCAGTGACGTTACTACAAAATTTACGTAAAAATTTACCCTACTTTAACGTCACCTACACTTTCATCTAAACCTATTATCTTTGTCATTTATCAACTCTAAATTTAACTTCTGCTTTCAAAATTTTAATTTTTATATTAAATATTCTCATCAAAACTCACTCTCTCATTCAAAAACCCTTTCTCCATAAAATCTAAACCTACAACCTAAATCTACCCTTTTTTCATTTTTTCTAACAATTTATCTACCATATTTTACAACCATTAAATATATTTTCTTCTTTACTATTAAAGCGTTGCGTTGGTTCTTCGGAGTTACAAAGGCCAGTTAGAAAGGAGTTACAAAGGCCTTCCGTCGGCGTTTCCCCAACCTTCGTCGCTTGCTGGCTAGCGAGTAGCTGACTGGAATATTTCGCTGGCTCGACAAAGTTTGTCTCGTTTGGGAGCGCGTGACAACTAGTACGTCATAGTTGTTTGTAGGTATCGTCTTTGAAGCCAGTTTGAACTGGCAAACGCAGTCTCGAAACCTTTGAAATTGTGTCAAAGCCCAATCGGGTACGGAAGTGATTTGCAAACTCCGACTTCGATTTTGTGCTCTACCACTGTGCCATCTTTAGTCAAGAATTCGATGGTCACTGTGGCTCTTGGACAACTCATTTCGTGGCCGTCCGCTAGGTAGTATTTTTACCAGAAATTCGTTGTCTCGGGGGGTGTCGCTTAGCAAGTCAGGATGGACGAGTGTGAACTCGCAGCCAGTATGTGCTAAAAGTTCAGTGTACTTTCCATTGACTTTTCCGATCGCAGAAAATGTCGGATTGGGAAAGGCTGGAATTGAACGTGTAGTACATAGTGCTAAGCCTATGCTTTTACGTTTGTACCTGCCGATGCCTGACTCGGTTTTTGCGAGCGATCGACAGTCTTCCGTAGAATGGCTTGATGTCTTGTGATGCCGGCAGTAAACCTTGTCTAGGGTGTTGTGACGATGGATCGGCGATGCCTCTCGTCAACCCTAGGATTAGGCGGTTGTGCTTTTGTTGAGCTGGAGCTAGCCTTCAGTTTCTGCGCGCCGTTCCAGTTGTCCGCAGTAGCAATGCAAGTTGCTACTGTCTTAACTCCGTTTCGGCGGAGAAATATCTGAAGTTCGCTGTGGGTGCTCTGGACGAATTGTTCCACAAGAAGGGATTCTAACGTTCCCTATCATGCCTCGTAGAATCGTAACATCTTTCACGAACTCGTAATCGGTAAGATTTAACCAGCGGCGGGTGTACATCTCGATTTGGTCGGTAAATTCTCTGTACGACTCAGTTAAGCGTCTTCTGTAGGATTCTAGAATAGTATAAAACTTTAATTAAAAAATATGGCTTATCATAGCAGATTGCCAAATTCGAAGTTTTTTCGTCAGGTACATAAGCAATTGATACATTGGTACATAGCAAATAAACACATTACACAATCAACAAAAAGAAGACACAGCCAAAGTTTGAAGATTAAATTCTTTCATGTAGTAAGAATATGGAAGCTTGGGTCCACCATAAATTATCTGAAGACATTTCTTCTGAACTCTCTCGATCTGATCTTCTTCTTCTTTTGTACGTCCGAAGTGCCAAATTGGACAGGCCTATTCTGTTATTGACCGAATGAACATGCAATAGATAAGTTTGAGTTTTTCTTTCGGCAATCCAAATTGGGAATGAGAGGTTCAAACTGGGTCGGTGATTTTAAAAAAGAAATAGGAAGGATTGCTGACTTTTCCTTGTTTACAATCATATTAACGTCATTAGCCTCCGAAGATATTTGACGTACGCAATCTAAGGAATAGCTCGTATCCAACTTTGATACCACTTCAATCAGAGAAAGGTCATCGAGGGATTTCCATCTTTCCTCTAGTGCGGCAGCTATATCATTGATCATTGGGAGGAAACATAATGGACCTAGCACTGTACCCTGAGGGACCCCGCGAAAAACTGGCAACTTAGAAGAATAGGAATTTTGGTATTTTACTACTTGCTCTCTATCAGTTAAAAAGCTTCTGATAATTTTGATAAGAGATTCAGGAAGGTTACTATCATCCATTTTCTGGACTAGAATAGAATGATCAACAAGGTCAAATGCCTGTTTGAAATCAATAGCTATTAAGTTAATCCATTTACCGGAGTCCTCAAGATTTTTTAGTATAAAATTAATTAAACTTACGAGGTAATGGACAGTCGACTATTCGGGAATATTCCCGAATTGCTTTTTATCAATTTTTTTCAAACCTTTCTCTTTTAACCTACTGAAAACAGAAGTAACCGTGATAGGTCTAACCCCTGAAAAATCATTCGCACCTCCTTTTTTTGGAATTGGTGTGATAAAACCGATTTTCCACTTTTTCGGAAACTGTCCTGTATTATTCATTTTATTAAATATTTCTCTTAGAGGGAACGCTAGTTCTTTCGCGAAAGCTTTAATCAGCGGCACAGGAATATCAAAGGGTGCGGTTGATAATTTTTTAGCTTGGGCAGTCTCATTTGCACTTCAGATTGAGTAATCACGGGGATTTCTCCCGCACTCGCTTCACTTTGAACATCTGAGGGTAAATTTTCAGGAGGCAAAGGTGGATTAGTTTGGACTATAGAAGCCAAGTGGGCATTTAAAGCATCGCCTGTTTTCACTGGGGTTTCATTCCTCATAAATTTCACTTGTTGAGGAGTTTTACCGGTTAAAGTTTTAACTTTTTGGAAAAACTGTGACGGCTTGGATTCCATCAGATGATCAACTTCACTTCTATAGTACTCAAGCTGGGCTGATCTGATTTTACTTTTGATTTTATTTCTTAACTTATTTGCTTCTTCCTGTTTACCGTTGCCTCCAAGCTTAACAATTATAATAAAATTAATAATTACTTAATAGTTTTTTAATTTCTGAATTTAGGTAAGGTTTATCTGAAGTAGAAAACTGGCGAGTACGTTCTGGGAAGCAAGATAAAATATTTCCATTCAACATACTATGACACTTCTCGACCTGGCAATCCAAGTCCTCAATGCTGGAGACCACGGACCCATTCTTGGTCGTAATCCACTCCCCAAACTGGAGCAGTCCCTCATCCGTGATCGGCCTTGTAGAGATTTGTGCTACCGTATACAAAATTTTATTTTTCTCCAAAGTGTTTAATTAAAACATAAAATGATAGCTCCCTCCCAGTGGGGATAGTTCACTTGGTATCTGATAGAAGTCACGAAGGTTAGTAAGGATTACATCCGGAATAGTTCCACCTTTAGTAGTTGGGAAATTTACTAAGCTTTTAAGATTAAGAGATTTCGCCAGTGATTTTGTATCTAACTCATTACCATCTCCAAACATTGCTATTCCAGAAAATGGATGGTTGCGCTGAACATAATCCGCCGATTCCCAAAAGGCCCTTCTTGCTGCCGCGGGCTGACCAGGAGAGTAATAAAAAATACAAACCGCCACCGCTGAGAGGGGCCTTGGGAGCCGTTTAGGCTGAAGTTTCACCCATATTATCTCATCATTCGGATCTACCAACGGAATATCTAGGAACTGGGGCTTAAAATCTTCACGAGCAAAAGCCATGACTTCACCCCCTTTTTTCCCCAATGGATGATCTTCCGGTCGAAGTTTCACAAATGATTTGAAATTTTTAATCTGCAAAGAATTTACATTTTGTTTATGGACTTCGGTTACAAAACCACGGATGAGCCGAGAACCTGGACTAAATATTCTTTGAGCCCAAGCTGACTTTGAAACATTTATTTAAACAATGTATAGCTTCATAGATGACGTATCCTTTGTAAACATTGTTTGAATAAACCTGGGCTGCGGTCTCCAGTCCAATTACTTTTTCCAAGTTCAAACTTTCTGCGTTGTAATGGAGGAAATGGAAAAACATAACGCTTATCACTATACTCACGAGTGTAAGTCCTTTTCTTAGATGCTTTAAAATTTACTCGAATTTCCTTTGCAGTTTCTTGGGACAATTGAATGGTGGGGATAAGAGAGGGGATATCTTCAGAACAGAGGAAAGGTGAGGAGGGGGGTAGATTGGCGGAGGAAGGGGGTGGGCTTCTTCAGGAAGAGGGAGGGGTGGGAATCCGCGCAGCTGTTGCCGGTTGCAGAGCTGAATACTGTGGTTGCTGTCCGCAACTTCTTTGATTATTAAGTTCTACCGCCACTGTTGGAAGTGGGGAGGGGAGGAAAGGGGAACTTCATTAAAGGAGGAAACTCTATAAGATTTGAAGGGCAATAGCCGGAACAGGCGGTATACTGGTTTGGCTAGGTTGCCAAGCAGCCTGTCGGGGGGTGAGGTACCGTTTGGCTGGGTAAGATGTCGAGTTCGTATGGCCACCCGGAGTCAACTCTAAACAAGACCAAAGGTTCCGATGGGATCCCAAAAATTCAATATCTGATCCAGACAACTGGGTCTTGTCTTAGCCAGATCCAGTCATCGCCAGACTCCTTGAACATTTTTACAATTAAAATTCAGAAACAGATTAAGGCCAAACAGCTAATCATCTGAGAAAACCAAGTTCAGATAAGGATTCAGCATGTGTGTTTACCCATATAAGTCATATCTGTTTTGACGAAAACTTCCTGCCACTTCTGCCAATTTACCGGTTTTCGGCCGAACTCCAGCACTTGTCTGGCGAAAAAAGAAAGCTCAAAAACGAACTCAGGGTATCTTCTTTCCCCAATGATGCACATCTAATCAGCTTAAAATAAAAATTTAACTTATAACAAATTTTCCGACTCCATCCGGATTCCGGTCGAACTATATGTCCAGGCAAAATATAATTGTCACACACGAACTCGGCATACTTTAACTTCTAACAATTTTCCGGTTTTGGCCGGATTCCGGGCGAACTGCATGTCCGGGTAGAAAATTATTTTCACGTAAGTGTTCAGCATGCCTTCTTGCCCTAAATCGAACACCTAATCAACTCCAAATAAAACTTTTAATTTTAACAAACTTCCCGGTTTGGGCCGGATTCCGGGCGAACTACTTGTCCGTCGAGAAAATGGTTTTGACTGACAGTTTTCTTTGTGGGACTGTAACTTCGGTGTTAAAAAGAGGGAAAGATCCAAATAAATGTGATTCTTACCGGCCAATTACTGTTGCCTGTAATATCAGTATAGTTTTTGAGTATATACTACTTCCATCTGTCATTGATCATGTAAATTATGATGCCAATCAGTTTGGTTTTAAAAAGGGGATTGGATGCCACCATGCACACAGAGCGCTTGCTGTTCTCCTCAAAGACGTGCATACCAAAGGCCAGTCATTACAAATTTGCGCTTCGGACATTTCTAAAGCGTTTGACACCGTTGTCCATTCACAAGCTCTGCTGTCACTGTATCAGCTTGGTATAAACATTTCAAATATATCTGTGCTACGTTTCTGGTATTCTAATTCGTATGCGAGACTGAAATCTAACGGTCATATTTTCGGGAATATTGCAGTGAAGTGCGGGATCAGACAAGGAGGTGTCCTTTCACCGTACATATTTAATGCTTGTATCGCAAGTGTTCTGACTAAGATCCCATCGAGTTGTTTTTTCAGGTTCAGTAAACTTTCCTATCTAGCATATGCTGATGACCGCCTTCTGATTAGCCGCTCAAAAAGCTCACTTGAGCGAAACATTCGTCTGGTCGGATCTCTGTTTAAAGATATTGGGCTTGCTTTAAATATTGCTAAGTGTGAATATTTGTCTTTCAATAATGATCAATGTGCCAGTTCTCAGAATTGCGGGAGTTTTGCTGTACCAAGAGTAAAGATGTTTAAGTGGCTGGGTATATCTGTTTGTGATTCTCTTGCTAGTATCCGGAGGAAGTTTTTATCTGATACTAAAGATAAATTAAGGATCGGGTACGCAAAAATCGCTGCTAATCGTGGTCGTTTCAGCAGACGTGGACTGGCTAAACTTTATTCTAGTTTTTGCGACCATGCCGTTTTGTCTACGTCTGGTTTATATCCTATATTTACAAAGACTGATCTTAAGCAAACGAGGGTGGATTATTTTCGATATACCCAGATCGGTCCGAAATAGACGCCTTGTAAATCGTACGGAGGTAGCGACATCCTATGTTCGCTGGAAAATCTGCAGACCAATATTGGTGCTGACGCGTGTTTCCGCCTAGGTGCGCACCACGGCCTCAGCCGGCTTTTTCATTGAGTGCTTTTTTGTTGTTGTGTGTGATATGTTGTACTATCTTTATTTCTTTTTTTTTTTTTCATTACTACACTATCTTAAATCTGTACAGTGGGTCACAAATAAATATTATATTATATTATATATTATTACAGGGTGGTACAGGCACATCGGTAATGGTAATCCAAGCAGGTCCTCCTTAACTGTTATGGAGCGCGAAGTATAGTACAGTAAAGATATGCTTATGTGAACGTCTGCTAACAGTGAACAATCGCCGAAGAAAAAACTAAAACCCAAACCAAGAATTTTTTCCTATGAATACTTGTAATAACCACTCACGTTTTGTCACTTTTTGAATATTCTGCTCATACGGCTAAAAGTGACTCAACTGACACCTGGTTTGCTTTTTATAATTTAAAAGTTTGCCACGAGGAACGCACTTTCAGTAGAGAAGATGGCGGTCCGAACCTGCAGATGCCTTCAAAAGAGAAAGGACCTTTTTAGTAAATTCAAAATCAAAGAAAGAATTTGATTTTCTGATTTTCTGAAACTGAACATCTACTCCAAGTTTGTGCAAGGATAACCCTGAAATAGTTGGCTGTTAGCTGATATCAAGTTTGTTATTTTTCTTTTCCATTTTCCTTTTTTTAGATTCAAGTAACAAAGTTAAGGTAATCGAACAGTTAAAAAGAAGTGTTCAAATAAGCATACCTCTACTGTACTTAACTTCACCTGAACCGAACTGCACTGCGGAATGCACCGAACTTAGACTGACCTCGCAGACTAAAACAGTTGCAGTGCCTCGCTAAAATAAATGCACTGGAAATGGTTAAAACTCTGAACTTGTATACATCCTAAGTTCTAACTCCTCAATACTGAATCTTATCATCAATGTCAGCTGGCGTATTAGCGAACACAGTATTGACGACACTATAGAGCGTGTTCCATCCATCTAACAATAGTAACTATTATTTACTATTTCCGTTCCAACCTAACAAAAAGTTACTACGCTGACCGTTACAACCTTCTGGAAATAGTAACTAATAGTAACTATTTGCTTACAATGCTCGGAAGCGTAATAAGCGTGGTAACTGCGGATCTTTGTAACGAGATTGGCTGGAATACTCCGTGGAGTGATATTTTAGCGAAAACAAATAAATGCGACCCAGCCTTGTCGCCAAGAAAGCTAAAATTTGTGACGTCATGCGCAGTAATTATGGTAAATAGGATGGAACTCGCTCATAGTGTTGAAATTTCGGGCAAATGTCAGCTGATGTCTCAGCTGGCGAATAAGGCAGGCTTAAACTAAGTTGCAGCGGAATTCCATACACCGTGACGTCACACCAATTGATTTATTTTACCTTAGAACATGAAAAATTGTAGTTTATTCCTATCGGCGATCATATATTTGAATATATATATAGAGAGAGCCGAGCGCGTTCGAATTTATAAAACCGTCTAGGAACAATACAATACAATGTTGGGTCCTAAATCACATGACGCCAGTATATACGTCACGACTGAGTAGAGTAGAGTAGAATTTAATTTAAAAATGACTTTCACAGCAATCATGCCGAATTTGCATTTCTCGTCAACATTAACACATGAAAACGTTGTCAACGGACATTTACAGCAGATTTGCATATGTCAATATATATACAATTTAAGCACAACCAAATCATATAAATGCAAATGAAACAAAACAAATTAATTTTTAGTCGTGAGAATTAAAAAGTGTCACGAAAGATGGAACGAAGCTTTTCCTGTATCTTTCGTGAGTGCAAATTACTGGTGTTAATTTGGGGACTTTCTGGGATTTTGCACGGGGGGGTCTACTTCTGGGAGGATCGTGAATGGGTGGGAAGAGATCACGGAACCTTGTGTCAGAAAACGCTCGTGTTCCGTAACCGTAGCACAGTGTTTGTCTCCTTTCCTCAAGCGTAGAGAGCCCGAACTTTTTGAGAAGATACAAATAGGGGAGCTTTCCTTCCCTCCCAATAATGCGCAAAGCCCTTTTTTGGATACATTCAATCCGGTCTGAAAGATCTTTTGTAAGGCCAAAATGCCATACCGGACAAGCATACTCAAGAACTGGGCGTATAAAAGAAGTATAAAAGTGGAGCAAATCTGAAGTGGGGGATGAAAATTTAACCATGCGTTTTAGGAGGGATAGCGAGGGGAAAGATTGTTTAGTCATAGTTTCGACATGGGAGTCCCATTTAAGGTCGTTAGAGAGGGTAACACCCAACAGCTTTACCACCGAAAGAGTCACTTCTGGGGCAATGGGTTGGGAGAACTCAGGATCAGATTTTAGAAAGCTGATTGTCATAACATTTGACTTGTCAGTGTTTACGGTCATCATTGATTCTGCGGCTTCCTCTGTGATATTTCCGAGTATCTCCATTGCTGAACTTTTTTCGTTTCGTCGGCAAACTTCTAGAACTGAGAGGTCATCGACGAACTTCCATCTGTCATGTGACTCAGAAGCAAGGGAGTTGATCATAACTAGGAAAAGTAGGGGACCCAGAAGAGTACCTTGCGGTACTCCGCAGGTGGTTGGGAGTGGATCAGAATAAATATTATTGTATTTTACAACTTGAAAACGATTAGAAATGAAAGAAGCTATCAAATTTACAAGATATGGGTCAACTTTAAAATCATCCAGCAATTTTTTAATTAAAAGCGAGTGGCTGATCAGGTCGAAGGCCTTTTTAAGGTCAATTAGCAGTAAGTTGAGCCAAGTGTCTGGTTTTTCTAAATTCTTGTAGAACTGTATGGAATTCCGATACAATTTAGTCAAAACCGTTTTGACATTACAGTTTTGTCTTAAAACCTTCCAGCTGACTCAAGTGGTAAATCAGTTGGCAAAAAAATACTGACGCTGCAATCTCGCGAACTTCAGATTTTACATTTTGAGCTGTAGCATTTCGTTGCAGACCTCCCATTTTACCAAAATCAACCTCCAGCAGTCGAAAACATACTGTAGCCTACACTGAACTAACCTATAGTCACATATGTACAACGCAAATTTAAAAAAATCGCCCTGACACTATGATGACAGTGTTGGGAGTCCCCAATAAGGGTACCCCCTTAATAGATAACAAAAAGCACAACGAGTCATGTAGGCTAATACAGATTATAGTAATTTCACTTCGCAGATTTATCCAAATGAACAGGTGAACAAATTGTTCGTATATCAATGGGTACACCCGGGCAAGATCCGGGTGACTACGATTACAATTCACAAGGGTATTACCCATTACAGCATTTCGTGACATTAGGACGCCCCGCGTTCGTCTAATGTTAAGGGAAATCCGACGCTCTAAACAGTCAGCCAATTGCCCTGTCCCCTTGTCTGGTTCCTGTTAATCTTAAGTTTTCCCCCGATTATACCAGAAGCTGCAAGATGTTCAGCAGTTCCTGTGGTACGTCAATGACTGTGACGATGATAATCTCATTCTAATGTCTGGGAAAGAGCGTGCCGTCTAATTTCTTTTGTTATGCCGCCCTCGGTTTCTTGGTGGTACTTTCGTTGTAAACGTCACTAAAAACGGAAGGCGCTTGGGCGAACTTATAATGTATTTTGCGTGCCTTACGTCCTGTACTTTTCTGGTGTGTATCCATTGTGCGGATAAACGAAATAAAGTTTTAAAGACATCGTATTTCAATCATTGTAAAATTTTAATTTATATTCCTCACTCATGTCGTTATCGTAAGTTAGTTCAGAAGTGCAAGATGTTATTCGGCCACTCGAGAGGACGTTCGCGTCTCTACCAAAAGCATTTATGCAGGTAGCTTATCGTCTACATGATAGCTTTCATGAATTTATTCGGCCCAGTTCGAAATTTAGTCTAAACTGTCGTGCTTTATGTTAAGTTTTATTTCTGTTTTTGTTTCTTTATTTCCTTTTACTACACTGTCACCCTTTCAAGATAGTCCCAGAGATAATTCATCAGCTCTTTGATATACATGAGACTTTCGAGATTCGCTTGCTTATTTTGTCAGAATTTCCCTTGGGTTAAGCCCGATTTCATCGGAAGTCAAGTGAAATATTTGATAACCTGTCAAGTTCAAAAGATTTTGAAATTTCTTTCATATTATTTGGATACCAGGGAGGGGCTTGGTCGGGGTCTTCCGGTACCGGGGGATTCTGGTTGGCGGATTACAGAACCGTGGGGGGGGGGCACTGGGTATTTTGCGGGGGAGGGGTATGTCTGGAGGTGCTTTGCCGGAGGCTATGCATTTCGAAAGCAATACAAAAAACACCTATGATATGCAACTCGCAATCACTAGTCAGAGAGAATCCCTAGATGTATACACAAAGAAAAGTAACATGGCAGTCATAGTTAAGTGGTAGTTAAAACTCCACAGCCACACTGAAAAGATTGTTGCTAGTGCGAGCCGAGCCTTAGGGACAATCAAACGAATGTTTATGACGAGATCTCCAAGAACGATCGTCAAGCTCCACAAATGTCTAGTCATGCCAGGGTGAGAAACTGGCATTTACGTTGTATCCCTATTTCACGATGTGAACAAGGCTAAGACAGTAACTAAGATAGTCGATGGCTACCAACATCTTCCTAGCTGAATCAGATTTAAGCTTACAGAGCAGGCTACCCCTACGAAAAAGAGACATGTTCCACACCTTTATATTGAATCGAAACAATATTCTATTCCTGATTCATTTGACTAAGTGAACGAAAGGTGATTCCAAGAAGATGATCAAGTTGACGCTCAAAATCGAACATCTAATCAACTCCAAATAAAACTTTTAATTTTGACAAACTTTCCGGTTTGGGCCGGATTCCGGTCGAAATACTTGTCGGTCGAGAAAATAGTTTTCACCATCGTCTTCAGCATGTCTTCCTACCTCTAAATCAAACATCTAATCAACTTCAAATAAAACTTTTACTTTCAACAAACTTTCCGGTTTGGGCCGGATTCCGGGCGAAATACTTGTCCATCGAGAAAATAGTTTTCACCATCGTCTTCAGCATGTCTTCCTACCCCTAAATCGAACATCTAATCAATTTCAAATAAAACTTTTACTTTCAACAAACTTTCCGGTTTGGGCCGGATTCCGGGCGAAATACTTGTCCGTCGAGAAAATAATTTTCACCGTCGTCTTCAGCATGTCTTCTTACCCCTAAATCGAACATCTAATCAACTTCAAATAAAACTTTTACTTTCAACAAACTTTCCGGTTTTGACCGGATTCTGGGCGAACTACTTGTCCGATGACAAAATGGTTTTCACCATCGTGTTCAGCATGTCTTCTTACCCCATAATCGACTATCACATTAGCTGTTTCAAAATATTTTGTTTGTCCCTTAATTTGAATCCCCTCCCCCACCCCTAAATGTAGAGCTACAAAGCCCATCTACGAACTTGACTGGTCCGACGACCCAACGAACCCTCACACCAAGTTTCATCAAAATATCTCATTCCCTTCGAGAGTTATCGTGCTTACAGACGGACGGACGGACGGACAGACGGACAACTTTTGCGATGTCATAGGTATCCCTCCACTTACGTTTTGGGATCCCAAAATCAGATTGTGCAGACACATACCTCTGAGCTACATGTTTTATGTGTATTTAGTAAATTATTTGTCTGCTTCGTAGGCTACTGTTTCCTAGGCAACTTAACACATTGCGACTAAACTGAAGAGGTGTTGGTATCCAGTGAGTGGCTAGCGACTGATTCACGCTTTCTGCTCATTCTTGATAGTCTTCTGGAGCCCCTAGGTGTCACGGAAGAAGGAGATGGTGTCCACTGAAACCAATTTCGAAGAAATCTTCCGATCCACTCATACTGCAGACCGAACAAGTCCACAATCTGAAAAAAAATGAAGGCTAGAGACTTAACCAATCAAAACAAGGATGCTTTCACCATTATGGGGCAAGACCAAAGGATTTGATTGATTCCCTCAATTTCCTGTGTATGTACTCCTATTTTTTTTTATATTGTAAGTGGGCAAAAATACATATCCTGTGTAGATAAATTTATAATTTTTCTATAATATTTTTTTAGAATAATAAATATCCTCCCGTGCCCCACAGGTAGTCATATTCTGGTAATATCCATCCCGACAAAATGTTTTTCTTTGTTGGACAAAAAGCAAAGCCGGAATTAAAAAACATAATTCTGTAAAAAGGATGAGATGAACGAGAGAGTACAGCAGAGTATCAGTAACGAATAGTTAACTAATCTGTTCGATAAAAAATGTAAAATAACTTTTTTACATCTCGGAAGACCATCTCTTGGAATAGCAACCTCCGCAGAGGTTCATCGGGCACTTTTCGTGAAATACTGAAAGGAAGAAGCTGCCTTGGCTTGGAACTTGCCAGAAAATTTGCTCTTACTAGTAAGCCTTCCAAAACGAACCTTATATACTAGTTGGGTCTTTGCAGATACTGTGGCATCTGATACCACGGTTGCTATGCTAAAACGACAACTGCCGAAATTGCACTTATCGAAGTCATTCTAAGTTCCAAACTTCTTTCCCACCAATTTTAAAAAATCTTAGGCTCTATTTGTTGGTAACGATGAAAGTGAGATGAGTTTTCTTGATGCCACGATAACTCGCCACGGTAACTGCGAAAACGACTTTAGACCGTGTCATCAGATAGCCTACTATGGTATTTGCAAAAACGCAACTATTGATTATATCAATGACAAAGGTCAAAACAAAATAAGGAGGGCAAGTTTCAATGGAAGCTGCTCTCTCATGTTCATGGAAAGAAATACGTATTTCTACGAAGTAGCTATGATCAATCCGTGTATTTTTTTTGTGATTCCTACGTCTTTCGTAGATTTCTACGAGACATCTACTCTCGCCGTAAATTTCTACGAAGACGACTTATCTATAGCTCAAAAGGTTTGAATAGGACTTCCAACAACAGATGACATGTGCACCACCAGTGACAACTAGGTTCGCTTAGATAGTGTACGCTAGTGCTAATAAGTAGCATCACAATAAACGAACAGTTGAAGGCTCTTTTCGAAAATGTTATAACAGTTAACTTACCTCCGTCTCATAGTACAGGAAAATCAGCTCCAAAAAGAGGTCGACCCGGAACAAATTGCAACAGAAATGATTTTTACACCATCTTGTATAGAAACAAAAAAAGCTGAACAACATATCAAAAATTGCATATCCTGGCTTGACACAAAATAAGTTTTTTTGGCTTTTAATGTCATTTTTATTACGTATTTCGAAACAATATATAAGACTTTGGTTTGCAAAAAAGTAAAAAAATTTCGTACTGGTCCGATTTTCTTGAACGAAAGTGCGATCTTGACATAGAATCCCGACATGAGACCGAAAACGGAATCAAATTGGGTGTCTACTATACCTTAAAGAAGTTTCGTAACGATAAATATGTGATCTTTAGGATTTTCCTTTTAGTAAAAACAAGAAATTATTAAGAAAAATAATGTCGCTTTTCAATGCTCAATATTTACAAAAAATACAACATATCCAAAACTGCAGATCCTGAGTCGACACAAATTAAGCCCTTTTCGGCTCTTAGTGCCATGAGTTCAAATTTGGTGTATCTGGCACCAGAAGAAAAGATTCAGTATCATTAACATGCGCCGTTATTATTTTTGTAAAGAAAGTTTAGTCAGCATTTATTATCCATCAAAATGATATGATAGATGTTAGAAAAAAAAAATATATACCTGAGCTGGTCATTTATACCAGAAGCTGCTTGAAGACCTAATAACATATCCTTAGAAGAAGACCCCAAGTCAAGCAATGCAGTCGGATAGAAAATTAGTTCTGATTAATCAAAGTAACAATAACTTTTTTCTTCGCCATCTACCCTGAGACCTATCTACCCTAACTGAAGTGTATTCGATATTTCTGCCATATCGGAATCTACTAAACTTATGCGAGCAACGCATTCCCATGATTAATCCACTGCATATGACATACTTTTTTTTTTAACAAATTTGTTTACGTAGTGTGAACCACAAATCAGATGATTCGATAACCCTCGATCCGAAACCGGAAATCCTTCGATCCGAAAGTCTCGGAGAATTTCAACAAGTCATCGACTTTTACTCTAGTCTTGACGTCCTTGGGCTTTCCTTTCGATACCCAAGCCTGGTGGAATGGAACACAGTAATCATTTATGGTCGGTAATCACCCGGGGAAATAGTTTACTCCTTTCCTCTCATTGATTGATCTTCCAGCTATTGACGACACATGTATTTACTTAGTTATGCTTTTTGTCCCAGACCAGGCGAGCCGACATGTATTTACTCTCGATATAACCTTTGACCAACACCTGTGGTGGAAAGTCTCGAAAATGGTTGAAGCAGCTTCACCAGGAAGTGGGCTTTCAGATTTCGTCCTGAAACTTGTAGGATTCCGTACCAAGATGAGCTTATTGGGCTACGTCCTGGAGGAGTAAGGACTTGGAGATGTCCCGATTCAGAGTCAGGACTTGGAGATGTCCCGACTCGGAGTCAGGACTGGGAGTCAGGACTCGGAGATGTTCGGAGATGGAGTCAGGACTCATAGATGTCCTTCACCTCTAAGCGGAAACGTGATCGCCAGAACCATAGCCTACGTGGCCATGTACTGATTGACGCTGCGCTAAACACTATTCTGCTTTCCAAGACTACAATCCGAAAAAATCATGGAACTTGGAAAGCTTGTGCACGAAGCTGATTTCGCTGATTCGGTAATCATTCCTTAGAAAAAATACAGGACTCGATCAGGACTGCTCAAGTATCGGATGTCAAAGCCGTTGTTCCAGTATTTGGTGATGATTCGATACTGCGAAACTTCATAAAAAGTGAACCATCTGGATCATTGGAAGTCAAGACTTCTGGTGAAGACGCCCTGCTCATGATCTGTGGTGCATCGAAAGAAAGAACCCTGAATAAGCTCTTCGAAAAAAAGTGACAACGACGAGGTCGTTTGTTCACCCAGTCACCACCAAAGGTTGATGTAACAAAATACCACAGTTATACCGAGTTTTTTTTATGTTTTTTTTTTTTTTTTTTTTTTTTTTATCAAGCTTAGGTATGAACCGGGGATCTTGATCCTCAATTGAAAATAGAGAAAATGGGGATGGAAGAATCAAGTTGACTTCTTGTACCCGTTAGCAAATGACTTTCCACAAGCTCCGTGCATGCTCTTAAAATAAGTAATTCAGAGAGACGTAGCAGCCTTAAAAAGCGATTTAGTTTCTACTACAGCATGCAGAACCTGCAAGGGGTATAATGTGTTCCAACCCTACAAAATTAATAACTACTGTGATGCAGAAAACCCAAAAGCTTAGTCGGTAGCCTAATCCATTCCAAAAGAGGAAGCTGTGAACATCTAGTCAACACTAGTTTCAATTTCTTTATCTCTTTTGAAAACAATTTATAAGTTGTACGAAGGGAGTTAAGCACGATTTCCAACGTTGAAAATGAAAACCAGTTTAGTTCGTAATTGACTTTTCTTAATAGTTTTCTTGTTTTACCAGAATTGGTGATTATGTTGATGTTTATGAAACTTCTTTCTCGTACACTAGAAGTTTGATTCCATTTCCGGTCTCAGCTGGGGATTCTATGTCAAGATCGCACTTTCGTTCAAGAAAATCGGACCAGTACGAAAATTTGTACTTTTTTGCAAAATAGGTTGAAAAAATACATTAACTTTTTTATGGTGCTTTATACGCCAAATCCGACTTCATTTTCGGTTTCAGCTTGTCATTTTGCATTATAATCGTACTTCAGTTCAAAAATAACGGACAACCACGACAATTTTATAGTTGTGTTTCCTATGACTCCGATTTCATTTTATTCCTGGTAACTGAGAAGGGTCTAACCTGTGCGGTTTTTACGGAAAGTGTGGACTTTAGGCCGGATTGATGAATATGACATTACATTTTGGAAAGCTCCGTAGAACTCTTGCCTGGGGCCAATAAGGATGGTTTTTGCTTGTCCTCGAGCCAGAGCCTACGGTTTGCGAAGTGAAGTGGAGTTGTATAGCCTATGTCAGAGAGGACTATCTGAAGTTGTGTAGTGAACCTTTCGTTTCATCAAAAGATGTTTCTGCTTTCGAGTGGAAAGCTCCGTTCTAGCACGCAAGCAGGCAGGCACCAGTTTCAAATTGAAGATGGACTAAAATCTATAAGTGTTAAATATATGCGGCAGTTACCCGGCCCCACAGCCAACATATCTTCTTTGAGTGATAAATAGAAAAATCTACAGAGATAAAAAAGTGGCTTTTTCCCACGGGTCCGAAAGTGCTGCCATCTATTGTTTCTGTCCATGTCTGCGACGATTTCAGCTGAGTTTATAAAAAAAAAAATTTACACTTTGGTTTGTGGTAGAGTAACGGTATCAGATGTGCGTCTTAAACTTTAAAAGTTCTCTCATTGCTAAAGAAACTATAGCTTATCCTTTGCTCCTTTCTAAGTCGTGACGTTAGAAAGTTGGCCTCGGCAAAAAAGTCAACTTTTCAACTAAGACAGGTAGAATTTTTTTTCGACGGCAATCGATAGCCATTGATGAGCTGATCAAAGTATATGCCATCCATTTTTTGGTACCAAAATTCCTTCATGAGATACACCAGTTTGAAAATTTCAAAGGGGTTGACAACTTCATAGTAAGGTACATTGAAACCAAAAATAGGCGATACCAGTTATGATACATATAGGGGACTTCTAAGCAACAGTCGACTGTTAGCCCATAATCATCTTCGTTAATGAGGGGTTTGCAGCTTTTGCTAGTTGGTATACCTGTTATTTGTTTCCGGTGTATTCGATGGTAAGAACAATTTGATTCCCAATGGTAAGATATGCAAGGGACTTGTAAGTAATAATCGGCTGTTATGCTACAATCATCTTCTGCGATGATGGGTTTGCAGCTTTTGCTAGCTGGTGTACCCATTATTTGTTTCCGGTTAACTTAATGTATATCACGGGAGAGGGACTTGTAAGTAGGAATCGGTTCACGAGGGGCTAGGAATTTTTGCAAATGGGTGCACATTGTATTCGATTTCTATAAATCTGACGGTAAGAAAGTTTGTGTCGATGGTCTATCAATGCAACCGAGGTTTAACTGTTTACACAACGGATACAAACGAAAATGTAAAGCAATGAGGTAGTTTCATAATAATTAATAGTGTCATCTATGGTATTTTAATCCTGAAAAGTTACGGATAGCTTTCTATTACCAACTAGATTATATAAGATATTGTTCCAAGTTTTCATCCGTCACGATGTCTACGATTGAAAAGGATAAAGTACAACTGACTGCAAAGTTAATTTAGTCCCTTCTTCCTATTTTATTTTGTTGTTGTTTTTACAACGCTGAAGAATACGTTTTGATCATATGATTAATTTTTTTAGAACATCCCGTTTAAAAAGCTTATGCTATAATCATCGTCAGCGACGAGGGGCTTGCAACTTTTGATAGTTGGTATATCCATTATTTGTTTCCGGTGAATTTGATGTCAATCACGGGAGAAGCAGTTGTAAGTAAGAATCGGTTCACGAGGGGCTAGAAATTTTTGAAAATTGGTGCACATTGTATTCGATTTCTGTAAATATGACAGTAAGAAAGTTTGTATCGATGGTCTATCGCTATAACCTAGGACTAACTGTTTACGCAACGGGTACAAACGATACGGTAATGTAAAACAATAAGGTAATTTTGTAATAATTAATAGTGTCATCTATGGTATTTTATTCCTGAAAAGTTACGGATAGCTTTATAATATCAACTAGATTATATGAGATTTGTTCCAAGTTTTCATCCGTCACGATATCTACGATTGAAAAGGATAAAGTTCAACTTCGACGGCAATCGATAGCCGCTGATGAACTGGTCAAAGTATATGACATCCATTTTTTGGTAAAAAAAATTCCTTTATGAGATACACCAGTTTGAAAGTTTCAAGGGGTTGACAACTTCAGTAGTAAGGTACACACTGAAACCAAAAATAGGCGATACCAGTTGTGGGACATTTATGGGACTTGTACGCGACAGGCGACTGTTAGCTCATAAACATCTTCGGCAATGAGGGGTTTGCAGCTTTCGTTGGCGTACCTGTCATTTGGTGGTAAGAACAATTTGGTTCCCAATTGTAAGACATGCAAGGGACTTGTAAGTAATAATCGGCTGTTATGCTACACAAATCTTCAGCGATGAGGGGTTTGCAACTTTTGCTAGTCGGTGTACCCATTATTTTTATCCGGTGAACTTGATGTCTATCACGGGAAAGGGACTTGTCAGTAGAATCGGTGCACGAGGGGCTAGAAATTTGTGCAAATTGTTGCACATTGTATTCGATTTATATAAATCTGACGGTAAGAAAGTTTGTATCGTTGGTCTATCGCTGTAACCTGGGATTTACTGTTAACGCAACGGGTACAAACGATACTGTAATGTAAAACAAGGTAGTTTCGTAATAATTAACAGTGTCATCTATGGTATTTTAATCCTAAAAAGTTACGGATAGCTTTATAATACCAACTAGACTATATAGGATATTATTCCAAGTTTTCATCCGTCACGATGTCTACGATTGAAAAGGATAAAGTTCAACTGACTGCAAAGTCAATTTAGTCCCTTTTTTCGATATGCTTTTGTTGTGGATAGGGCAATCGATAGCCCTTGGAGAGCTGATCAAAATATATGCCATCCTTTTTCTTGAACAAAAATCCTTCATGAGATAAACCAGTTTGAAAGTTTCAAGGGGTTGACAACTTCAGGAGTAAGGTACACACTGAAACCAAAAATAGGCGATACCAGTTGTGAGACATGTAAGGGATTTGTCAGCAACAGTCGACTGTAAGCAACAGTCGACTGTTAGCTCATAATCATCTTCGGCAACGAGGAGTTTGCAGCTTTTGCTAGTTGGTATACCTGTTATTTGTCTCAGGTGTATTCGATGGTAAGAACAATTTTGTTCCCAATTGTAAGACATGCATGGGACTTGTAAGTAATAATCGACTTTATGCTATAATCATCTTCAGCGATGAGGGGCTTGCAACTTTTGATAGCTGGTGTATCCATTATTTGTTTCCCGTGAATTTGATGTCAATCACGGGAGACGGACTTGTAAGTAAGATCGGTTCACGAGGGGCTAGAAATTTTTGAAAATTGGTGCACATTGTATTCGATTTCTGCAAATATGACAGTAAGAAAGTTTGTATCGATGGTCTATCGCTATAACCTAGGATTAACTGTTTACGCAACGGGTACAAACGATACGGTAATGTAAAACAATAAGGTAGTTTTGTAATAATTAATAGTGTCATCTATGGTATTTTAATCCTGAAACGTTACGGATAGCCTTCTTCCGATATTGTTTTGTTGTTGGTTTTACAACGCTAAAGAACAGCTTTTGATTATGTGATTATTCTTTTTAGAACATACCGTTTTAAAAGCTTCGATAAGTTGATAATTTCAGCATTTAACCGACAGCGAAGAAACAAAACCAAAGTGTTGCTCTCGCAACACTTTAGCCGGCGAAGCCGGACAAAGGTTGCCGCAACACTTCACGTTGCCCGGGCAACGTAGGTCTAGTTTTTTCTCAATACGTAAAAAAATAGTATTAAAAGCCAAAAAACGCATATTTTGCGTCGAGCCAGATATGCAATTTTGGATAAAAAAATAGTATTAAAAGCCAAAAAAAGCATATTTTGCGTTTCACCTTTTCGTTCACCTTTTCTTTCTCTACAAGATGGTGTAAAGATCATTTCTGTTGCAATTTGTTTCGGGTCAAACCTCCATTTGCCTGTACTATCAGTTGATATCAGAATTATAACTTCGACGGCCATTTAGACTTATAAATCTCGCTGAGCTCGGAAGAAATTTTTCATAAGGTACCCCGATTTCGACCCAGATAGATTGGTTTCGAAAGCCGTTTCGGTGTCATTCTCCGATATCAACCTTTAAAATCACAGTTTTGACCATTTCGTAGCTTTTTCAACCCTTAATCTCCAGTTACATGGAAAATTGCCTTTGGCAATAGTCCGTTTACATAGCTATATAGTCCCACGAGACCAGCGACAGACAGACAGATAGTCAGTCAGTCACGATAGACAGACAAGCAGAGAGTCAGTCAAGACAGACAGACAGTCAGTCAAAACAGGCGGACAGACAGTCAGCCAAGACCAGGGGCGTCGCAAGGGGGGGGGGGGTGCGGGGGGTGCAGCACCCCCCCACCTTTTTGAGATTCGGTAAAATTTTGGCCCGGAGGCCCAAAATTTACTAAAATTGTTCGGTATTTTTTCGATAGCAGAACTGTTCGATACATTTACGGGGATTCGGTAGTTATACCGAATCCTAAATAGGCTATCTGTACAAATGTCTTCGGTATAATGATCGGGATTCGGTATAGTTGCCAGTATTCGGTAGTTATCACGAATTTGGGGAGAGAATTTACTGAAATCATTTGGTAATTTTTCGATGCCGCAACTATTCGGTATATTTATGGATATTCCGTAGTTACACAGAATCCCGAATAAGCTATTGGTTCGAAATTATTCGGTATCATGATTGGGATTCGGTAATTTATTCAGTATAATTTCTAGAATTAGGAAGTTAACCACGAATCCTGATTTTGTTCCAGTTTCGACGAAATATACCGAATATGAATATTGTTCGGTAGTCTTTGGATACCAAAACATTCGGTATAATAGCCGGGATACGGTAGTTATACAGAATCCTGAACATGCTATCGGTCTAAACTTACTCGGTATAATAACTGGGATTCGTAATTTATTCGTTATAATTGCCAGGATTCGGAAGTTGCCACGAACCTCGAAGCTCAGAAGAGGTCGAGTGAAGCACTGGTCGCAGACAAGAGGGATGATCTATAATATCATCAATAGTCCTTACTTTTATTTTTGATCCCAAAAAGAATATCTAATCATAAATATTTCGAAACTTCCGCCTGCAGCAATTTTCGTAATATTCTCTGTTTTGTGGAATGGTGCGTCATTTGACGTCCTAAAGCCAGTTTTAGGATTCAGATTTCGAAACATTAAAAGCTAGAATTTGGATGGAAATTAAATTTGGCAGGAAAAAGCAACAAAAAAAACTCGCCTGCGGCACTCGCTTTATGTGATTCTAGGTAGTATATTGCCGAGACTACAGTTGCTGATGCTGCCAGAACGTCACTCCATCCGGACTTAGAAAAAAAAAATGGATTTCGAAAATGTTCGCCTGCGGCGCTAGATTTAATTTTATATTGGCTGAGCTGTTACTTGCGTGGCTTCGCCAAAACGCTGCTTAATAGTTGACTTATCGTCGTTCGCTGCCCTTTATTGTTACTCTTCCTACGTTATATGGTTTCTGTTCCTATATAAGGTTTGAAGCCAAGCTGACCATTCATTATGAAAGAAATAGAAAACCGTTGTGATTGTGGTGGATTTTATGATTTCGTTTTGTTTTGTTTTTCGCTGAGGACGGTTTGCCGGAAGTGCAATCGAAATATCCGAATTTATATTTATCCCTCGCATATCATCCTAGAGAGATAATTAGCTGATCAAGAAAAAACCCCGAAAATCACGGTTTTCTATTTCTTTGGTTTCTGTTCCATAATTTAAAGCTCGAATTCTTAGTTCTAGGATTCGGTAAAATTTTTCAAAGATTCGGTAAAATTTTGGCTCTGCACCCCCCCACCGAAAATGCACTTGCGACGCCCCTGGCCAAGACAGACAGACAGTCAGTCAAGACAGACAGACAGACAGACAAACAGACTGTCAGTCAAGACCGACAGAAAGACAAACAGGCAATCAAGACAGACAGACAGTCAGCCAAGACAGTCAGTCAAGACAGACAGACAATCAGTCAAGACAGACATACAGACAGACAGTCAGTCAAGACAGACATACAGACAGACAGTCAGTCAAGACAGACAGACAGACATAAAGTCAGTCAAGAAAGACAGACAGACAGAGAGATAGTCAGTCAGTTACGATAGACAGACAAACAGACAGCTTCAGTCAAGACAGACAGACAGACAGAAAGTCAGTCAAGACAGACAGACAGACAGTCAGTCAAGACCGACAGACAGACAGACAAAAATCACCCCACTTCCCAAAACTCACAAGAAGATTCAAATGTAAATTCTAATTTAATGCCTGAAATTTCAATATCAGAAATTAGAAAGAAACTCTCCTCGTTAAAGAAAACATCAGTGGCACCCTTTGATGTTCCAGTAGCCATTGCTAAAGCTTTTGCGAAAGAATTGGCGTTTCCTCTTCATATTATTTACAATAATATCACCAAAACTGGATATTTCCCCAAAAAGTGGAAAATTGGCTTCATCACTCCCATTCCGAAAAAGGGAGCAGCTAATGATTTCTCTGGTGTGAGGCCGATCACTGTTACATCAATTTTTAGCCGAATTTACGAGAGCTTTGTTGCTTCTTGGCTAAAAAAATATCTCTCGGAAGTCATCGATAAGAGGCAATTTGGTAACATCCCGAAGTGTTCAACTGTTCACTATCTCGTTAGTTTACTTGATTCTATTTTTAAAAATTTAGATGAACCCGGGAAATGGATAAATCTAATTGCAATAGATTTTAAAAAAGCTTTCGATCTTGTAGATCACAAGATTTTGCTGGAAAAAATGGCAGAGAAAAATATTCCTGAATATCTTATTAATATCGTAAAAAGCTTTCTAACAAACAGAGAACAAATCGTAAAATATAAAAACAATTTTTCCTCTTCTTTACCGGTTTTTTGCGGTGTCCCGCAAGGAACAGTGATCGGTCCTTTATGCTTCCTCCTCATGATCAATGAAATAGCTGTCGGGCTGGAAGAAAGATGGAAGTATGTAGATGATCTTTCCCTAGCAGAGGTAGTATTTGGAGCGTGTAAAAGTCAAACTTTCAATTATATTGAACAAGTTACCTCTGAAGCAGCAAAATTAAATATGGTGGTAAATAAAGATAAATCTTCAGTAATGACATTTTCATTTCTCAAGAAAAGCCTACCTGAATTCGAACCACATATAGACCCAAACCTCCTCAGTAACAGCACTACCCTGCTTGGGGTAGTGATCTCTTCTGATCTAACTTGGCATGAAAACACAAGATTGATTATAAAAAAGGCAAATGGTGCTATCCAAATGCTGAAGACTCTAAAGAAATTCCGGGTTCCTAAGGATAAACTAAAATTAATTTTCTGCATGTTCATCCGCCCACTAGTAGAATATGCATGTCCTGTTTGGCATTTCGCTCTTACAAAAGAAGAAAGTGATAAAATTGAACGGGTTCAGAAGAGGTCTCTTCAAATCATCTACGGAGGTTCCCCACTGCCTTACTCTTTTTATCTAAAAGAATACAAACTTGACCCCCTTTTTGTCCGTCGAGAGAAACTGTGCCTAAAATTTGGCTCAACCCTCCTCCTCCACCCCATCTACAAGAACTTCCTCCCGCCTCCCTTTGTCCCCCTCAGATCCCGACTCCCCAGAGAGGCGGCTGCGAAAGTTCCAAAACTGACACCGGTTTACTCCAGGTCACAGCGTTATTCTCGAAGCTTTGTGCCGAGTTTTGTTCGTACTTTTAACAATTCGTAACTTGTGCGTTTTATCCTATTCTTTTTGTTTTTCTCGTTGACAAATCTTTCTTGTATTAACTGTTTGACTAAAAGATACCATATTTGGGCTATGCCTATGAGAGACTGTATCTTGTTTACATTAAATGATTTGATTTGATGATTTGAGACAGTCAGTCAAGACCGACAGAAAGAGCTAACACTGCTCCCTGCGAAACCAGCGACAGGTCAAAAACCCTGACAGTGCGAAACTGGCGACGTAAATGGCGGTTAGAGCATTTGCGATTTAACTCGCTGTATTTACACGGTGCGGTTTCTATTTTCGTGGTAGTGACCGGGTACCAAATTTCTGGTCTATCTCATTACTGCGTTTCTGAAACTATTGGTGATGTGGTTAGTTGTTTGCTTGTTTATATCTATCCCACCTTAGGCTAGGCTTTCATTAATTGTTTTCACAAACGAATTTGGATTCACGAATATTTCCTGATGCCACTGGCATACCTGTTGCTTTTATGCAATTTCAGTTTGTCTACAGTTGCCAATAAAATTGCACCTTACCTTACCTTACTTTACCATTGAGTTTCGACAAAGCTTTTACTTCAACGTTCGTAATTCGACCAAACCGGCGGTGGCATTGGGGAGCGTCAGAACAAAACACCCTAAGTAGGCCTATGGTATGACTAGGGAGAAATCATAATACAATTAGGTAGGCCTAGGGTATGACTGGAGATGTTGGGTACAGAAAAAGTTTTTTCTAATAATAGACAAGGTACATACTGGTACTTGAATTAGGCCATTGGTTGATATTGAAGGGGAAATGCAGTATATTCACCAGTATATTTCACCACAACAGCAATGATATTAGTTCATATCGCCAAATTGAGGATATCAGTGTGGGAGCTGGACCGTGACGTCACAGCAAAAGGTTCCAGACTCAGTGGTGGTCTAGTATCGTGTCTGTGTGGCGAGGATTCGATAGATTTGAGAAAGGAAGTGTTTGTTTGGCAGGTTTGAGAGGAAAGGGGTTTGGTTTCAAGTATGGGAATTAAGTGTATGATACTCCTGAAGACTTCTATGACCCCACCGTGATTTATTGTAGATGATAATTTCGGTCTGTTTTTTGCCTTTTCTTTGTTTGAGTTTTTCATTTTATTCCTGCCTTAGGCTATATTGGGAATGGACTCATTCATTCATTCTTATTCGGAATTTTTTCTTTCACTATGTCTACATCTAATTGAGTGTGGACTTGAAGTTAGATTTCCTTATCGAAGTCACGACCCCACATCCCGCCCAGCTAAGGGGCAACTCTATTGCCCAGTGAATTAACTTGGTAATTAACCGCGGTTGGAGTCAGGACTATAAGATTTCGTGTAATTTCGTGTAAGATACTCGTGGTTTCAAAGTAAAAGTTAAAATGAGCGTTGTCCAATTTCTGGCTTTACTCTTAGGGTATTTTGGAAATAGGAGGATAATCAAATAAAGTATCCTAGGACATTCAGTGACGGAGTTTATATGGCATATTTTCAATTGATACCTGATCACAATTCATAATTTTATACCCCATCTTTAAGCACGTTGTCACTAGTTGTCACTACACGTCAACCCGGAGCCTTTTCCCACAATAACAACATAGTAGTCATCTTTAACCACTCAGACGAAAGCAAGACAAAATAAAGAAGGAAATAAGGTTAAAACGGCAGTAAACCTAAGCCCGGCCCGCCCCCCAAAATCCATTTTAAAAAGCTTACCCTTCTTTTGCAGACGAAAATGATGAAGACAAAGACAGACTTCATTATGTTGATTACGTCCGTGATATACCAGAAGAAGCTCGAGCCTCCGATTCCCCAGGACAAAACTTCAAAGGTCCAGGAGATCCCCAGAAGGAAGAATAGCTTGAGGATAGACAAGAGCCTGGAGAAAATAGAAACTTTGGTTCACATCATATCTTATCATATCATATCTCTGCTAAAAATGCTGAAACATAACTGAGTGTTACTACAAACTCCTTGCCGACTGACCTTTATTGCACACGATCCGTCCATTGCCCAATATCACCGTGTTTCTGACCTTGGCAAATTTGGTGTTGACTAAACTTTAGCCGATTATCTACAGGGCTAGACGTCACAAGAAAAGCCTAAATTTTTCATTTACTAACGGAACTGGTTGTCCCTAGAACGGTTTATAAGTGCAAAGGCTTCCCGCGTCTCGCTGGTCGCTCGGCTCTATAGATATAGATACAACTGTATGTTTTGCAACACAAATTTAATCGAATTTTTCTATTTCTTTCATAACGTCACGAAAACGTCACGGGCCGTATATAATCGGCTAAAGTTTAGTCAACACTGGCAATTTTTCCGATTGCCATTAGGAAGGATTTTCTAGGCCCGATTCGTCTATTTATTTTCTCTCTTACTTTTAGAGCATTCACCCTGTTCACTGTAAAAAGTTTCTCCGAGTAAGGATTAAAGTTGACGGCAGTATTTCCTACTGAGATTAATCTACTGCGTTTACTCCGCCAGGGCGATCATATCCCAATCGTTCCGGTGGTTTCGTCATTCGTGAAGGGCGCAAATTTGGTGGGTCAACCGTCGGACTATCTTCAACAGCCGGTTCCTCTGGAGATTCCGACAATTCCAGCACCAATTCACTACGATCTGTATCATTTTCTGGGAAAAGCGCGCGCGGCTGTAAGTGTCCAGAATCTTCTGCACTTAAAAATGAATGAAATGGCGTGTGACGTGGTGTCTGTGTGCGTGTCTCAGTACGAGTCAAAAGTGGCGTACTAGTCAAAGTTGGTCGAGCATCCGTCCTTGTCGTCAAATTACCGTCATTGGGAGTGCGAGGATGAGGAATAGATACAGACAGATCTGCAGCTTCCAAGTCTGTGTCATCATTAGATTGGGTTAGTGGGTTGCTAACGTCACTATTTCTAACTACATCCTCCCCATCCCCAAAATCGGAATCCTCCCTTTCTTCCTCCCCCTGGTCAGGTGGGTCAACCACCCAAGGGTTACGAGTTTTTCCCGGTTTTAACAAATCGTAGTGCACCGTCTTTTGCTTCAACTTTTTATGCATATGTTTTATGACGTAATCGACTACTCCGACCTTTGCAATCACACGATAAGGTCCTTCAAAATGAGTGTCATTCAACTTATGTGCTCTTCCCTTCTTCAAAATTCTTAAATAAACCACGTCTCCCACTTCGTGTGGTTTAAAATGTGACTTTTTATCATGCTGAAACTTTTGCGTATCCCTACTTTCATCAATATTTTTCCACACATGTTCGTAAGTTTTCTGCATCCTTCCAAGCATTTCCGATTTATATGATACGTGTGAATCATAAAAGGTTCTGGATTTCATGAGGGCATCTACCGGCAGAACGGCGTCACGCAAAAACATGAGGAAAAAGCTGTTATCCTGTAAGGACTCATGGAAAGCGGTGTTCATGCAAAAAGAAACGTAAGAAAGCCAACTGTCCCAGTCATCTCGATGTGACTGGTCTACAAACTGAGACAAAATGGAAGCTATGTCTCTATGTCTTCTCTCTAAAATTCCCATTGAAGCAGGATGTTCCGCGCTAGAAAATTTGTGCACGATATTCATGTTTTTACAAAAAACATCAACTTCTGAATTTTTGAAATGACTACCATTATCAGACATCAGTGTGTGACAAAACCCAAATATGTGACAATATTTCTCAACAAAAGCTCTCAAAAATGTATTGGCTTTAGCGTCCACAATGGGTACTAGATGTACATGACGTGAAAAATAATCCGTAATCGATAATATGTACGTATTACCGTTGGACGTTTTCGGAAATGGTCCAACTAAATCAACAAAAACCATATCAAGTACTCCTGCAGGGACAGGCATTTCCTGCAGAGGAGCATTCGGAGTAACATTCATCGGTTTCCTTTTTAGGCATTTTTCGCACGATTCACAAAACATCTTACATACTGAGTGCATCTTAAAGAAGAAAACATGATCACGAAGTTTTGCGTACGTTTTTGATGATGAAAAATGACCTCCGTAAGGTGATTCATGAAAATCATTCAAAATCTGAGGAATCATAGCATGCGGTATTACTGGGACTAACACGACATCAGACTTTCGACATTTTCCAGACGGCACAGACGCATGACACAAAATTCCATCCTCAACAAAAAAATTCTGAATTTCCCTTATAACTCTTCTTTCCAAATCGTACGGCATTTGTACACCTTGAGACAAATACCGAATCATTGCAAGACAATCTTTATCTTGCTTTTGACTTTTCCAAAGCTGCGATAAATCAATAGATGGCGGTAACACTGGGAAAACTAACTTAGGCTGTGGAGAAATAGAATTAATCGTGGGCAAACGACTTAAAGCATCCGGGACAACGTTCATCGGTCCAGGACGATAAACAATCTCAAAGTCATACTCTTGCAGAGTTGGCGCCCAACGAGCTAGTCTTCCAGTAGGCTCTTTTGTCGTCATAAGCCAACGGAGACTGTTATGGTCAGTCTCTACTTTGAAGCGGGTACCATAAAGATACTGACGAAACTGCTTGATAAAATGAACTACGCTAAGTGCTTCCATCTCCGTAACTGTGTAATTAGCCTCAGCCGTATTAAGACGACGAGAACCATAATGCAATACAACTTCCCTCCCATCTTGCATTTGCGACAACTTACAAGCAATTGCCTCTTTTGAAGCATCTGTAGATAGTATGTAACCACCTTCTCCTGGTCTAGCTAAGCCAAGGATAGGCTCCACCATAAGTTTCTGTCGAAGAATATCAAAAGCTGCTTTTTCAACACTTTCGAACTTAAATGGAATGCCTTTTTTCATCAATGCCGTAAGAGGCATGGCGATCTGGGAAAAATCTGGTACGTATTTCCGGAACCACGAAAATAAACCGACCGCAGACCGAACTTCTTTTATGTTCGATGGATATTTCAGATTTTTAATCGCGGCAATTTTATTCGGATCCGGTTTTATTGTACCATTCGACAAAACATGACCCAACACCGTAACTGAAGTAGCTAGAAACGAGCATTTGGAAGGACGTAGTTTTAGATGAGCCTCAATTACCTTATCTAACACAACCTCTAGACAATCTAACTGATCTTTCGTATCTCGTGTGTGAACCGTAACATCATCTAAAAAACATTCTAGGTACTTGAACAACAGGGATCTAAACACTCGTTCCATCAAGCGTTGGAAGGTTGCTGGCATGTTGCACAGACCAAACGGCGCTCGAATGAAACGGAACAGGCCAAATGGAGTTATAAAACCTGTTTTATCCCTGTCCTCTTCCTCCACTAAACACTGGTAGAATCCTGACAAAAAATCTAACTGCGAAAAGACACGACTAAGAGACATGCGATCCAGCATATCTTGGATATTCGGTAAATTGTAGCAATCTTTCACCGTATCTCGATTCAATTTTCTGTAGTCGACAGCCATTCTATACTCTCCCAAATTCTTCTTCTTCAGTAAAATAACCGGTGAAGAGTAAGGTCCGTCGCATTCTTCTATTATCTTAGATTCTAGCAAACCATCTATCTTAGACTTCAGTATCTCACGCTGTGCATGGGGCACAGTGTAAGGGCGACTCTTAACGGGTGGTGCACCATTCGTATTAATCGCATGTGAAATGAGATCACAAGCGTCTAAATGCGATTCGTGCGTAGCAAAAGCTAGTCTCCGTTTGTACGCTAAATCTAAGAAGTGATTCTTGACTTGTTCTGATTCCAGATGTGACAAATCGAACAGTTCGGTGAATTCTTCTTTCGTCATATCCTTAGGGTCCTTAGGAACGGATAGATCACTAGGCTTAGTACTCGTATTGCTAACAGCGACGCTATTTATCAAACCAGACACATAGTTAATAACCCCTTGCGCATCAGAATGAATGTCTGACTCGCATAGCGGGACTAAGTAGCCTATCTCTGATTTACGAAGAGAAACAGGTTGATCTGATGTGTTGGTAACGAGTAAGCAGAAACGACCACTCGTGGAAACCTCAACAACTTGATCTTCAATATCTAAACCTTTATACTGTTTCCCAGGAAAATAGCCTAACGTAGGTGTAGCTTTCTTCGTTTTCAAACAAACATCTATGCGGGAAATTGACGAAGGGTAACGGTAACACGGTTTGATATGATAACAACAACTCGATCAGTAACCGGTATAAATAGGTATAAACGGTATAAACGGTCGCGTCTGTCAAAATCGGTGGCTCTACGGAACTGGCATTTTCCGGAGCGGAATGAAATCCAGCACTGACGTTAGGATTCGAACCTAATTCAGATTTCTTCGCCTCAACTTTTGCCTCTACAGCCACAACATTACAATCTCGTGAGTCTTTAGACAATCTGTCTTTGAAGAAAACCTCACAAAATTCCGCGTCAAACATCAACTTATTACGCTTCATATCGGTGAAACCAATTACGAGAGGGTACGGCAACTCATCACAAACATAAACTTCAAATGTAGCACATCTTCCATTCAACATCAGACTAATAACAGCGCGACTACTATATCTTAGCGAATTGCCTGTTATAGACCTAAAAGCCCCCTCCTCCTTCTCTTGTTCCACCACACACGACTGATCTAGTTTCCTAAAAACACTAGACCTAATCAGAGATTTCGCCGCACCGGAATCAAAAAGTGAAAAAATGCTTCGATCCTTCGCGACAAAACATTTAATCATTGGCAGATCTTGCCAATTTCCGGTATAAACCTCATTTACACGTTTGGCTGCAGGCAAAATTTTAACCGACGGGTCGCGAGCACCTGCTTTTACTGGCGACCGGACGAGTTTAAATGAACGCGACATTTGACGGCGATATGTCCCACTTTGGAACAGCGATTGCAAATCGGCTTTCCATCTTTTGAGTACTTGTTCTGTGCCGGTCTCGAACCATTGGCAACAGAAACATTATGCTTGCGACCGCGTGAATAACCGCCTCGATAATTTTGAACGTGCGAATCACCACGACTAGCCGAAACGTTATTAGACGCACCTGCTGCCTTTACCAACGACCGCATACGCATAGCTGCTTCCACCTCTTCAGCATTTGCCAAAATCCCGACGCACTTTTCCAATTTAGCGGGCGACTTTTCATACAGGAGTTTCGCGTACTTATCGGGTAAACCATTTCGGATCTCGTGAATTACTACGCTGTCATTCACATCCTCACCAAAACGTTCGACGCATGCTTCTTTTACAAGGCCGCAATACGCGAGTAATGATTGGCCGGCTTCCAACGCGATTTGCCCGTATTTTAATTTCCTTCGATGAGTCGTACATGCAAAGCGGGTCTCGAACCCTTCTTTGAACGAGTCAAAGTCGCAATCCTTTGTAGCTACAAAAAATGAAAATGCATCGCCACTGAGCTTTAGACCTAAGTACTCTTTCAACAGCGACCAATCCACAATTTTCGTCAAAATGTCCACCTTTTTCAAAAATTCCGATACGTCCGTCTTCCCTCCATAATCAGGAAGCGAACCCAACAATTTCAGTACGAGACTCGAATTATCGGCATTTAACTTAACTCTCACGTCGTCTTTCGTGTCACCCTCATCACTAGACATTTTGAAAACCAACTGTAAAGGAACAAATTAATAATAGGCCTAACAAATAGTACTCCAACAACTAATCAACGAGGCAAGACATCCCGTAATTCCCTCCCGTAAACAAAACAAAATATTTTAACAATCCATATTCAAGAAAAAAAAATTTGGGGTTCAATATCCCTCGCTGCGACCACTGTTATAATGCGTTATTTAGCTGTTACTAAGCGTTAATTTTACTACGTCTTTAATCTCTCTACTGTTACGGAAAGTTATCTGTTACGACATGGTCCCCGAGCGGTGTGGACCATGCTTAACAAAACCAAAATAAAAACACCCACTAAACTCTACCTCGTTGGTTAATTGTAGAAAAACATATTCGTGTATTTACATTTACAATACAATGGCGATAGATAGCAGGTAATAAATAAAACTCAACACTTAACTTTTAACATCTCCAGCAACGACCGTTCACCGGTCCCACTCAAAACAGACTGCCCCAGCATTGTATTAAATTTCGCCCCAATTCAAACTTGAATGGCTCAGGTTATTCATCGCCAGGAACCTGTTGTTACCTGGCGGAATTAAACTTATAGAAACCAAGGTGTCGTGAACTCCCTTGGTGAAGGTACACCTTGGTTACACTACTGGGATAAGATTAACCCGAATTCATTCAAGTAGCGAATACTCGGCCTTCCCCCATGGGCTCGTAACCGCAAAGTTCCGCAGCTTTACGGCATTACTGATCTGTTTGTGGCTATGGCCCAACGCCGTGCCGAGTTTGACTCTTCTCTATAGACAGGTGCCATCCGTATCATGCTGCATTTGTATAGTCTTTTCCTTTAGTTTATTCTGACCTTTTTCTTTCCTTTCTCTTTCCCTTATTGTTTTTCATATACTCCGTATGTGCCCGTTCTCTGCCATTATTATACGGGTTGAGAAAATTATTGATTGATCGACTGCAAGATTTTTTTTACTGTATTATCAAAAAATCAGTTTAACAATTTTGCTCTTCTTTCTTTTGTAAAGTAAGAGCTGTAAGCTCATATGGCACTTGCAAGCACACGATTATGTACCTTTCGAATTTGTGAAAATGTATGGTTTCGTAAAAATCATGCACTTCGCGGTTACAATGGGCAATATAAAGGGGCTAGGAATACATTTTGCAAGCAAATGCACTGGTACACAAATGATCATGGGCCATTGGGTCGTGAAATTACGTTCGTTCGAAAGTATTACTTTTTTTTGCATTTTCCGCACGATAAGATGCGCACTTTAAAGGGAATTGAACTGAATTTGGAAGAAAAATACTTGGGGCACATCGGACCATGGGCCCGTGGGGATCTTAAAAATGTTCAATTTCTTAAAAAAAAAATTTTCCACTTCGCGGTAACATTGGTACTTTAAGAATGCTTGAAACTTATTTGTAATCGACAACCTTGAGCCAAAATTATCACGGGTGCTTGGGTATCACGAAAATGGATCTTTTGGTAAAAAGATTTTGTTTCACTTTGCAGTTTTCAAAGGAGCTGAAAACTCGTTTCATATACTTTAGGTACACATGATTATGGGCTCTGGGGGACTATGGACTTGTTCGTGAGATCAGAAACACGTCCTTTAGTCAGCTGTCAAGTTTCCTTCGGATCCGACCAACCGTTCAAAAGTTATGCATGAAATTCTGGTTGTCCGGATTCCAGTTTCCTCCAATCCCCGAAAGATAGTCGGATCGTGGAAATTACTGATTCCAAGTCAATCTGATCAGGTCCCCAATACACCTGCCAAAGTTCACCGTCCAAGTTCATCTGTAAGTACCTTAATTCGCGGTCACCGGATTTCCGGAAAACCCCTTCCAAGACCCCTACAGTGCGGAGATCCGGTCCATTGCTGTCACAAATATATTTACAACTTGTCCTTGTTCTTCTCACCAAGCTTCATCACGGTCTATCCACTAGGAGCTTATTCCAATATTTCCAAGCGACACGAGCTCTTTCCAACCGTCGAGTTTCGTTTGTGTCCGATGCCCCGTTCGAAAGTTATGCTTGCCTCAAGATCCCAGATTCCCCCCCCCCCGCAGATGGTCTCGGGGAAATGAATTTTCTTAGGTCAATCTGGTCGGGCCCCTGATAAGTCTGCCAAGTTTCACCGTCCTAGCACATCTGGAAGTACCTTAACCCGTGGTTATCGGCAATCCGCGTCCAAGCCTCCACAACAACCCCACACAGTGCCCGGAGCTGATCCGGCTATATCAACAATGTTACAAGGATATGCGCTTGTTCTTCCAACCAAGTTTCATCCCAATCCCTCCACTCTAAGCGTGTCACGATACCTCCCCCCCAACTCCCGCAACAGTTGGCGGATCCGGTCCGGATCAAAATGAGACAAATGCGGCATGTGTTCTTTCCATACATCAAGTTTCTTTCAGATCTGATCACAAGTTCTAAAGTTACGCATGCCTTAATATTCCAGTTTTCCCCTCCCCTCCCCCCTCACGATGGTCGAATTGGGGAAGTGACTATTTCCAAGCCAGTTTGGTCTGGTCTCTGGTATTCGTGCCAAGTTTCATCATCCTAACACATATGGAAGTAGCTTAATCTGTGATAACCAGAAATCCGGGGTCCAGCCTCTCCCCCCCCCCACACAGTGCCCGTATCCAATCCGGTTATGTCAACGACATATCAAGGATATGTGTTTGTTCTTCCCACCAAGTTTCGTCTCGATCCCTCACTCTAAGCGTGTCACGATATTTCCGGTACCACCCCTAAAGCTCCCCCCACAGTTGTCGGATCCGGTTTGGACGTAAACGGGACATAATGAGGCATATGTGAGTTGTTTGTGAGTTTTTTCAACGCGAAATTTTAAATTCTTTTCCTCTTTTTTATATTATTTATTGAATTTTTAGCGTTTTAGTTTGTTGCAATTCTTATTCTTGTGTAATTATTTAATATTTGACTATGTAAAAACGCAATTGTATATAGTTATGTTTGACGAGATAACAAATATTCGGTTTTTTGTGAATACCGTAAGGAATGTTTATCGAATAATAAAGATTGATTGATTGATATGTTCTTTCTACATATTAAGTTACATTTAGATCCGATCGCCCGTTCGAAAGTTACGCATGTCTCAATATTCGGGATTCACCCTTTCCCTCCACTCCCCAACGGTGGTCGAATCGGGGAAGTGACTATTTCCAAGTTAGTTTGGTCGGGTCCCTAATATGCCTGTCAAGTTTCATCGTCCTAGCACATCTGGAAGTACCCTGACTCGAGAAGAGTGGGCCGACCGACCGACCGAAAAGTGATCGGTATGGCATTTAAGCGAAGCTGCAAGTGCTATAATAAACAAGAGCTGGAAGCTGATATGGCACTTGCAAGACTGGGTCAGAGGATGAAAGTAGGAATTCATCATTTGGTGGGATGGTTGTGATCATTTGTAAGCAAAACCCTTGGCATAAGAATGATCATGGGTCCTTAGAAATCACGATAATGTATTATTCGTAAAAACTATTTTCTTGTTGCATTTGGCCGTGATGATGCGCGCTTTAAGAGATTCATGTGTAATGAACTATTATTTGTACTTTAAGAAATTCACTGTTAGCTAAACCCTTGAGGCAAAATCATGAATATATATCGTTTGGTTAAATTTTTTTTTTTTTTACTTTTCGGTTCAGAAACGCACTATAAGGGTGCTAAAAATAATTTTTTAAGCAAAACCCTTGAGTTGAAATATATAATTAGCTTAGAAGTATTTTTTGTACTTTGTGGATAAGATTAGTACTTTAAGGGACGGTCGGATCTGAGAAATGACAATTCCTAAGCCAGTCTTGTCAAGTTTCTAAGGTTCTAGCCAAGTTTCATCGCCCTAGTACATCAGGAAGTACCTTAATTCGCGGTCACCGGAATTACTTCCCCCCCCCTCTCCACCACCAACTACCCTCAGAGTGCCCGAGCCGGGTCCGGTTTTGCTACTGACATATCTAGTTCTTGTCCATGTTCTTCCCACCGCGTATCACAAGATTTCCGCCCCCCCCCCCCCATTCATCGGATCCGGTCCGGACTTAAAATGGGACATCCGAGGTCTTTCCAAATATCAAGTTTCGTCGAGACTCGACCACTCGTTCAAAAGTTATACATACCTCAAGATTTCAGACTCCCCGTCCCTCCACCCTCCCCCACGATGGTTGCGTCGGGGAACTGACTATTTATAACCCAATCACGTCAAGTCTCTCATGTGCAAGTCGAATTTCATCGTCCTGGCACATCTGGAAATACCTTGACTCGCGATGGCCGGAATTCCCGACTCCCCCCTTTAACTTCCCCCACAGTGCCCAAGTCGGATCCGGTTCTATCACTGACGTATCCAGTTCTTGTGCATGTCCTTCCCACCAAGTTTCATCCCAATTTCTCCACTCTAAGCGTGACACAATATTTCTCCCCTCCGCCACATTCATCAGATCCGGTCTGGACTTAAAATGGGACATCCGAGACACGAGGTCTTACCAAATATCAAGTTTCGTTTAGATCCGATGACCCGTTCCAAAGTTATACATTCCTCAAGATTCCGGATTCCCCCTCCTTTCACTCCCCCCACGGTGGTCGGATCGGGAAGTTGACTATATCCAGGTTAACCTGGTTGGATCTCTGACTTGCTTGCCAAGTTTCATTGCCCTAGCCCACCTGCAACTAACTCCGTATCACCGGAATTCCGGAACCCCCCTCCAACTCCCCGAACAGTGCACGAATCTGGTCTGGTTCTGTCAATGATGTAAGTAGGGCTTATGGTTGTTCCTCCCACTAAATTTCATCCCGATCGCTCCACTCTAAGCGTGTCACGTGATTTCCGGTTCCCCCCTCTGACCCCCCCCCCACATTCATCGGATTCGGTACAAATGGGATTTCTGAGACACGACGTCTTTCCCAATGTAAAGTTTCATTAAGATCCGATCACCCATTCGAAAGTCATGCTTGTCACCAAATTCCGGATTCCGGCTCCCCTCCCTCCCCCCCACGATGGTCGGATCGGGCAAGTGACCATTTACGCCTGCCAAGTTTCATCGTCCTAGCACATCTGGAAGTACTCTAACTCGCAAACACCGGACTGACCAACCGACGGAAAAGTGATAGGTATATTGCACTTGACCGGAAGGCTAGTGCCATAAAAATTATTCCCTTCTTACCGTTACCCATCCCTTTGCGGCTGTGGCTCAACGCCGCGCCGAGTTTGACTCTTCTCTAGACCGGTCATTTACAGTCGAGGTATGCTTTTGTGAACATTTGTTAACATTGGCATTTTCATGCACTTGCTGTGTCTAAAGCGAACTACCAGTTAGTCAAAGTAGGTGATTTAAGGCATCTGAAAACACCTGAAGAGGTATTTTGGGTCTTCAGTCTACCATTTAACCCAAAGCTGCACTGTTTAAATTTCAGTAACTGTTCACATAATCATACCCCTATATGGCACCTGTTGTGCCATCTCTGTATGGGTTAATAAAATTATTCACTGATTTGTCCGGGGTGGACTAAAGCTTTATCATCATCATAAAATACGGCTTGCCACCGATCTATCCACAAATGAATCAGTAACGCCGTAAGATTTACGATGCTGTCGAAAGGACGAGCCCAAGAAATAGCATGGACTTTACATTCTTGTAAATGGATATGGATACTTAGGAACCAGTAGGTCTACTCTTTATGGGACATGGAAAAAAGCGAAGGAGATCGAATAAATCTACATAGATCACCTTTCTCGTTTCCTCGCTGAGTTAGTTGGGGAAAGTGAGGACGCGTTCTTGCTGGCACTGTACATGGTCCACGCCAGCTTCGTGAAGCAGAGAAGGTTGAAAAGTATGAAGCAGCTGATTGGAAGGTAGAGGTAAAGACCAACGACTGATCCATGGTCGTCTGACAAAAAAACAAACATGATATAACTTCTTGGGTGAGCCAGTCAATCTTCTTCACTAATACCTATTCATAGATAGTCCTTCAGCCCAAGCTGACTGCGAATCATATTTGACGTTGGAAGACGGATAATCAGCTACATTTTATTAGAGCTATACTTCGGCCCTTCTTGGCAAGGGTCATCTTCAGGCTCAAGCTACTCAAGCTGAGAGGACCCTTGCCAAGAAGGGCCAAAATATAGCTCTAATAAAATGTATAGCTAACATATCCGTTTTGCACCGTCAAATATAACACTTATTCACTGAACTGGACAACATACAATAGTTTAATGGACAAATCTTTTCCTCTTGGAAAGATGGTGGATGACTTGGTTTTGGCTTTGGTTTCTTTTATTTTTAATTCATACAGTTTTTCTTTTTATCCGATTCTTGTTACATAATTTGATTCACATGGGCAAAGAAGGTGGGAGACACCATTATCTTTCGATGGGTCAGATTTCTATGAACAAACTTTTGCTTTCTTCAAAATCCCCATGGTAGCCAACGTTATCCCCAAATTACTGGAACACAATTCACTTTTCAAAGCAAGGTGACAATTTCTCATTAATTGCTTCAGGGATCTTCCGTCGGAAGTTAAAAGGGGTACTAAACGTTCGAAAAGATAGAGTGGTGAGTAAGAGGATTAATACAACTAAGTACAGTAGACTTATGCTTATGTGAACGTCTGCTAACAGTGAACGATCGCCGAATGAAATATTAAAACCCAAACCAGGCATTTTTTGTTAATAACCACTCAAGCTTTTGTCACTTTTTGAATATTTTGCTAATTTACGGCTGAAAACTGACATCTGGTTTGCTTTTTATAATTTGAAAAGTTTGCCATGAGGAACGCACCTTCAGTGGAGAGGATGGCGGTCCGAACCTGCAGATGCCTTCAAAGAGAAAGGACCTTTTTAGTAAAATCAAAATAAATAAATTGAATATCTACTTCAAGTTCGACCAGGATAACCATGAAATAGTTGGCTGTTACCTGATATATCAAGTTTATTATTTTTCTTTTCTGTTTTACTTTTTTATATGCAAGTACCAAAGCCAAGGTAGTGAAACAAAAAAGTGTTCAAATAATCATACCTCTACTGTATATTAAGAGACATATCCAATGAATGGATAAATATGTCAGAAGAGGAAGCCATTGTCCAGTTTTACATTTTTCTAGTCTCGGAAGCTGAATCTTGTCAAGAACAAATAATATGCAAGAACCTCCCTCTTCCTATCTCTGTAATACGACCATTCGGAATTGAATATATTCTAACACTCTACTCGATGCAAATGAGCGGAGGTGGAGCTTTGCAGAACATCATAATTTATTACGTCTTTGACAGGTGCCCACAGAACGCGAATTCGCGTTAGCCTAGGCAAATTTGACGTCGCTAGCGGAAAAAAATCGCTTCGCAAGGCACAAATTTCGCGCCGTGCCGTTTCAACTCCTAGTTAAATAATTTTCGCGTCGCATCACTTCGCGCTGAGGAAATTCAGGAAAACAACAATCAACCTGGCCAAAGTAGAGTATATAACTCATAAAGTTGACTTTTCACACTATTGTCGTTCTAGTCCTACGTGTCGTATCCACGTATACATATCATATGACGTCGCCCACTGCTTCCGTAATTAAGATTAAAAGTTAAGTTTATTTTTCTGTGTGTTAATATATTTTTTTATTTTGTTTATTTTCTTCATTTACTCCGCCTTTTCAAAATGGTGGGTCATAAATAAATTACTTACTTACTACTTACTTACTTATTTAGTCGTTTCGCGTTCTGTGCGCACATATCTTTAAACAGCAGAGCAAAATAACAGGCGGGAGTAGTGCCAAGACCTTTGCTTTCCATGCTTTGCAAAGAGGCCATACTAGCGCCGCCCGCTACGCTTGTGGCATTTAAAGCCAGACAAACTTGCGGGTTTAGAAATTTCTAGTAAAGCAAAGTTGCAGTCTGCACAGACCAAGGATACAACGGAGGCTGTATCATTTTTTTGCTATGTCCAGAAACTGAAGTTATTAGAGCCAGCCCTGGTGAACGATTGAATGAGTTTCAGTAGGGACGTTCTCTATCGCTAGTAATTCTAGTATTGCTGTTATTCAAGTGTGTGTCAATTTTGTCAAGTCTTGATGCTCCAATCCAATCCAATCTGAATACCGTCTGAGTCGCCCTTTACAGCTGATTGGTTGTCTGCCATAGTGACGTCACGTGTGGCGATGCAGAGCGGGGTCTCCACGCATCGAGGCATCCTACGGTTTTTCACCCTATATGAGCAACGGCGCAGAGGGATTTAGACGGGCATCAACTGAAACCTGACACCATGTACCTCTAGCTCTACCCAGTTTTATCCATAGTCGCTGCATGGGACCAAAGATGGTTCTATCAGATTATTTATTATTTAGCTAAATTTCAGAATTTTCAAGAAATCACCATGACGAATTTCGTATAATTTACTTCTTTTGGACTTGCGGCAGTTAACAAAAAAAGAGCTACGACCTCATATGGCACTTGTTACGAGTAGATGGTAAAAGAAAGTAAGTAAGTAAGTAAGTAAGTAATTTATTTATAACCCGCCGTTTTCAGAAAGCGGAGTAAATGAAGAAAATAAATAAAACACATAAACATACATACAGTAGATGAGAATGTCACAAAATCCCCCCTTCACCCCCCCAGGATCGGACATAGAAATAAGGTATCTAATTTCACGCGAGCCCGAGCATTTCTGGCATCGCCTCGGACAATCTAGGGCAAATGTTTCACCATACTATTTTGATTCCTAGGAATGCCGTACTTTTGCTGGTACGCCGCCCTCAAACCTCAGTACCAGGGCCAAATTTGGTTCAGCCACATATACAGATTATCTAAGGCATCTTCTCGTACCGGCTACCAAGTTTCACTCAGGTCGAAACTTTTTTTGGGAAACTTGGGTCCCCCCTCTCCCCCACCGTGTTCAGATCCGATCCGGACCCTAAACATGTCATCTAGAACACATGGACTGTAAAAAGTTTCTCCGAATAAGGATGCAGTATTTGCTACTGGGATTAATCTTCTCTATTGGGATAAAATTAATCCAAATTAGGAATAACCTTATCTCAATAAAGACAAGATTAATCCCAGTAGCAAATACTGCAAGATCTATTTTTACAGTGTTATCTATATTCTTTCCAAGTTTTATTCAAATAACTCCGTCCGTTTGACCCCCACGCGAGCTGCAGAACTTCCACCCCGCCCCTTCAATTCCTCCCACTGTGGTCGAATACTACTAGGACACATAAACTTTGCACATCTGACACCTTCTCTTCTTGTCCTTCAAGCTTGACTCGAACCGGGACACATCTGCAAATTTCCAGTTTCCGCCTGATCCTATACCGTTGCCGGGTCCAGTCCGGACGCAAAATAACAAACTAGGCAGCATAAACTCGGTACTGTCCAACTTGCATCCCAGTTAACCCATTCTTTTGGTTTTTGACCATGTCGCAAAGTTCGCGGTACTCAGCCCCCCCTCGTCAATGCCGCATGTGGCTCGGAGACATGTTTTGCATTTCTAGCTCATTAGTTCTTATCACCCATAAATTCACTCGCAAACTACGCAAGTCATTATTTCCAGATCCGCAATCAACTAACTCCCCCAAATGGCAGGATCCAGGACCAGAAAACATTCGGGTCCTAATATACCTGCCTAGTTTCATCGTCCTTAGCACATCTACAAGTACCCTAGCGTGCGATCACCGGAATTAACGGAGACCCTCTCCGACTCCCCCTAAGAAGTCCCAATATGATGTGGCTCTGTCAAAAAATATTTACTACTTATGCTTGTTTCACGAATATTCCGGTGTGCCCATTCAACCCCCCTCCCCCCTCCCACAAGTATCGGGTCCGGTCCGGGCTTGACACGGAACATCTGAGACGACACCACTTTCCACTTGCCAAGTTTCATTCAAATCCGATCGCCCGTTCGATAGTTATGACTGCCACAAGATTCTGGATTCCCCATCCCTTCACTCCCCCGCAGTGACCGGACAAGACTGCTATCGTCATGTCAGTTTGTTTGGGTCCCTGATACGCCAGCCCAGTTGCATCATCCTATGAACACGGATAATCAGAAATCCGCCCCCCCCCCCCCCCCCAACTCCCCTATAGTGCCTGAATCCGGACCGTTATGTCAATGATGTATCTAGGACTTGTGCTGGCTCTTCCCACCAAGTTCATCCTGATCCCTCCATTCTAAGCGATTCCCAATTGTCAGGATCTATTTGGATCGTCTGAGACACGAGGTCTTTCCAAATACCAAGTTTCATTAAGATCCAATCACCCGTTCAAGAGTTATAAATACCTCAAGATTCCAGATTCCCCCTCCCTTCACTCCCCCACGATGCTCGGATCAGGAAAGTGACCATTTCTAACTTAATCATTTAGGGTCCCTGATACGCCTGCCAAGTTTTATCCTCCTAGCTTATGTTGAAGTGCCCGAACTAGCAAAACCCGGACCGACAGACCGACGGACGGACAAAAATTGCGATCGCTATATGGCACTTGGCCGAAGGGTAAGTGCCATGAAAAAAAAACAGAAAAGAAAATAACAAAATAAATTGATAAAGCTAGTAGCCAGTTCGTTTTTCTATACATTTTCCTGGACACTTGCTAAAAAAAAAGTTTTTGTTAGAACGATCGTCACCCTATGATCTCAGCCACCCCATATCGGCTGCTTCCAAGCCGCACCACTAGATGACCAAGCGGTCGGATCGAGTCGTTGCTTCACCTTGGGTCTTGGTTGGGGGGGGGGGGGGGGGGTCTAATCGTTACAAATGCTAGAATGCTTACGATACAGCTCCTTTAAGATCTGTTTTGAGCTTAGCCGATTCGGATGTTTTCAGATGCACTACTAGATGACACCAAAGTCGTTAAGAGTCCCGATTTAAAGTCATGGCCTGGGTGGGGTGATCTGAATTAGAATGCATATGGTTTAGCTAAATTATGTCAGTACTTACAGAACCAGCATGAAGTCTCTGCAATACTGGGCGTCACAATGTAATAGGGCACATGAATTTGATCCATGAGAAATACTAAGAAGGTAATCAGTGCTGGTGTGCCCCAGGCAAATATTGAGTATTGAAGGAGTGTCTTCTTATCCAGCTCCATTGAACTTCTTCTACTACAACTTCCACTGAAAAAAATTGGAGAGTTAACTCCAATCTCTTAGCCAAAGATAGTTTGGATCGAACAATTCGCCATATTCCAGTTCAGCGCTTCCAAGCGGACTAGTTTCTGTTAATCCCCCTATACCTCACCATCAGCACTTTGTGACAGACATAGCAAAATAGATCCATAGGTTGATGGTAGAAAATCTGCAATCTGTGTCCAAGGAAATGAAGGTTTTGCATATGTCTCAGTAGTAGAAAGTGAAAGTTACACACTATCTTATGGTTCTGACTTTTTACTATATCTACTCAAGTGATGATTATGAGGCAACGGGGTACTAATAGAAACTAGTCCGCTTGGAGCGATGAACTGGAATAGGGCGAATTAACGGAACCGGGTTCCTGATGCTGCGAACTCAGGGTTGGACAGTAATTCCATTCGCAAAAGTTGGGATGTTTCGGGTCGGGTGTTTGCTGACTGAAATTCCTGCCAGAACTTCATGTGCCATAAATCAGTTCAATAATGTAGAAACTCCGGCTGCGAAAACCTAGTCGTCCATCCATACCACAAGATTTTCAAAACTGTTCCACCAAGCTCCAGGATTTGTATTTCCAGTTAAGATTTTCGAAGGTTCTTGCCATGCTCTGGTAATGCATGGTAAGAAAATTGTCACAAATTACATTCTTAGTAAAGAGACAAGAATAAACATTTCTGTATTCAGTAGGCCTCATTCGGTCTCAGAGCAAAATAATACTCATTGGGAGTAACGCTAAGACAGTGACACACACTCAAAGCAACACTAGCACCACTAGCAATAGTGAACGTCTTTACTGAAACTCAATCAGTCGTGCACCAGCGATGGCTCCGATAACTTCATATTCTGAGCACATTAAGAAAATATGCAATCTCCCCTGGTTCTTCGATGTATGTAGACCGCATCTTAACTTTAAATTTCTTTAACTTTAATTTCTAAACCCTGCAGTTTGTCTCACTTTAAATGCCAGAAGTGTAATGGGCGGCGCCACAAGTATAGCCCGATTGGGTCGCCGTCACTACCCCACCCATCGATTCACCTAATCTTCAATACATCCAATCCAAAAATACGTAAATTCTCCCACCCGTCGATTTATCCACCCGTCGATTCGCCCAACCATTGATACGCCCAACCGCTGATTCGCCCACCTGCTGATTCGCCCATCGTCGATTCACCAAACGTCCTGTTGCTTGAGCGTCGATTAACCCAAATCTATGATCCGTCGATTCGCCCACCGTCATACGACAAAAAATATCCGTCACAACCCCCACTTTTTACGACAAATCGCTTACCCGTCATAAGACCCAACAAATATGTCACAACCGCCACCTTCTCCACAAGTTCGCTTACCCGTCACTAGACCCAAAATATCCGTCGATTCGTCTACTTCTTAAAAAATGGACCTCTGATCCAGCGCGGTTCATGTCATTGAACGAGGTAAAAGAAAGCGACTGCGTCGCAAGGGAGTAACTGAGAAGGATATCAATCAATCAATCAATATTTTATTTCCGCCAAAGATAGCGAGTAAAAAAGAAATTAATAGACACTGACAAATTTCGGCTAAACACTATAACTCAAAAACTGCCAAAAGATAGCCTAACTACACTGCCGAAAATACTTAAAAATATGATACCGTCCGATTTAAATAAGGGTTAAAACTAGTCAGTACAGCTTGAGCCAGAATCACCAGAAGCATGATATAAGACCTCGACTCTGATAATGAAAGAGGAAATAAAAAGGATGAATGCAAGAAAAAAATGCCAGATGAGGGATCTACCGTATTTTAAGGCACAATCTGTACCGAGAGCGGTAGGCTACATATTGCGATTATTATCTCGATTAGAGTTTAGGAATTTCTCACAGATGTCTTCCCCGAACTTCCCCTGCAAATGAGCTTTCATGACAATCCACGTAAAGCGGCATTTCTCTACGGCGCAATGGTCAACACAGGATGTACAATCCTTCGATTAGTATTAATTGAATGCAATCCAGAAGATACCAGAGTTGTGGACACCCACGACCGAGGTCTGTCAAGTTTCATTTGTGTCCGATGCCCCATTCCAAATAGCTAACCCTCACAATGACCACGGTTATATTGCCTACGACTCAAAATGCACAAGGTTCAAAATGATTACGGCTCAAAATGCCCACAATTCAAATTGGCCACTACCCAAAATGTGAGTTTTTCAGTCCGTAATTAGGCATGATTGAGCAATGAAAGGATAGACCGAGTATCATAATCACGATGAATTCTAAACTTGTCTAATCTGAATTATAATATAATACTGGTAAAACGCTTAAAAGAAGCATTTGTATTGCCTCGTGGTTAGGTACCGCAAAAGTGCTCTGCTTTCTTCAGGAAGCCTCTGACTGATTAGGAACCCACTTAGAACTTTTCTTTAAAGGACCCCTCCCACTATTTACTGTACAACTTACAGTATTTTAAAATATTTGAATACCTTAAAACTATTCTGTTCTTTCAACAAATAACCCACAATTTTGGCTGTTTTAAGCCTTTTCCGAGGCCCCTTCTCTCCGGTTTTACCGGTTTTTCTGATGGAAAACCGCTCACAGAGAACCGTTGAGAGCGTGATACACATTGACGGTAGCAGAACTCGGCAAGTGAAAAAATCCGCATGTTTTGTTACAGGGGTTAGAATGTACCGTACGAAATTTTGGTTTACGGGTTTAGAAATATATAGAGTGATTATGGAAGTAGGTTGCATTAGTATTGTAGGTAAGACAGGTCCTTTAAGAGCTATAATTTGCTGGTCGTTTCGGACCGTCCTTCGACTCCTAGTCTGAAATCGGCTCCAGCCCTGAACCGATCTAGAGCAGATCTGATTCGTCTTTTTTCCTATCCTTTCGAATCTCGTCGTCTTTTGTCTAAAGATAATTTTGGCCCCCCGTGCGGACAGTTTCTACTGTTGGAATTTGGAACTAAGACGATATTATCCTCCAATGGGACCATTTTGAACTGTCGAAACTGTCCATTTTGAATTTCTTGTCCGTAGCCGCGCAAGGACCCTACGTTTCCTATGAGGATGCTCTGGTCAAGCTTCAGTTGCCGACCCTTGCGGATAGGAGGCATCAACTGACGATGAACTTTGGAAAAAAATGTTTAACTTCTGACCACCACCGGACTTTTTTCTCAGACTTCGAAACTCCAGACCAGACCAGACCGAACACAAGGGGAAGACTAGCTAACACTGACAAGCCACGGCTTCTTCAACCCCCATAAACTCAACCAAAAGGTATTTATCTTTGCTTGTGCCTTATTTTATTCGTAATTTTAACTGTCAGAATATCAATCAGTCGTGATTCGTAATTTATTAAAAAGACGATTCGCAGCTAGCAGTTGTAAATGCTATTAATGAAATAAATGATTTATTATTATTATGCCTCAATATTTCGGATTCCTCTGCTCTTCACTCCCCCCATGATAGTATATTCCATCTCACTTTGGTTGGGTCCCTGATATCCCTGCCAAGTTTCATCGTCCTAGCACATCTGGAAGCACCCTAACTCGCGATCACCGGACGAATCGACGTACAGACAGACTGACCGACGGAAAAGTGGTCGGTATATGGCACTTGACCGGACGGCAAGTGCCATAAATACTGTAGTCTTACATCGGAATATTCATATTGTGACAGTCAATATCCAGTTTCAAAAAAGTACAAAAAGTATCACAAGTAGATTGCCAGACAGCGTGTGCAATTGATAAATTGACAAAGTGGGAAGGCATTTCTGGAAAATTCTTGGTTCTAATGAGACTTTATGGATCCTTAGGACTGATGAGCTTATTGACCTATTTCTAGGTCCAATCCGTAACTGCCTGTGGTTAGAATTTTGAAAAGGGAATTTTGTGGCCTTAACCCCCCCCCCCCCCTCCTCCCTCCAGCTTCACCTCAAATAAGGCGGATCGGCGTACTAACATCAAAATAACATATCTACAACGCTAGAAGCTCATACGGCCCTTGCAAGGCTGGGGTCAAAGGAGGGAAGTAGGAATTTCCTAATTTGGACATCGCTGACACGAGGTATTTCCAAATATCAAGTTTCATTGAGATCCAATCATCCGTTCGAAAGTTGTATAGACCACTAAATTCCAGATCCTGGGTCCCTTCCCTCCCCCCACGATGGTCAGATCAGGCTTGTGACTTTTTCCAAGTTAGCCTAGTTAGGCCCTAATATGCCTACCAAGTTTCATCGTCCTAGGACATCAGGAAGTACCCTAACTCGCAAACACCGGGCTGACCGACCGAAAGACGGACGGAAAAGTGATCGGTATATGGCACTTGGCCGGAAGGCAAATGCTATAAGAACACTTCACTACATAACACTTGGGATATCATCTGTTATGATCTTGCAAATGTTGGTTATACACTGAATATTATACGTTTTTGCAGGGAAAGTTTGGGGAAAACATCCGTGGGAACTTGATCGATCTTGCGTCATCATAACTTTTTGACGGACCACATAATCACAATATGTAGCTCACCTCTTTCTTTAGTAGCTATTTTTTTCTGATACTTTACTCTTGCATTCATCAACATGAATTCCTCTTTAAATACCAGCACGGACGTCTAACATTATGCTTCTGATCAATCTGGCTGAAGCTATATTGACTACACTGTCAGAAGTTTCATACCAAATTGCGCATAACACTTTCAAAAATAACACCTTTTCTCGTAGAAATAAAGTGTTATCACTAATTAAGTTTATACTATCTCGTGCCTAGATCTCCAACAACACCATCAATAACAAAACAACTCCCTTCGCGCCGAGCTGCTGGAGCTAAAATCGTTAATTAAGGACGCTCTCCCTACTGTAAATTCCAATAAGTCTAGTTCTGATCGAAATTCAAAGACTTCTCTCCCTGCTGCGGTGAATTCATTTCAGCCACAAGTCAACGATGCTGCTGCTGACGTCACACCGCCACAGGCGCCTGCTGTTACCGGAGAATCGTCGTCACGAGAGGTCTCCGACGCTCGTGATAAATCTGCTGCTAATGAAGCGGATGCCAGTTGGCAAGTGCAAGGTAGGAAACCTAAGCGTAAATCCTACAGGCAAGCAGCCCTCTCGTCTGCAAAGGGGAACAAGAATCCGCAAACAAGCCGCTCGGCGGTTCAGGAAAGTAGGCCTACGCCTATAGTGTTAAATAATCCTGGTCTGAAATCGGTGCTACAAACGAAAAATGTGAAAATATTTCTCTCTCGTTTTGTTACTGAAACGGACGCCAATGTGTTGGCCCAAGCTGTGAGCAATCGACTGAAGTGTAAGTCAAGCTGCGAAAAGCTCCAGAGTAAAGGTCAAAATGTGGCCTCGTTTGTTCTCACTGTACCGGCTACTGTATCTTCGACAGTTTTAGAACAGTCCTTTTGGCCACCGGGAATTTATGTCAGAAGATTTTTCGAACGGAGTGTATCTTTCCCTGTATCTACGCCGCCCGTAAGCGACCAGGCTCCTGTAATTTAAATGGCTTACATATCAGTAGCAACATACAATTGCCACTCGGTTAAGTGTAACTTTGCTGCAGTCAAAGCACTGTGTGATAGTTGTGATATGGTTTTTCTACAAGAAACCATGCTCATGGATATTGATGTGAATTTCTTGAATGATATTCACAGTGATTTTGTTTCTTTCTCTGTGTCAGCGACTAGAGCAGATTCGGCTATATTAGTGGGGAGACCAAAGGGAGGCCTTGCCATTTTATGCCGGAAGAATCTCAGTGCGTTAATTTCTTTCCCGCTGGCTTCTGATGAAAGAATCCAGTATGTTTGTCTGACGTTGGGTGGTAAGAATTTTCTTTTCGTAAATGTGTATATGCCAGTATGTTCTAGTGAAAATCTTCCTGAGTTTCGGCTGTATTTGGGTAAAATTATGTCACTCTCTCAGGAGAGTTATAATCATGTGTGTTTTCTTGGTGACTTCAATGCGAATATACATAGTGCCTCCGTATTTGGGAAGGAATTGTCAGATGCGGCAACTCTAAGTGATTTCCTTGTGTCTGATACACTTTTACTCGGTGATATTTCTAATTTCACGTATATGAGTCCCAGCGGTAATACGTCTTGGATTGATCATGTGGTTTCATCACATTCATTTCATTCCCTTGTTTCGAACTTAAGGGTTATGTATGATATTTTCGGGTCAGATCATTTCCCTTTAGTTTTTGATCTTAGTGTTGAATATTACCCCTCTAGGACTACTCACAAAGACTCGTGCATTGCTCCTCCCCCTGCAGTGGACTGGGTGGAGGCAAACTCGGTGCAGCTGCGGTCCTACCGAGAGGAGGTCAGCCGGAGAATTCTGTCTTTGGATGTTTCATCACTTAGCTCTTGTTCTTCTTTCCACTGTACTAACCCTTTGCATGCCAAAGCTCTTGACTCACTTTATTCTTTGCTTCTGGCTATCCTTGTAGTTAGTGCATGTAAATGTCTCCCTATACGGTCCCCCTGGAAATGCTGGTTCGCATAGCTACGGTACTAAAGTTCCAGGATGGAGTCGCTACGTCAAACCTCATTATTTGGCAGCAAAACAAGCTTTCTTGCTTTGGGTACAGAAAGGAAGGCCGACGGCAGATGCCGTGGACCGAGCAAGAAGACTACTTAATTGTAGGTATAAAAATGCTCTGAAATGGTGCAGGAGGAACGCTACGCAGCTTCGCACCAGTGCACTTGCACTGAGTTTTTCGGGATCGCGGTTTCGTGAGTTTTGGGCTCGTGTTTCTCGCCTTAATAAAGCATCTGCCCCTAAGCCATCTGATCAGATAGCTGATGCTAAAGGACCGGAAGCAATAGCAGAATTGTGGAGTCGACACTTCGGGGCAGTCTTCTCGTCAGTGCCATCGGATGTTGCAGCATCAACGTCCCATTTGAGTGAAAATCCCGGTTTTACACCTACTGAGCAGCTGATCACATTTGCCCACACGGCAAAGGCGGTCTCTGGGCTCACTGGGAGTAAATCTGGGGGACTCGACGGGATCACAGCGGACCACCTTAAGCATGGCGGGCCCATAATGGTATGTTTACTTACTGCTCTTTTTAATGGTTTCCTCAATCATGGTTTTGTACCGGATTCTTTAACTGAAGTTTGCTTGGTCCCTATTCCTAAATCCCAATCAGGTGACCAAACGTCAATTAGCAATTACAGGCCAATTGCTCTAGCTGCGGTAGTTTCGAAAGTTTTTGAAAAATGCCTTTATGAGTCGATTGAACCTACGATAAGATCTTCACATTCCCAGTTTGGATTCAAAGCTGGCCTGGGTACTGACCTGTGTATTTATTTACTGAAGTGTGTGATCCAGTTCTACTGGTTATTTTCAACACCCGTATTTGCGTGTTTTTTGGATGCTAAGGCTGCGTTTGATCGTGTTAATCACGCGAAACTTCTTGACAAGCTGCGACTAAAAGGGGTTGACCCGAGAAATCATTCGGGTTCTTGGATCGTGGTTTACTGTACAAGAAGTTTCGGGTTAGATGGAGTGGATGCTATAGCTCACATTTCCCAGTTGGCCAATGGAGTCCGCCAGGGTGCGTGTTCTTTCTCCACTCCTTTATAACTTGTATGTTGACGAGCTGAATAAGGAGCTATCTGAAACAGGTATTGGTTGCTACATGAATGGTCAGTGTTTTAACAATATTAGCTATGCTGACGATTTAGTTCTTTTGGCCCCAACTGTAGCTGCGCTGAATAGCTTGCTGCTTGTCTGTGAAAGGTTTGCCGCTGAGCACGATATTGTGTTCAATACCACGAAGACGAAGTGTATGGCGTTTCTTCCGAAAGGAGCTCGACTAAAACGCATCCCGGACGCCATACTCAATGGTGTCACTCTCGAGTTTGTGGACGGCATTTAAATACCTCGGGTTCCATCTGACGTCTAAACTGACTGACGAGGAGCACGTGACAGCCGTTTCGAGGTCGCTGTGTGTCCGTGCAAATATACTGATTAGAAAATTCTCTTCATGTGAAGAGGACATAAAATCTTTTCTTTTCAGGGCCTACTGCACTCCAATTTACTGCCTGGCCCTTGTGACCAGCATCTCTGGGGAAACTGGACAGGTCTTTTCGGGGTTCTGTATAACAATGCTTTCAGGTGGCTGCATCGTCTGCCTAGACACTGCAGTGCTTCTGGTATGTTTGTGGTGGCGGGACTTCCTTCTTTTCCTGAACTAAGGAGGAGAAACATTTTTTCTTGCTGAACAGGATTCTCAGGTCGTCTAATCCACTTGTGCGGGCTGCATCTGCCCCGCTTTTGAGGTTGTCTCTGCCTGTGTGGCTGGAATGGGAGCGGTCTTTGCGTGTGACCCAGGTTCCACCTGGAGCCCGTTCGACCTGACTGTTTTAGTTTAGTGTACTGTTCGTTTCGAGTGTTTTATTTTTGTTTTGTTTTTTATGGTTTTTCAAAAAACCGTTAAATAAAAGAAATTGAATTGAATTGAATGAATAGGTAAAAATACTACAGAAGTTACATAACGACAACAGAAGGATGCGCGGTTTCAACAGATAACACTTTGGGATGTTATCTGTTATGTTTCTTTCGTTCCCGTTAGTATTTTTACCAATTGAAGGTGCTGTTGGAGATCTAGGCACGAACTAGTGTAAACTTAATTGGTCATAACACGTTCTTTCTAAATGAAAAGGTGTTATTCTTGAAAGTGTTATACGCTATCTGTTAGGAAACTTCTGACAGTGTAGTTTTCACCCTTATTTACATGGGGCGGTATCGTAACCTTCTTAATTACTCCCCTGCGACGTTTTCTGATACCGCACTCAAAGGATAAAGGCGACGGCGCGACGCTAGCTCAGAGGTTTATTTTGAGAATTTGGCGAATCGACGGATTTTTTGGGTCTTGTGACGGGTAAGGGAGATGTCGTAAACAGTGGGGGTTTTGACGGATATTTTGGGTCTTCTGACGGTTAGGCCTACTGTCGGAAAAAGTGTGGGATGTGACGTATTTTTGGGGCATTACGACGGGTGAGCGAAACGACGGGTGGACGAAAAGACGGGTTCCCGTCAGATTGTTAAGCATAGAAAACATGGGTCTTGGCGCTAGTCCCTAGTGTTATTTTGCTCTGGTCGCTCGTTGAAATCACTCTGGAATCTTTTGTTACAATTGGTTTGGGAACACATCATTTGCGACGAACAAAAGTTGATTACCTTAGAGCTCTGCAGATATCATATCCCATAACGGCCAGCCAAGCAAATGCCGCTAAAAGACAATAGTAGGCGACCAAACCTAAAATACAGACAGCTATCAGTTACCGTACACAATTCCAGACACAAATAAAAGTTATGTAGAGAATCGCCTAAAATTGAAAGCTGTGACGTTTTTTGTACCGACTACCGAGTTCAAAATTTTCTAAATCGGATTTCTTGAGATTACTGACCTTGCGCAACGAGCCACTGACAGAAAAATGAGTGTTTCATTGTGTAACCATTATGTACTATAGTGCAATTACCTTGCTTCTTTTTCATTTTTCATACCAGCGCCCACCCCTACCGTTTCAGCTTGTCGTCGCATATGTAATAACAAGACCAAATGTTTCGACGGCATCCCAAAAATTTAGTATTTGATCCAGACAATCGGGTCTTCTAGAGGTCGAATCTTCGCCGGACTCCTTGAGCACTTTTATTAGCACTATTTTATTATTTAGAAACAGATTAAGGCAAAAGATAATCATCTAAGAAGACCAAGTTCAAATATGGATTCAGCATGTTTGTTTACGCCTATAGCCTGCGCATGGCCGTATCCAGGGAGAGGGGGGGGGGGTCAGGGGGTTGACCCCCCCCCCTCCCGAAACATACAAAAATAACAATTTGTAAAGGCTTTTCCCTCTGATCTATGTGTTTTTTGTACTTTTTTGTCCGACCAGCAGGCAAACCCCCCCCCCCCCGAAAGGTCAAACTTCCCCCGAAAAAAATTCCTGGATACGGGCCTAAGCCTGCGTCATATCTACTTTGACGAAAGTTCCTGCCTTAATTCTGCCAAATTACCGGTTTAAGCTGGATTCCAGGCGAACTACTTGTCTTGCCAAAAATTAAAGTTCAACAAGAGCTACGAGCTCATATGGCACTTGCACCGAGTAGGCTGTACAAGAAAGTAGACGAGAACGTCACAAAATACACCCGCCATCCAAAAATGCGGTTCGGAAATAGAAATAGGATCTTTAGTTTCACTCATTTCTGAGCAGTTCCGGCATCGTCTCGATTGTCTGTAGCAAATGCACATGACTGTTCAAACTTTCATCCCAATAAATCCATTTGTTTGATCCCTAGACGTGCTACACGATTTCCGGTACTCACTCTATCTCCACCTACCGTGGCCGAATCTGGTTCGGAATAAAAAACTGGTTCCGGTAACCCACCCCCCCCCCCCCCTCCCACCAACGTTGTCGGAGCTGGTTGGGGCCCAATCTCTTAATTCCCTGTTCCTGTCCATCAAGTTTTACTGAAATTGGAGCATAGCCTATCTGCAAGTTTCCAGTACCCCCCCCCCCCCCCCCCCTACCTTGGCCGAATCCGGCCCGGACGCCAAATAACAAATCTAGGCCGCATAAACTCGGCACTGTCGAATTTGCATCTCATTCGGTCCATCCGTTTGGTTTTTGTGCATGTTTCACTCGAATCAGACCACTCGTTCGCATTTTATAGAAGTCAATTTCCATATTTCTCTTCTCTTGCTCCCCAAAAAATGCTCGGATCTAGGAACGGAAGTTTTCGGGGGTATGTTGTGTTAGGTTCTTAAGTCAAGATAATTCGGGTCGCTAATATGCCTGCAAAGTTTCGTTGTCGTTTTACATCTGGATCTATTCTAACTCACGACTACCGGAATTCCAGGAAACCCCCTCCAACTCCCCCCACAGAGCCCCGAAACCATCTGGCTCCGTCAATTTCATCTAGGCCCAATACTTGTTCCATCCATTAAGTTTCGTCCCAATCCCTCTGCTTTTAGAGTTTCTTGAGTTTTCCACCACCCCCCCCCCCCCCATCCCCACAGGTATCGGACCCGACCCGGACGTGACACTGAACGTCCGAGGCGATAGCTCACCAGACAAGTTTCAGTCAAATCCGATCATCCGTTCAAAAGTTATGCACGCCACTAGATTCCGGACTCCCCATCCACCCACTCCCCCCACGATGGTCGGGTCGGGGAAACGGCTGTTCTCAAGTCAATCTGTTCGTATCTCTGACATACCTGCCAAGTTTCATCGCCCTAGGACATCAGGAAGTATGCCGAACTCGCGGGATCGCTAGAAATCCGGACCCCCACCCCAACTCCCCCACAGTGCCCTGATCCGGTCCGGTTATGTCAATGACGTGTCTAGGACCTGTGCTTGTTTTCCCACCAAGTTTCATCCCGATCCCTCCACTTTAAGCGTTTCTCAAAATTTCCGGTTCCCTCCTCCAACTCCCCCCAGTGTCATCGGATCCGGCCCGGATTTAAAGTGAGATGTCTGAGACACGAGGTCATCCTAAATATCAATTTTCATCAAGATCCGATCACCCGTTCGCAAGCTAAAAACACCTCAAATTTTGGCTTCACCCTCCCTCCACTCCCCCCCCCCCCCCAGATGGTCGAATCAGGGAATTGACGATTTCCTATTTAATCTGGTCGGGTCCCAGACATGCCTGTCAATTTCCATCGTCCCAGCACATCAGGAAGCACTGAACTCGCGGGATCACTACAAATTCGGACTTCTCCCCCCCCCCCCCAACTCCCCGAAAGTGAGTGGATCCGTTCCGATTATATCTGTCACGTATCTAGGACTTTTTCTTGTACTTTCCACCAAGTTTCATCCGGATCCCTTCACTCTAAGTGTTTTCCAAGATTTCCGGTTTCCCCCTCCAACTCCCCCCAGTGTCACCGGATCCGGTCTGGATTTAAAATGGAGGGTCTGAGACACGAAGTCCTTCCATATATCAAGTTTCATTAAGATCCAATTCGTAAGCTAAAAATATCTCATTTTTCCTATTTTTCCGGATTCCCCCTCCCTCCACTCCCCTCCAGATGGTCGGATCGAGGAAGCGACAATTTCTAATTTAATCTGATCCAGTTCCTAATATGCCTGCCAAGTTTCATCGTCCTAGCTTATCTGGAAGTGCCCGAACTAGCAAAACCGGGACCGACAGACCGACTGACGGACAGAAATTACAATCGCTATATGGCACTTGAGTAAGCTCAAGTGCCATAAAAACGGATTCAGCGTATCTCCTTACCCCTATGTCGAACCTATAATAAACTTCGGATAAAAAGTCAACCCTACTTTGACCTTTAACAGATTCTCCAATTTCAGCCGGATTCGTGGCGAACTATGATAAGATAAGATAAGATAATCTGTATTTGAAAGCCGTATGGCCATCTACAGTAACAATCAACATACATAAATAAAACCAGCATTCAATCACCACTACTATAAGTAGAAAATGATTGTCACACACGACTTCAGCATGTCTTCTTCCCCGTAAATCGAACATCTAATGAAACTTTTATTTTTAACAAATTCTCTGGTTTTGGTCGGATTCCGGGCGATATAATTGTAAGCAAGAAACTAGTTTTCATATTCAGATTCAGCATGTTTCCCTGTCTTGAAATCGAACGTCTAATGAACTTCCGATTAAATTTACATTTTTGAAAAATTCCGGTTTTGGCCGGATTCAGGGCGATATTGCCTACTTGTCCGACAAGAAAAAAAATTTTGTATTCGGATTTAGCATGTCTTCTTACCCTTAAATCGGACATCTAATCAACTTCAGATAAGACTTTTACTTTTAACAAGCTTTCCGGTTTTAGCCGGATTCCGGGTGAACTCCTTAATCGACTATCTCATTTTCTTTTACCAAACACTTTGTTCACCCCTGAATTTGACCCCCCCCCCCCCTAAATATGCAGCTATTGGGCCCATCTACAAACTTGACCTTCCCTTGAGTCGAAGAATCCTCACATCTAGTTTCATCAAAATATCTCATTCCCCTCGAGAGTTAACGTGCTAACAGACGGACAACTTTTGCGATGTCATAGGTATCCCTTCACTTACGTTTTGGGATCCCAAAAGCTCGCGGGACGCCTAGTCGTATCTCCGAGCTCAGAAACGGTTTGCAGGGCTTAGGCGTGTGAGTTGATTACCTCAAAGTATACGGCAGGCAGATGTCTGGAAGGCTCAATCATACAATAGCCAAGATACACAACACCATATCCGCGAAACTGCACGAATTTAAAGAATTATAACAGCTAGTATTTGTAAGGTTCAGGTGAACGTCATTGGTAATAACAGGAGTTCTCTTCCGCAATAGCCCGGTCCGCAATAGTTTGTAATGTCTGTATATCAGACAGAACGAAATGAGCGCCGCAGGAGAAGTGTTTTAAGTAGGCCATGACTATTTCGAGCAAAACACTACTTCCCCGCAACAAAATCTATATACCGCAGCGCTTAATGAGGCCCAAGTCCCGAAAATACGAGATTGAAACCCGAATGAAATGACGCGAAATTCCAGTGAATAGGGCATATCACATTCAAGAATAACACCTTTTCACTTAGAAATAAAGTGTTATGACCAATTAAGTTTATACTATTTCGTGCCTAGATCTCCAACAACAGCTTCAGTAGGTAAAAATACTACACTGTTAGAAGTTACATAACGACAACAGAAGGATGCGATCTAGGCACGAAATATTGTAAACTGAATTGGTCATAACACTTTATTTCTAAGTAAAAAGTGTTATTCTTGATACGTGTTATACGCTAGCTGTTATTAAACTTCTGACAGTGCGTACTGCAAAAGACGCCGCAAGCAAATTTTGTGGAATCCTGCACGGTGAGAACGCTTTTTCGGATCCCAAATAAAGCTAAGGGCCACTTAGCAGGATCTGTCCGTCTGCCTTTGTTCACGACAAGTCCGCATGATAAAAGTAGTCTTGGGGCTGATAATTGGATTGCTCATTTTAATGGTACTTTTTCTAGAATTGATGAGACGATACATTGTAAACTTGACTCTGAATTTGAAGAAGAATTGTCTAAGCATGTAATATCGGATATTAAAATTGAAGTAGATGATGTAAAAGAAGCTACAAAAAAACAAAAAGCAAAAAATCTTTAGAATGTGATAGAATGGTTTAGATGCTAATCATCTAAAATGGGCTTCACACAATACTATTATTATGATTGCATCCCTGTTTTCTTTTATACTTAAGTCAGGTTTGGTTCCGTCGAGTTTTTTAAAATCAACAACTACCCCCCTATTAAAGAAAGGAGGTAACCAAAATGATTGTAAATCTTTCCGTCCAATAACTACTTCTTGTCAAATAAGTAAAGTTTTTGAGCTAACACTCCTCCCGTATTTTGGTAGTTCTAATCAAGGTCTGAATCAAATTGGTTTCAGGAAAGGGTTAGATATTGATGTAGCTCACACTCTTCTGTCTCGTATTTTGAGTTCTTGTAATTACAGTAATAGAATATATGTATTAGCCCTAGACATTGCTTCAGCATACGAAGGTATCATCCACGCTTGGGCCCTTAGATCTTTGTTGAAGAATGGTGTACCAGTGAGGATGGTACTCATGTTGCGTCGGTGGTTTGGAGCTTCTCGAATTAGAGTTCTTTGGAAGGGTTCTTTCACTGATTTTGATGTTGTTCTAAACCGGGGTCTTCGTCAGGGTGGGATTCTTTCTCCAGTGATTTTCAATATACCTATCGCTGCATGTCTTGATGGTGTACAGTCTTCTTTTATTTATGGTAAAGGTATCCTAGCTTCTCTTATAGCGTATGCTGACGACATGCTCCTTATTAGCCGTTCTCTATCGGGCCTTCAGAATAATGTAAATTATCTAGTTAAGTCTTTTAATGAATATGGTCTGATTTTTCGACCTGAAAAATGCCAGTTTATGGTTTTTGGTCCAAAACTCCTTGAACAAATTTCTCTTTCAGTATCTGTCCGTATAAGTAATTCAATCCTAAAACCATGTGAGTCTTTGAGATATCTGGGATTCCCTTATGGCCCGACTTGGACATTAACGAGGGCTCTAATAGTAAAAGATGTGGAGTCACGTATTTCTGCTAGTTTAGGGGTGGTGATTTGTCTTAGGGATTTCCTATCTAGATGCAATCTTGCGAAGATTTTTAACACTGTTGCTCTTCCACAGGCTTTGCTTGCATCTTCTTTTTTACCCTTTTTAACGTTGACAAATTTATCGCGTATCAAAACTACTTTTCTTAACTTTGGAAAATTTTTATGCCGATTTTCGAAATGCCAATCCAGTTCTTTTATGATGGATAATTATGGCTTAAAAAACCCCATTGATATTTTGAAAAGAAACGGGAAACATTTTTTTCAAAAATTTATTCAATAAAGCACACTTTTTCCGATGCGTTGCATTGATTGTATTTTGGTTAAAGTGTTAGGTAGACTTCATTTAGGATAGTGTAGGCTAATTGTTTTTTAAATGACGTAGAGTTTTTATGAAAGTATATGGTCTAGTTACTAGTTGGTAGACCGATTGTATGAATTTTATTATATTTTTTTCTACTCGGCAGCTTTGGCGGATACAGATAAATGAATTGAATTGATATTTTGATGAAACTTGGTGTGAGGAATTTTTGGGTCAAGGGTAAGTTCAAGTTTGTAGATGGGCTCTGTAGACCATTATTTAGGGGTGGAGGAGGGGGTTTCAAATTAAGAGGCAAACAAAATATTTTTCAAAAGCTATTGAGATAGTTGATTTATGGGTAAGGAGACATGCTAAATCCGAATATGAAAGTTATTTTCTTGCCGGACAAATGGTTCACCCGGAATTCGGCAAAAACCCGATACAAAACTTGTCGACCATTTTCGACTATAGCAGTCCTACCCCTTTCTACTCAAATCGTGATAGCTCTGCTCGTGTGTATGCCGACATTCATTTGAAGACAATTCTGGCGATCTCTTGGATTTACTTTCCGAAAAGCAAAGCGGGAATCCGCCGAGCGCAAGAACAAGCAAAAAGTCAATGAGCCTCAGTTGCACCTTTACAACTTCTCGCTGACTTGCCGAAATCACTTTCCACTCGCGAAGTGGATTCGCTTTCCAAGTGCTGGCGGAAACTAGCGGAGCGCAAGAACAGCTTCGGAAAGCGAAGCGACTTTTAGCCGAAGTCGCGAAAATAGCTGGTGCATAAGCTCGCGGAGCTTTCCAGACCGGCAGAATCGCTCTTTGTTTATTCTGCGGGCGTCAGAGAGACCTAGTGTAATCGAAGTTCGAAGGGGTTCTCTAAGGTTTTATACAGAGGCAAAAGAGACATGGGGTTAATGTTTTTATCTTAAAGACGATTTAGATAGGGAGGAATTGAAATAATTACTTAGTATGCGTGCTGACATTTTACCGCTGGGAGACAGGGAATTGAAGGATTTGAGAAGTGAAATATTTGGATTAAATGAGTGTGATCAGGAATGGATGGAGCAAATGTTTAAGAGTGAGTGTTACGGTACTGTAAAGAAAGTGATTAGATTCCTCCAGCTGTCAATGATTCATAGAGGTCTTTTTTTGTAGTTTTAGTGGTGAAATAAGTTTGTCATTGTGTTTCCTTTTAATTGTATTGTCATGGCCCTTGTGCTTTTAAGGTAATAAATATCTTATCTCATCGTATATAATGTTCAAACGAGGAAATAATGTTGTTCTAGCGAGGATGTTGTTCAGTGAGGATTCACTGGTAAAATACAGATCAAGTTAGTAGGTGGCTCCTTTAGTCTTATCTTTATAGAGGTGGGGTCTCGAATTTACGGTAAAAATATGTATGTTTTGTAAGCTAATAAGATATTCATTGAGGGGGTAAGGAGTTCCGCTGAATCCATATCTGAACTTGCGTTTTCTTGCTGGACAAATGGTGCATCACGAATTCGGCTGAAACCGGAAATTTGGTTTAAGCTCAAATTGTTTCTGAAATCGATTAGAGATTCGAAACCAGAGCAAGGAGACATGCAGAATCCATTTTTAAACTTTATTTTAGCAGTAAAAATATTCAAGGAATCTGACGAAGACTGACTGGCGAAGACATGACCCAGTTGTTTGAATCAAATGTTAGATTTTTGTGATCCCATCGAAACCTTTGGTCTTGTTATAAGAACCAGTTGAAAAGTGTGGATATTCTAAGTATTGTTTTATCTTGAAGATGATTTTCAATAGAAGTTGATTTTAGTAACTGTTTTTTTTTCGTAAAATACCGTGAAACAAATTTTTTGGAGTTCAGCTCTAAATCTTAGCTGAACTATCACGAGCCAGTGATTTGGTGAGGGATAGTAGGGGGACTAAAGTCTTACCAGAGGTGAAGTCTGGTCTTTGTTATCCCGAACAAGAAGAGCACTTGCGAAGTGAAAGTTCAGCTCCCACCTTCCCAGACCTTGGTTTTTGTTGGGTTATTTTCGGTAGACCGAAACGGGCTCTAAATCCTGATCAGCCTAGCACGCTACCCACTCGTAGGCCGGACGTGGATCTCAGCTGAACTCTTTCGGATAACAAGGGATAACTTCGGGATAAGTTTGGGATAACAAGGATCAAACTTCACCTCTGGTAAGGCTTGTTTCATCCTCCTATTTTCACTGTGGACGAGATGGGCCTTGGCTGTTAGAGCGAAACGAAGCTTATGGGCTTAAGAGGGATCCGGATGATGACCAAAGCTTTCGATGGGATCCCAAAAATCTAATGTTTGATCCAGACAATTGAGAGCGAACTACCATACTTGTCCAGAAATAAAAAGGAAGTTCAGAAACGAGTTTAGCGTATTGCCTTATCCGTATGAACAACATCTAATCAAGTTCAAGTAAAATTTTAACTTATAAAAAAAAATCTGGTTTCAACCGGATTCCGAACGAACTATATGTCCCGGTAAAAAAAAAAAAGGTTGTCATATAGAGATTCAGCGTCTCTTCTTACTCCGAAATCTGTCATCTAATCAACTATCAACTTCAAATCAAACCTTTAATACAACATATTCCGGGCGAACAAGTTGTCCGGTTGGAAAATACTTTTCGCGTAAGTCTTCAGCAGGTCTTCTAAGCCCTTAATCGAACATCTAATCAACTTCAAATAACACTTTTATGTTTAACAGACTTTCCGGTTTGGGTTGGATTCCGGGCGAACTAATTGCCCTAGAACAAAATGGTTTTAACCATCGTGTTCAGCATGTCTTCTTACCCTATAATCGACTATCACCTTATCTGTTTAAAAATATTGCATTTGCCCGTAAATTTCAACCCCCTCTCCAACCCCTAAATGTAGGGCTACAGAGCCAAGAAATTGACCTTACTCTTGACCCAAAGGATCCTCAAAAGGAATAGAAAACCGTGATTTTCGGGGTTTTTTCTTGATCAGCTAATTATCCCTCTAGGATGATGTGCGAGGGATAAATATAAATTCGGATATTTAGGTTGCACTTCCAGCAAACCGTCTTCAGCGAAAAACAAAACAAAACTAAATCATAAAATCCACCACAATCACAACAGGAGAACGATGCGGAACCAACAGACAATAAGACGAGATGTAATGATGGTTCCGCATCGTTCTCCTGTTGTAATTGTGGTGGATTTTATGATTTAGTTTTGTTTTGTTTTTCACTGAAGACGGTTTGCCGGAAGTGCAACCGAAATATCCGAATTTATATTTATCCCTCGCACATCATCCTAGAGGGATAATTAGCTGATCAAGAAAAAACCCCGAAAATCACGGTTTTCTATTTCTTTCGTAATGAATGGTCAGCTTGGCTTCAAACCTTATATTCAAAGGATCCTCACGCCAATTTTTATCAACTTATCTCATTCCCTTCGACAGTTACAGTGCGCACATACGGACAGACGGACGGACGGACAGATAGACGGACAACTTTTGCGATGTCATAGGTATACCGCCACTTAGGTTTTGAGATAAAAAAAATAGGCGAAATCTTCTCTAAAATTATCAATACAAACTCTTTCATTTCCAAATCGTAGTGTTGTTGAGTGTTGATATAAAAACAAAATATCTCTTTTAAAGCATCTGTGCCAGTACCTAAGGGTGTCACTGTGGGGTGGGTGATCGTTTCTGTGGTTTAGCTGATATGGGCGCTTGCAGAGCGCCAGACCACGAAAATTCAGGTAAACTGGGCGCTCACCAGGAAAGCTAGATGGGAGGCTGGCAATACGCCCGGAAAAGTCAGTAAGGCTAATTACTAAAGAGTCGGCTGTTCTGGGTTTTCAAGCATTTGAAACTTAAAGACTTACATTTTCTGTCGCTTTTTTCGAGAGGCAGCCTATTTCTAGTCGGTCAGATACGAAGGGGTTTGTGTTGTCAGAATGATAAGTATGATTGTTAGATCTAAGCTTCCACGATCGACAAAAGACAGTTCTCAAATCGTGAAATTCACCCTGCATCACACAGTTTTAACCCAAGTTTTAACACGATCTGTTGTTTAGCAGCATCTCTCATTTAAGCTAAAGTCAGGCTGATATTGCTTGCGGCGTATATTTCCAAGAATTTGTTAGTTTCATGCAAAGGTCCTATCTATTTTAATAGAAAAGCCTTTAATGATAGAATTTCTCTCCAATCCCGTGTTTTACCTGTAAATTTAGAACAAGTCTACTCCATTTCAAGTTTTCTTTTCTGGAGGATCAATATTTTTTTTTGGAAAGGCACGAAATGAAGCACATTTTTTCATCCCGAATAAAATCATGGTGAAATCTTAATTCCTTGCGGAACAGCGATTTAGAAGCTTTCATACCATAAAAAAAGGACCAAACCTTGGGCTTCCCGCTGAACGCCACAGACGAAACGCACAAGAGGCTTTCGTGTTTGCATCTTTTAATAACTCATTAAATTTCCATGCAAACACTCGTGTTCCTGGGTAAAAAGATCTACTATTAAAAGCATTTTTCGCTACTTCTTTCATACAATGGACCAATTCAGCATAAAAAATATCTATATCAACTTGATCAAGGTATATTTTTGTCGACAATTCTGAACAGCATTTTATCCGTTTCAACGTGATAAATCTGAATTCTCTTTTTATCCCAGTCCAAACATGTACATTTTTTAGAACGGACTATATTACTCGTAATGGATAATACGGGGATGGGAAGAACAAGAGTAAAAGACAGGTAAAGATGATCACTAATAGTGATATCAGTACAAACACCAACTATACTTGGACATAAATTAATATTCGAAGAAACTAGATGGTCAATATTGGACGACGCGCCTGAATTATGAATAGAAGTAGCGTCTGAATTTTTATGAATTAGAGCGTATTGGGGAAGTGCAGAAAACAACATAGATGCTCTGATATCTTGATCATCCGTAAGGTCACAATTAAAATCCCCAACAATGATCCATTCTGACTTGGGCGGAACTTTCAACACAGCCTTAGATAGCTCAGAACATGCATAATTAAATTCGGAATCTGAATCAATAGTATGGTAATTAGTTGGGAGGTAGCTAGTATAAACAAAACAGTTCAAATTCTTGATCGCGATGAAATATTGCGTATGAGTAAAATAAGAAGCATCAAAATTCTGACGGGTAAAAATACATATGCCTCCAGAAGGACGACCTCCAGTGGGAACCGCGGGGACAAAATGATGTTTGATTTAACGATAAATTATGCCGAATGATCGAGCAAATGGTGCTCTTGTAGACACATAATGTCGGCTGATGCTAGCAAATGTGACAAAGCATGGACCTTGTTAGAAACACCGTTACTGTTCAAAGAAATGACACTCAAATCACTAATTTCTTACTTTTATTTGCTTGCTCCTTGGTCACTTTGCATCGGAAACTGTACCCTGGGTGTTCCGAAGATCCGCAATGGCAGCAATTGAAAGCCTTAAGACAAGGGCTATCACGAGTATTCGTATGATCTGAACCCGAACACCTAGCACACCGAATTGAGTTCTTGCAAGCTGCAGACGAGATCCGCACTTAAAATACATTTTTGGCAGTGACTTAAACTCGGTAACAGCAAAGTGCTCATACCCGACAAAAACACCGTGTCGCAGGTGGTAAGACTTTGAACTCGAAGACTCGAAGAATACCTTGTAGCAACTGGAAGAACCGATCTGCGTGGCATCAATAATACCTTTGTTTTGGCTTTTCAGCATATCCGGATTAAAATCAAAGGTGACACTGATCAGGCCGATGTACTTTTGAAGACGGATTTCTACACTGGGACCCACTTTCTCACTCAGACTTCTTTTTAGTATTTCAGCTGAATTTCCAGTTTCTGTCCTTCGAAACCGTAACTCTGTGTATCCCGTCAGCCCCACTTAACTGTTCTAAAATTTCTCTCCGTTTATATGGGTTGTCAAACTCGGGAGGGGGGGGGGGGGGCTGGACGTGAATATTCACCATATCGTTCGTGCTAGTTTCCATCCTCGGCCACTCTCCTGAATTGGTTGATTCAGCAGGAGGTGGTCGATTCTTCTGGAACTGCTTTTTCTCGCTGACGTCGGAAATCAGTTTATCCCACGAATTGACAGTGCATGGGTTTGCTAACTCCAGCGATGTTAATGGTTCAACTTTTTCCGAACGCCTTTGTAAAATTTGCATGTTCGGTTGAGCCGGCTACTGGGATTAGGTCACCAGCAAACATGACGTATTTTGGCAGTTTCCCAGGCAATTCATTCGCATCAGCCAGAACGAGCAACGAGAATATATCATCACATAATGAACTAGATGCATTTGCGCCACGGCGTTCGGGATAACGAGCAGTTGAATTAGCAGCCGAGATGATCAGAGAACGGGCATTATTTAGATCGTCAAGCTTGAGGAACCTGGAGGCTGCCGACACAGAATCATTTTTATCAGTTCCTGATGAAACGCAATTTTGGAAGAAGATAAGGACTGGTGAATAAACCAGATCCGGTCCATCTCGTTCGTTGCCACAGCAAATAGGAGGCGATTCAATCATTGGGTCTAATGCCGTTGGGCCATGGCTAACGTCTTCTCTGACTATCGGCTTGGCCGAGCAGGGGTTGCACAGTAGGAATGTCTGTTGGTGTTGCTCACTGTAATGTTCTACGAGAGTGTCACACCCCTTGTGAAAAAATGTACCACAACCTCCGATCAAAGAAGATCAAATTATCGTGTCTCTGCTATTAAATTTCAGAGACGCATTACACTTGTTACATTTCGAATTACTCATTTTCTGTTAAAAAGCAGTGCTGGGCGCTAGGGCTATGGGCTGAGGGCTACCTCAAACCGCATCCCCCCGTCGCGATCTGTGTAAATCTTGTTAACTAGAGAAATTTCTACCTGGAGCGGAGGCTATATATTTATCCAAATCCAAATAAATCAAATGCTCATATACACCAAGTCAATTCACGTTCAAGTAACTCCCGCACAGCACCTCTCCGCTCACAGGAGAGATCGCGACTGTGAGTGAGCGGATGGGATATTCGATAACTCTCGAATATCTCATTCCCTTCGAGAGTTATCGGGCTCACAGACAGACAGACATTTTTGCGATGTCATAGGTATCCTTCCACTTACGTTTTGGGATCCCAAAAAGTAGCATACGTAGTGGCTGAGAGCCATCTCACAGGATTTCAAAATCTTGTCAACAGTAATTTATAATCTAGATTATTTTCTGCGTGAATGCAGAACGAACACTATGGGCTTTAAGCTCATTAACATCCACATCAGATGTCTTAAGTATCATCATTATCCATCTAGATATTTTGTTTTTGCTACTGGATTGTATGGTTTAGCGTAACTAATTAAAAGCTTGTCTGAACGAATTTCATACTTCGTTCTTTCTATAGACAACTTCAAATTGTACAAGGGGCACAACTCGACATTATCACTGAACTTCCGGAATTTTACGCAGGTTTTATGTCGGTTTCTTTATATGTTTTGTGTTGCCTCATCTATGTCAATAACAAACTCATAGTAGGAAGCCAGAGTCCTCTTCGATCTCCTCCTAAACTTCTTCTTCCTGGTCCAGTCGTGGTTTTTCTTTTGCGATTCGCTTCCTAGAATGCCCTGTTCTTGTTCCTCTTCGTCAATCTCTTCCAGCTCCTGATCGTAATCCATTCCTCCATTCTGAAAACACGCTACACCACCCAGAGGTTGGACACAACTGATTAGCCTATCACGCTACCTGCTCGTGGGCCGGACGTGGACCTCAGCTGAACTATCACGAGCCAGGGCTTTGGCGACAGATAACCAACTGCTATCCCTTAAAGATTAATGGGCACATCAAACTACCCCAATCCCACTCTGTAACAACCTAGGAGCAATGCTTACCCCCTAGCTTAGCAGCTTTTTCAACAGTTTCCTCTCAGTGATATTTTAAAGCGTAATATTATGGGCCAGTACATGCTCAATTACTAGCTTGGACAAAGATAAAAGTGATATTTCTTATAACACTTTATTATATGCATAAATCAGCTTGTCTAATTCAGATTTGAATAGGCTATTTGTTTTTGAATGATTTTTGTAGCTATATTATTTTTTTTATAAGCTTATTGCATATTCTGGTACATTTTTTAAAGCAAGTTAATCAAGCTTCACAACACTCTTCCACAAAAAAAAAACTTTTAACAGGCACTTAAAACATGGAACTTCTGATGACACACTAGAAAAATCAGGTAAACTGCATCTGCGGCTTGACTTATTGGTGACATCTCAAATATATCCTTTTCTATCAAGCGTTGCTGGGAGTTTTTGAATTTCCTGCCACGATTTCCTAGCTCCTAAGATTTGGATCGCCGAAATGTCAGAGAGGTAAAGACAAGGGATAACAAGAAACGGCCAATTTTTGTAGCGCCTTCTAAAGGAAGGCGGAAATGTTTATTTGTGAAGAATGCAATACAGAATAAAGCATTAGAAATGTCCATTGTGCTTTAAAACGTCGATAAGGATAATTCAGAGGGGGGTGGCTGTCTATATTTGCACACAGAGGGGTCGGAGAGTTCTCAAAGAATATTCACGACTACTCAAAGTGTTCCGTAACCTGTAATGGTTGTCCCCGGAAGAACCTGATATATTTGTCTCTTCAACTCTATGGCTCTCCGTCAAAGAGGCCACAATTACAAGATGGAATAGAAGTACGTTTCTGAGGCAATCAGGGGCGTCACGACTAGGGGGGGGGGAACACCCTCCCAATGATGTCTGCCAGTCGGTAGAAAATAGTCCAGTCGGCGCTGCGATTTTCATATGAACAGTCACTTTTTGAGATCCCAAAAAGGTTTTTTTTCTCACAAGGTTTGTTTTCCCACTGTGTTGGTTTTCCCGCAAGGTTGGCTTTCCCACAAGGTTTGTTTTCCCACAAGGTTGGCTTTCCCACAAGGTTTGTTTTCCCACAAGGTTTGTTTTCCCACTAGGTTTGTTTTCCCACAAGATTTGTTTTCCCACTAGGTTGGTTTTCCCACAAGGTTGGTTTTCCCTCAAGGTTAGTTTTCCCACAAGGTTGGTTTTCCCACAAGGTATGTTTTCCCACAAGGTTTGTTTTCCCAAAGCGAGCCCTTTTGGGAAAACCAACACAGTAGGAAAACAAGCCTTGTGAAAAAACAATCCTTGTGGGAAAACAAACTTTGTGGGGAAACAAACCTTGTGGGAAAACTAACCTTTTGGGAAAGCCAACCTTGTTGGTAAGCCAACACAGTGGGAAAACAAACCTTGTGAGAAAACAAACCTTGTTGGAAAAGAAACCTTGTGGGGAAACCAACCTTGTGGGAAAACAAACCTTGTGTGAAAACAGACCTTGTGGGAAAACCAACCTTATTGGAAAACAAACCTTTCGGGAAAACCAACCTAGTGGGAAAACAAACCTTGTGGGAAAACAAACCTTGTGAGAAAACAAACCTTGTGGGAAAACAAACCTTGTGGGAAAACAAACCTTGTGGGGAAACATACCTTGTGGGAAAACAAACCTTGTGGGAAAACAAACCTTGTGGGAAAACAAACCTTGTGGGAAAGCCAACCTTGCGGGAAAACCAACACAGTGGGAAAACAAACCTTGTGAGAAAAAAAAACCTTGTGGGAAAACAAACCTTTTGAGGAAACAAACCTTGTGGGAAAACTAACCATGTGGGAAAACAAACCCTGCGGGAAAACAAACATTGTGGGAAAACAAACCTTGTGGGAAACAAACCTTGTGGGAAAACAGACCTTGTGGGAAAACCAACCTAGTGGGAAAACAAACCTTGTGGGAAAACAAACCTTGTGGGAAAACAAACCTTGTAGGAAAACCAACCTAGTGGGAAAACAAACCTTGTGGGAAAACCAACCTTGTGGTAAAACCAACCTTGTGGGAAAACCAACCTTGTGGGAAAACAAACCTAGTGGGAAAACAAACCTTGTGGGATAACAAACCTTGTGGGAAAATAAACCCTGCGGGAAAACCAACCTTGTGGGAAAACAAACCTTGTGGGAAAACAAACCTTGCGGGAAAACAAACCTTGTTGGAAAACAAACCTTGTGGGAAAGCCAATCTTGCGGGAAAACCAACACAGTGGGAAAACAAACCTTGTGAGAAAAAAAAAACTTTTGGGAAAACAAACCTTTTGAGGAAACAAACCTTGTGGGAAAACAAAACCCTGCGGGAAAACCAACATTGTGGGAAAACAAACCTTGTTTTCTCACAAGATTGTGCAATGTGGGGAGGTCGTTTAAATTAAGGGGCAAGCAAAATATTTAAAACAGCTAATGTGATAGTTGATTACGGGGTAAGAATATAGTCCGAACACGATCGTGAAAACCATTTTTTTTTTCCGGACAAGTAGTTCGCCCGGAATTCGGCCAACCGGAAAATCTGTTAAAAGTAAAAGTTTTATTTGAAGTTTATTAGATGTTTGATTTAGGGATAAAAAGACGTGATGAGCAAGATTATGAAAACCATTTTCTCTCCGGGCAAGGAGTTTGCCCCAAATCCGCCAAAACGGAAAGTTTGTTGAAAGCAAAAGTTTTATTTGAAGTTGATTAGATGTTCTATTTAGGGGTAGAAAGACATGCTGAACACGATTATTAAAACCATTTTCTCGTCAGACAAGTAGTTCGCCCGGAATCCGTCCAAATCCGGATGTTAAAAGCAAAAGTCTTATTTGTAGTTGATTAGATTCCAATTTAGGGGTAAGAAGAGATGCTGAATCCGTCTATGACGATCGTTTTTTACCCAGACGCATAGTTCGCCCGGAATCCGGCTGAAACCAAAAAATTTGTCATGAGTTAAAACTTTATTTGAAGTTGGTTAGATGTTCGATAATTCGTTTTTGAGCTTTGATATTTTGTCGGATAAGTAGTTCCCGAATTCGGCCGAAACCGGAAACTTGGCAGAAGTAAGCTAAGGCAGGAATTTTCGATCAGTTTCGTCAAAAAAAATCTAACTTGAAGGGGTAAACACACATGCTGAATCCATCTTTGAACTTGGTTTTCTCAGATGATTAGCTATTTGGCCTTAATCTGTTTCTGAATTTTTCTAGTAAAAATGCTTAAGTAGTCTGGAGAAGACAGAACCCAGTTGTTTGGATGAGATATTAAATTTGTGAGGTCCCATCGAAACCTTTGGTCCCGTGTTCTTGGAAACCGTCAAATTTTTTTTTAAAAGATTCGGTTTTCTTGGAAAAACAGTAATTTAAATAGTAGTTTTTCTTAGAATCAGCCGATTTTTTTGAACAACAGACTTTTTTTTGTCAATATTGTCGTTTTTATCTGCAAAGAAAATCAGTAAAATGACCAGCTCGTCGGTAAATACCTTGCCCCCCCCCCCCCCTCCAAACACTTTTGCTAGTAACGCCTCTGTGGGCAATATGCTTTTCATTGAACCTTTAAAGGATAAATACTGCCACATACCCATAGCGTGACATCCAGCCGACCATAGCTGGGGAGAAATTCTCAAATGCATCAAAGCCATCAGAATAAAGTTCATCATCATACAGAGCGAGTTACGGATGATCGAGATGCCATGGATATTATGGAGATCGGGTAGAATGAGATGGACCAACACTGTGAGGGCGAGGAAGATGCAAGATAAGAACATCATGGGCGCAACGTACGGGGAGGATGAATCAATTTCATTCTGAGCAGGGGAACACACCAATGCGTAGTACTAGAAACAAAATAGAATATTAGGGTACATCCATTCAATCAATCAATGAAGCATTTATTTTCAAGTATATCTTAAAAGTGATAACGTAGGATTGTCAATACAAGAACGAGGTATAATACACTTGCAGATCAATACACTTACGAATCAAGCTCATTATATCTATGTACAATTAGAAGTCAATCAATCAAGTAGTTGAATTGTAGTTTTTCACGAAGAAGAGAAATCTCTCTGAAGAGGCAGCTGAGGGTATTTCTAGCAGCTGATGTCCGATTTTTTTTAAAGATCGCGTATTTTGCTCGTGATTTGGGCTCTGGAAGTTTGGTAGAATTCCTCTGTGGTGCTCGGAACACAATAGTGACATCCCAAATTTCATCAGTAGCTGATGTCTGCGCTGGCTAAGTGACGTTCGTTCCAGTTTTGAAAGGCTGAACTCGTAGTCAGTGTATGACGGTCCGAGAATTATCTTGCATGCTCGCTTCTGAGTTGTCTCGATTTTATCGGTATCTGCAGTCAGCGAGGCATGCCAAACGCTGGAATTCATCTGGAACTCTCTTTGCCTTTCGCTTTTCTTGGGTGGAGGTTATTTAAGAGTTTGAATCTACATGCACTTCACGCGGTGCAGATGTCGTGAGCAGACTTCCTCCAAGACCGTAAGGCCTGATCCAAGCTTCAGTTTTCTTTTGTTTTTGCATAAAAATCAGAAAAAAATTCAAGCATTAAAATTGCACTAGCGGAGCGTCCCGAAAAAAACAACACCACGAAAACAGGTCCCCGTAGAAAAAAAACTCTTTGCTTAAACCCTGTTTAAAACGTCCGCGTTCAGAAACATCACGTCTGAAACGTTTTTCCGACCACCTGCTATCACCACTAACTCATATTTTTAATCTGTCACTGGACCAGGGTGTATTTCCTAAGTTATTTAAGACAGCGAAAATTACATTTATTTAATCAAGACTAAAGGTTTCCATGGGATCACAAAAATTTAATATTTGATCCAGAAAATCGGGTCTTAGAGGTCCAATCTTTGCCAGACTCCTTGCGCACTTTACTAATAAAATTTAAAAACAGAATAATGCAAATGGTAATCATCTGAAAAGATCAACTTCAAATATGGATTCAGCATGTGTGTTTACATCTATAGCCTGCGTCAAATCTACTTTGGACGAAATTTCCCGCCATACTTCTGAAAAGTTTCCGGTTTCAGCCGGATTCCAGGCGAACTACTTGTCTTGCAAAAAAACGAAGTTCAAAAACGGATTCAGTGTATCTCCTTACCCATATGTGGAAGTTCTAATGAACTTCAGACAAAAATTCAAATTTTAACAAATTTTCCGATTTCAGCCTGATTCGTGGCGAACTATGTGTCCAGGTAGAGAATGATTGTCATGCCAGGATTCACCATGTCTTCTTACCCGTAAATGAAACACCTAATGAGAATTCATATAAAATTTTTACTTTTAACAAATTTTCCGGTTTCGGGCGGATTCCGGTCGATCTAACTGTCCGGAAAGAAAGTAATTTTCATATTCAAGATTTAGCATGTTCCCCTATCCGTAAATCGAACCTCTAATCAACTTCAGATTAAACATTTATTGTTGACAAATTTTCTGGTTATTGCCAGATTCCGGGCAATCCACTTTTCATATTCAGATTCAGCATGTCCCCTTACTTCAAAAATCGGACATCTAATCAACTTTAGAGAAAACTTTTACTTCTAACAAACTTTCCGGCTTTGGCCAGATTCCGGGTGAACTACTTGTCCGGCGAAGCAATGGTTTTCGTATTCTTGTTCAGCATGTCGTCTTACCCCTTAATCGACTATCTCATTAGCCTTTAATAATTTTTGTTCGCCCCTTAATTTGAAACCCCTCCCTCTCTACTAAATATGCAGCTATCGGGCCCATCTACGAACTCGACCTTTCCCTTGACTCAAAGATTCCCCACACCAAGTTTCATCGAAATATCTCATTCCCTTCGAGAGTTCTTAAGCGATACTCAGTTTGGTTTCCGCAAAGGCCACTCAACTACACATGCAGTGCAACAGTAGTATAGAAAACGCCGATCCGAGACCAGACGCACCCCAATAAAATAAATCCCTAATTACATGAAATTTACCAATTTTAAAATATTATATATAAACTTAATCACCTTTTCAAAGAAATTTTTATTTTCCTAATTTAAAAATAAAGGCCTCCAGAAATGAAAATATTGCACTTTAATCTCAATTAACTATTGATATATATACTATAAAAAAATAAGGGTATCCTACTGAGTAAACAGTTCTAAATCCACATATGTTTCTTTGTTCTTGTTTTCCCGTACAATCGGTTGCAAAACTAGATTTTTCTCTAGAAGTAATTCGTTAGCACTATTTCTGTGTTATCAACAAATCACATGGTTTGTCATTGTGATTAATGACTACAACCAACTTATCACCGTATTTTGTTTTAGTAATTCTCATTTTATATACATTATATTTCCTTCCTAATACCAATGATTCTTTCCTGATTGTATCATTGTATTTGTTTATTCTAATTGTATTCAAGACTTCCTTCATGGACTCCATTTATTAGCGGATGATTTTATTGAATAAAAATCCAGGCTCACAAACTCACATACATATTTTTGTTAGTAATATCTAATGTAGCTTTTCTTGCATAATATATAACACAGTAAACATTATATGGTAAGGGTTGATTATCTTTTAATGTTAAACTTATTTCAATATTAGCAGCTGTTTCATTATAAATATTTGACTCGTGTTTGGAAACATCGAAACAGAATAGTGGATATACTTCTTTAAATTCTTCTATACTAACAACACTACCAGTAGAACAAAGGCTAATTGTTTATAACCCAAATGTATGAACCTATTGTGAAGATTTGAGTCTTTACATTTCTCATCGCTAAAGTCGCATTTGATTGATTCTTCAGAATATTCATCCCCATTAATTCTAAGTTCTCTGTCTGTTAAATTTATATGATTATTCATTAATTGATTGTTATGCTTTTCATTTTTCTCTAACATTACAACTACTTTTGTTGGATTGGAGTCGTATTCAAACAGAGCAGGGCGAGTTAGAAGGGGAGTTCCTGAAATAATGTGGTCCGAACCAGATTCGGCCACGGTACGGGGAGTCGGAAGGGGGGGGGGAGGCTGGTACCGGAAATCATTTAGAATGTCTAGGGACATGGTTTGAAACTTGAAAGGTAATAAACTCAGTTGCCCTAGGGGATCCAAGGCGATAAGACCTGATAGATATTCTCTTCTGGTCCGAATCGCATTTTTTGATGGCAGTGTATTTTGTGACGTCCCATCTTTTTTCGTGTACAAACTAGTCGTGTCAAGTGTCAAATGAGCTCTTGTCCTGGTTATGTATGGACGTAAGAGCAGCATCTTTGATGGTCCTTGACATTTCCGTATAGGTACCTGTCAGTCAGTAATGTAGTGGCTTTTTTGGTCTGGTATGGGAGCAAAAAGGTTGTAGGCAGTGAGGGGGATAGAACCATCAGTCCCTAGCGGCTATCGTTCCAGAGCGATCCCACGTCCTTCTGCTCAGGAACATATTCCTCTAACGCTCTCGGCTATTCTTACTTGTTTCTAGAGGCGTATGTAGAAGTAGACATAGTTTATACATCGAAATAAGACCGACTTGAATCGAAATTGTTTGACGAATATTTTTCAGGAAATTTACTTGTTTGAAAGGGTTATAATATGGTTCTTATTAGGTTACAATTAGTTCTCGAGGTCTACATCTTTGGATAGTCTACCTTATGTTTGACTTCCTCGAAAATTTTTAAAACTAGCCGGTCGTTTCGTTTTAAGTTACTCCCGTCTAAGTGACCTTTCGATCTAGACCAAAATCAAGGGTATTACCACGACTTCCGAGCCTGACAAGCTGGCTTTAGCAGAATTTTCAAATATGCGGTGTCGCTTCTGAACTAGTAGGTCTTTCCTTTCCTTTTCATGTTTTTGCAAGTCACCTTTTCTACTAAGTATTTTTCTCTTTCCTTGGATAAAGACACATTTTTTATAAATGTCATCCAGGCATTTGAAATCCACACATATTGCTCCTATCATTTTGACTGGATTCTGTGGTAAGCCGATGATAATCGTGCGGCAAAGCCAAAAGGAGAGCGTAACTTGGTGAACTATTAGTACGGTACAGGCAAATTGAGGTTTGACCAGAAACAAATTGCAACAGAAATTGTTTTTACACCATCTTTTAGAGAAAAAAAGGCTGAACAACCTATACAAAATTGCATATCCTGGCTCGACTCAAATTAAGCGTTTTTTGGCTTTTGATGCCATTTTTTACCTATTTTGAAAATATATAACATTTTCGTGGTTGTCCATTATTCTTAGACGGAAGTACTATTCTTTTGCAAAATGACAAGCTGAAACAGAAAATGACGTCAGATTTGGCATATAAAGCACCAGAAAAAAGTTAATGTCATTTTCTCACCCTATTTTGCAAAAAAAGTACAATTATCGTACTGGTCCGATTTTCTTGAAAAAAAGTGCAACCCTGACAGAGAATCCTGAGCTGAGATCGAAAACGGAATCAAACTGGGTGTCTAGTGTACCAGAAAGAAGTTTCATAATCATCAACATAAGATGTCTACGAAATTTAGTAAAACAAGAAATAAATAAGAAAAGTCAATTACGAAGCAAACTGGTTATAAGGTCAATGTTCGAAATAGTACTTAACACCCTTCGTACACATTATAAATTGTTTTTAAAAGAGATAACCAAATTGCAACTAGTGATGATCAATGTTCACAACTTCGTGCTTTGGAATGGATTAGGCAACCGACTAAGGTTTTGGGTTTTCTGCAGATAGTTAATTTTTTAGAGCTGAAACACATTCTCCCCCTTGCAGTTTCTGCATGCTGGAGTAAGAACTAAGTCGTTTCTTAAGGCGGCTACATCTCTCTGAATTACACTACTGCAGTAGAAACGAGCCCTTGAAGATTTTTAAGAGCATGTGCAGAGCTTTTAGAAGGTTGTTTTCTGATGGATACAAGAAGTACCTGGATTCTTCCATCCCCAATTCCTCGATTTTAAATTGACGATCAAGCTCTGCGTTTAATACTTAAATTTGATAAAAAAAAAAAAAAAAAAAAAAAAAAATTGGTAGCTGTGTTATTTTGCAACGTCAAGCGTTGGCGGTGACTGTTCTGGGTAAACAAACGACCTCGTCGTTGTCACTTTTTTTTAAATATTCTCTTTGGATGTATTCAGTTCTTCTTCTTTCGACACACCATAGATCATGAGCAGGGCGTCGTCACCAGAAGTCTTGACTTCCCATGATCCAGATCGTTCACTTTTTATGAAGGTTCGCAGTATATAATTATTATTATTATTAACTTTTAATTCAGCTTTCGCCATAAACTAACATACAAATAACAAACAAAACAAGACCTAAGGTTTCGATGGGATCCCAAAAATTCAATATCTGATCGAGACAACTGGGTCTTGTCTTAGCCAGATCCAGTCTTCGCCAGACTCCTTGAACATTTTTACAATTAAAATTCAGAAACAGATTAAGGCCAAATAGCTAATCACATGAGAAAACCAAGTTCAGATTTGGATTCAGCATGTGTGTTTACCCCTAAGTTACCCATAAGTCATATCTGTATTGACGAAAACTTCCTGCCACTTCTGCCAATTTCTCGGTTCCGGCCAAACTCCAGAACTACTTGTCCGGCGAAAAAAGAAAGCTGAAAGACGAAATCAGGGTATCTTCTTTCCCCAGTAATGAACATCTAATCAGCTTCAAATAGAAATTTAGCTTATAACAAATTTTCCGATTCCAGCCGGATTCCGGTCGAACTATATGTCCGGGTAAAATACGATTGTCACACAGGGACTCAGCATCTCTTCTTACCCCTAAATCGCTTGTCTAATCAACTAGAAATAAAACTTTGACTTCCAACAGTTTTCCGGTTTTGGCTGGATTCCGGACGAACTACAAGTCCGGGTAGAAACTTGTTTTCACATAAGTGTTCAGCATGTCTTCTTGCCCTAAATCGAACATCTAATCAACTCCAAATAAAACTTTTAATTTTGACAAACTTTCCGGTTTGGGCCGGATTCCGGTCGAAATACTTGTCCGTCGAGAAAATAGTTTTCGCCATCGTCTTCAGCATGTCTCCCTACCTATACATCGAACATTTAATCAACTTCAAATAAAACTTTTACTTTCAACAAACTTTCCGGTTTGGGCCGGCTTCCGGGCGAAATACTTGTCCATCGAGAAAATAGTTTTTACCATCGTCTTCAGCATGTCTTCCTACCCCTAAATCGAACATCTAATCAATTTCAAATAAAACTTTTACTTTCAACAAACTTTCCGGTTTGGGCCGGATTCCGGGCGAAATGCTTGTCCGTCGAGAAAATAATTTTCACCATCTTCTTCAGCATGTCTTCCTACCCCTAAATCGAACATCTAATCAACTTCAAATAAAACTTTTACTTTCAACAAACTTTCCGGTTTGGGCCGGATTCCGGGCGAAATACTTGTCCGTCGAGAAAATAGTTTTCGCCATCGTCTTCAGCATGTCTCCCTACCTATAAATCGAACATTTAATCAACTTCAAATAAAACTTTTACTTTCAACAAACTTTCCGGTTTGGGCCGGATTCCGGGCGAAATGCTTGTCCGTCGAGAAAATAATTTTCACCATCGTCTTCAGCATGTCTTCCTACCCCTAAATCGAACATCTAATCAACTTCAAATAAAACTTTTACTTTCAACAAACTTTCCGGTTTTGGCCGATTCCGGGCGAACTACTCGTCCGATGACAAAATGGTTTTCACCATCGTGTTCAGCATGTCTTCTTACCCCATAATCGACTATCACATTAGCTTTTTCAAAATATTTTGTTTGTCCCTTAATTTGAATCCCCTCCCCCACCCCTAAATAAAGAGCTACAAAGCCCATCTACGAACTTGACTGGTCCGACGACCCAAGGAACCCTCACACCAAGTTTCATCAAAATATCTCATTCCCTTCGAGAGTTATCGTGCTTACAGACGGACAGACAGACGGACGGACGGACGGACGGACGGACGGACGGACGGACAGACGGACAACTTTTGCGATGTCATAGGTATCCCTCCACTTATGTTTTGGGATCCCAAAAACCACATTACGGTACAACATCAATGTATCTCCAGCAGTTCCCCCGATAAAGGCTTTACGCGAAAGATCTAAGGCTTTCCCCGATAAACTTGCTTTACCGCTCACGAATATATTTAACGCAATCTCCGAGACTGGAATTTACCCTGACACATGGAGGGTAGGGTTCCCCAAACACCAATCCCCAAAAAAGACTCGCCAATAGGCTTCGACTCGGTCCGACCCATCACACTTACACCCACTTTCAGCAAGGTGTACGAATGGTTTGTAGCCCAGTGGTTAAAAGGAGAAATTCTTGGTAAATTAGATCCACGACAATACGGCAACAGACCGAAGTCGTCTACATCCCATTACCTAGTAAGTTTAATTGATTGTATTTTAAGGAACCTAGATGATACAGAAAAATGGTTAAATTTAATCGCAATTGACTTTACTAAAGGGTTCGACTTATTTAACCACAAAGTGCTCGTGGAAAAGCTAATTAAACTGAATGTAAGCCCCTACTTGTTCAAAATTATTGTTGGATTCCTCCAAAAAAGAAAACAAAAAACCAAGTGTAAGGGTGTTTTTCGGAAGAAAAAGAAATTTCTGTGGAGTGCCTCAGGGGACTCTAAAAGATATTCTTAGTGATAACAGAAAGAATATGAAGCGAAAGATTAGTGAAGTTTACTAGAGTGGATAAAAGGGGTGCGAGCCGGAACGATCGAATTTATTGTACAGAGGTAATGATGGAAAAAGTCGCGGATATAAAGAACACAATTGCGTCGTTTTCTGATCATACAGCGTTAATAATGGACATTAAATTTTATGAAGACCACACAACGGGTGTAAGAAATAGCCGATTTGATCATAGATTGTGGAAAATGGATCCCAAGATTATAAAGAAGGGTGAGGGAAAGATAATTTTGAAAGCTAAAATACAAGAGTACCTGTCGATGTATAAAGAAGGGATGGATTTAATTGATTTTTGGTTGAAGTTCAAAAAGAAAGTGGTGAATGATGTTCTGACACTAGAAAAGGAAGAGGCAAGAAAATCGGGATCTTTTAAACGGCATTTATACCGAACCCTGAGCGACCTAAAAGATGAATATGACCAGGGTTATGAGGTATGGACAGAATATAATGAAGTTAAAAACCAGATAAGAAAAATCGAAGAAGAAGAATACTCTAAGTGGAAACTACGGAACAGGCTGTCGGAGCTTGACGATTCAGTGCAAGTAAATTTGGCATCAAAAGTAAAAGCCAAGAAAAATAAGGATCAAAATTTTATTAGTAAACTGAAAGGGAAAAATGGGGAATTGATACAAGAAGAACAAGACCAAAGGTTTCGATGGGATCCCAAAAATTCAATATCTGATCCAGACAACTAGGTCTTGTCTTAGCCAGATCCAGTCTTCGTCAGACTCCTTGAACATTTTTACAATTAAAATTCAGAAACAGATTAAGGCCAAATAGCTAATCACCTGAGAAAACCAAGTTCAGATTTGGATTCATCATGTGTGTTTACCCCTGTAAGTCATATCTGTTTTGACGAAAACTTCCTGCCACTTCTGCCAATTTCCCGGTTCCGGCCGAACTCCAGAACTACTTGTCCGGCGAAAAAAGAAAGCTCAAAGACGAAATCAGGGTATCTTCTTTCTCCAGTAATGAACATCTAATCAACTTCAAATAGAAATTTAGCTTATAACAAATTTTCCGATTCCAGCCGGATTCCGGTCGAACTGTATGTCCGGGTAAAATACGATTGTCATACAGGGACTCAGCATCAATTCTTATCCCTAAATCGCTTCTCTAATCAACTAGAAATAAAACTTTGACTTCCAACAGTTTTCCGGTTTGTGCCGGATTCCGGGCGAAATACTTGTCCGTCGAGAAACAAGTTTTCACCATCATCTTCAGCATGTCTTCCTACCCCTAAATCGAACATCTAATCAATTTCAAATAAAACTTTTTCTTTCAACAAACTTTCCGGTTCGGGCCGGATTCTGGGCGAAATACTTGTCCGTCGAGAAAAGAATTTTCACCATCGTCTTCAGCATGTCTTCCTACCTCTAAATCGAACATTTAATCAACTTCAAATAAAACTTTTTCTTTTAACAAACTTTCCGGTTTGGGCCGGATTCCGGGCGAAATACTTGTCCGCCGAGAAAATAGTTTTCACCATCGTCTTCAGCATGTCTTCTTACCCCTAAATCGAACATCTAATCAATTTCAAATAAAACTTTTACTTTCAACAAACTTTCCGGTTTGGGCCGGATTCCGGGCGAAATACTTGTCCTTCGAGAAAATAATTTTCACCATCGTCTTCAGCATGTCTTCCTACCCCTAAACCGAACATCTAATCAACTTCAAATAAAACTTTTACTTTCAACAAACTTTCCGGTTTTGGCCGGATTCCGGGCGAACTACTTGTCCGATGACAAAATGGTTTTCACCATCGTGTTCAGCATGTCTTCTTACCCCATAATCGACTATCACATTAGCTGTTTCAAAATATTTTGTTTGTCCCTTAAATTTAATCCCCTCCCCCACCCCTAAATGTAGAGCTACAAAGCCCATCTACGAACTTGACTGGTCCGACGACCCAACGAACCCTCACACCAAGTTTCATCAAAATATCTCATTCCCTTCGAGAGTTATCGTGCTTACAGACGGACGGACAGACGGACGGACGGACGGACGGACGGACAGACGGACAACTTTTGCGATGTCATAGGTATCCCTCCACTTACGTTTTGGGATCCCAAAAACTGATAAAAGAAAGAGTGGCGGAATTCTATGAAGGTATATATCTGAGAAAGGGAGATATTGGGGAAGAATTTTGGGGGGATTTTGGAGTAAAACGATGTATAACCGTTGAAGAAAATGAAAGTTTGAAACAGGTGATAAAGGAAGACGAGGCATTCAAAGTGTTACAGTGCATGAAAAATGGAAGAGCTCCCGGAATAGATGGACTAGGTTATGAGTTCTATAAGGAATTTTGGAGTGAAGTTGGCGATTTCTCAGTGAGAGTGATGAATGAGTACCTGACAAAAGGTTATCCGGAAGAGGAAGTAGCAGTTATCTCATTATTATATAAAGGAGGAGAAAAATCGGACTTGCAAAACTGGAGGCCAATAGCGCTATTGTGCTGCGACTATAGAATATGCACGAAAATCTTAGCAAAGAGATTAGAAGGGACTCTGGAAGACATACTTGGAAACTACCAACACGGTGGAATTAAGGGCAGGAAAGCGCAACACATACTGAGCGTAATAAGGGATTTGATTCAGAGAAGAGACGAAGATCTGCTTAGAAATCCAAATCTGTGGAAACTGCTGGCCCTGATAAGTGTTGATATAGTTAAGGCATATGACTCTGTTCTCTGAGAATTGTTGTGGATGTTAATGAAGAAGAAATTCGAATTCTCTGCAGAGGTAGTGTGTATGTTTGCTAATATGTACAGGAAGCCAAGAGCAGTTGTTAAGATTAATAGTTCATTAACAAGAAGTGTGAACATGGAAAAAGGCCTGAAGCAAGGTGACCCAATTGCCCCAGTTTTGTTTGAATTGTATGTAGACCCCCTGTTCAAGTATGTTGACGAAAGGATCACAGGCCTGTTCCTAGGCGATCAGATATATCTGAAGTCCATGGCCTTTTTAGATGACGGGACATTTATTGCTGGAGGAACGGAAGACATCAAGAACGTCAGTGAAGCTCTAGAGTGGTATGAGAAAAACTTTCACATAAAAATCCACCGAAAAAAGAGCAATATTTTACCGCTGGGAAACCGTCAAGATTACTCGGAGGCTCTTAGTGAGACTTGGATACAAGAAGCAAGTAAAGCCAAAACACTCGGATTGAATTTTGTAAGTGAGATGAACGGAGAGATACACTGGGAAGAAACTATCCGAAAGTTCGAGGGAGTGTTGAGTGGTCAAGAGGGTGGTGTTGTCAGGACGATTTTTGAAAGAGTTGATTTTGTAAATATATATTGCATGCCGGTTTTGTTCTATGCTGGGCCGGTTTTTGGGATCCCAAAACGTAAGTGGAGGGATACCTATGACATCGCAAAAGTTGTCCGTCTGTCCGTCCGTCCGTCCGTCCGTCTGTCCGTCCGTCCTTCCGTCCGTCCGTCCGTCCGTCCGTCTGTAAGCACGATAACTCTCGAAGTGAATGAGATATTTTGATGAAACTTGGTGAGAAGGTTCGTTGGGTCGTCGGACCAGTCAAGTTCGTAGATGGGCTTTGTAGGTCTACATTTAGGGGTGGGGGAGGGGATTGAAATTAAGGGACAAACAAAATATTTTGAAACAGCTAATGTGATAGTCGATTATGGGGTAAGAAGCCATGCTGAACACGATGGCGATTGTCATCGGACAAGTAGTTCGCCCGGAATCCGGCCAAAACCGGAAAGTTTGTTGAAAGTAAAAGTTTTATTTGAAATTGATTAGATGTTCGATTTAGGGGTAGGAAGACATGCTGAAGACGATGGTGAAAACTATTTTCTCGATGGACAAGTATTTCGCCCGGAATCCGGCCCAAACCGGAAAGTTTGTTGAAAGTAAAAGTTTTATTTGAAGTTGATTAAATGTTCGATTAAGAGGTAGGGAGACATGCTGAAGACGATGGTGAAAACTATTTTCTCGACGGACAAGTATTTCGACCGGAATCCGGCCCAAACCGGAAAGTTTGTCAAAATTAAAAGTTTAATTTGGATTTGATTGGATGTTCGATTTAGGGCAAGAAGACATGCTGAACACTTATGTGAAAACAAGTTTCTACCCGGACATGTAGTTCGTCCGGAATCCGGCCAAAACCGGAAAACTGTTGGAAGTCAAAGTTTTATTTCTAGTTGATTAGATAAGCGATTTAGGGGTAAGAAGAGATGCTGAGTCCCTGTGTGACAATCGTATTTTACCCGGACATATAGTTCGACCGGAATCCGGCTGGAATCGGAAAATTTGTTATAAGCTAAATTTCTCTTTGAAGTTGATTAGATGTTCATTACTGGGGAAAGAAGATACCCTGATTTCGTCTTTGAGCTTTCTTTTTTCGCCGGACAAGTAGTTCTGGAGTTCGGCCGGAACCGGGAAATTGGCAGAAGTGGCAGGAAGTTTTCGTCAAAACAGATATGACTTATAGGGGTAAACACACATGCTGAATCCAAATCTGAACTTGGTTTTCTCAGGTGATTAGCTATTTGGCCTTAATCTGTTTCTGAATTTTAATTGTAAAAATGTTCAAGGAGTCTGGCGAAGACTGGATCTGGCTAAGACAAGACCCAGTTGTCTGGATCAGATATTGAATTTTTGGGATCCCATCGAAACCTTTGGTCTTGTTATACTAGAGGAGAAGCATGCAAAGAGAGTTGAAAGAAGTGTTTGGCGTTTTGTCTGGAAAGGAAAGTTGGAAAAATTAAGCATGAAGATGTTGTACGTACCCAGAACACAAGGAGGATTGGGAGTGATAGATTTCAGATGCGTTTGTGAGTCATTGAATATAAGAAATGTGTGTGAGTTAGTGACCAGGCAAGAGTGCACTACAGTCCTGCTACGAGGATGGGTATTACCTGTAATAAATGAAGACGATGATGAACGGGTAAAGGACAAACTTAAAATTGTACCAAAGGAAATCCAAAAAGCAGCTTTGACACTGCGGGACCTCAAGAATTCGGGAATTTTTAAGGATGATTATGATAACAAGGAAAGGAAAAAATTGGTGGATTCATTTTTAAAAGGTAAAAGTGAGACCGAGATTGATTTCCAAGCAAAACGGAATGAACCATTTGTGAACTATGAAAAAGCATTTGAAAACTGGAATGCATCAAAAAACCGCCCCCAAGAAAAAGAAACCATGTTTATGGTAATTCATGGGATTTTACCGTACAGAAACCGGGTAAGCCGTTTCTTCAGTAGCGAAAATCCGCTATGTCAGCTGTGCAAGATTGAGGTAGTTGACGGTATGAAGCATGAGTTCCTAGAGTGCCAATTTAATGGTGAAATTTTTAAAAATATTTTTGAAATTTTTAAAAGGGAGGGTGTAAAAATTGAAAGTTTAGAAGAAAAGAAAATGGCTCTGAAATTGTGTTTTGAAATTGGTGCTGCAAAAGAGAAAGAACAGGCTATGGTCTTCTTGATGACTGCAGTCTGTGTCCACGTGTGGAAAATGAGGAAGAAAGGTAAAAGTATAAATTTCCCGAGGTTCTACAGTTGGATCCACAGTATGGTTGAAATAAATTCGCAGAGTGAGTTATGGAATAGATCCGTGGATGTGCGATGGTTGAATGATGCGTTAAAAAGTTTATGATTGAAGTGTAGGTAACCGATATTTCTTAAAAATTATATAATAAAAATTCAAATTTTGGTTGGTTTTGTTGTTTTTGTTTTGGGCAGTCAAAGTTTCAACCTGATGTTTTTTAAGGAACTGAAGTGATATTTAGAATCTCCTTGCTAGTTTTCCTTTGTTGTAAAGGAAGGAGATTTTAAATCGGGAGTTTGGTTGTTGGTTTTTGGTTGTTTTTTTTGTAGGTGAGTGAAGGAATAAGTTTTAAGGTTTTTTGTTGTTTTTTCATTGAAGTAATTTTTTGCCACTGTAAGAGAGATTCTCTAAGGACGGTAGAGCATCTTGAAACAGGTAGTGCGTGATTTTAAAATTTTTGTTTTTTGGTGGTTGTTTATTCCTGATCGAACCTATAAAATTTGACTGCTTGATTCGAAGTGGAAAAAATTGTAAATATTTTGGGTTTTTGCCAGGTTTTAAAAATATGAGTAGATTAATGGTAAAGAAGAAAATATATTTAATGGTTGTAAAATATGGTAGATAAAATTCAATATTGTTAGAAAAAATGAAAAAAGGGTAGATTTAGGTTGTAGGTTTAGATTTTATGGAGAAAGGGTTTTTGAATGAAAGAGTGAGTTTTGATGAGAATATTTAATATGAAAATTAAAATTTTGAAAGGAGAAGTTAAAATTTAGAGTTGATAAATTACAAAGATAATAGGTTTAAGATGAAAGTGTAGGTGACGTTAAAGTAGGGTAAATTTTAACGTAAATTTTGTAACGTCACTGAGTTGGAGGTGGAGACATAGCCACTTGTTTTGGTTCAATCCAAAGCAAGAACAAACGAAAAAGAAGCTACGCGGGAATAAAAAAAAAAAAAAAGAAAAAAAAAAAAAAAAAAAAGGGACTCTTTTGGGTCCTCTCCTTTTCTTAGTAATGATAGTAGTGGTATATGTAGTGTTCCGTATCGAATTATTTTTCCTATCGAATTTTTCATCTTAACCCTATTCTATCGAATTTTATTTCTAGTCCTGTCCAGAAACCGCAGCATTTTTTTGTTACGCGCGTAACAGGTGTTCCGGCTGTGGTTAATTATCGCGTTGCTGGGGGTAGGCTGAGTGAAACATTTGGAGAAACATAATCTTCCTATTGTGGGAAGCTGGATAATTAATTGCTTGTTTCCAAGGAAGATTTTTAGCAGGTGATATCTGGTATCTGGAATGAACCAGATTTTTTCTTTAGGACGGCTGAATAATTTTTTGGGTTTTTCTTTAGGACGGCTGAATAATTTTTTTGGGAGAGAAGCTGATGAATAATTTTCTGTGTCGGGGCGCGGGATGGTTCTGGCGGAGGAATAGAGTCTTATATAACGTCGGGGAATTCGTTTCAAAAATATCAGTCTTGTACTGAAGCTTTCACAAGATTTTATACATTTCAAAAAAAGTTCTTTTTCATATTTTTTCAAATATGGATGTTATATGCGATGCTGATCTTTTGTGGGAGAGTTACGATGCTCAAACCGGGTATCAACTTCGCTCTGGTAGGTTTATTCTCATACATAAACCTAGGAGTGTGGGTGGAAGAGTCGTATCACAGATTGAGTACTTTAGTCCCATTCTGGAGGAACCGTCTTTGTGCAACGTTGTTCAGGAGATCCGATACTTCAGCCCACGACATCTCTACAGCCATGGGCAAGGATTGACGCACCTTCCAGTATCTCTGGGATACAGGATGGATCCTAATAGCTACGCTTCACGAGTAGAATGTACAGATCTATCACTTGTAAGGCCGACGCTAGCTTTGCTCACCGAGACATTCGAGGATAGAAGCTTCGCGCAGTTTTCAGATTACAAGACGGCCGGTCTATGGCTACATCCCCAGTCCAGACGTTTTTACTGGCAAACCAAAGAAACACATCGAATTAGACGAGAAGTTCCAGCAGGATTTCATGCAGACTTATACGATTCCGTAATAATACCCAACGGAGAATTTCATATAAACAGCTTGGAAAGCTGCGTTCATTTTGAGATGGCAGTGGACGACCTAATCATGGGAGACAGCTTATTAGATTTGATGATGTTCAACGTTTGGCTAAAGATGAGAGAACGGTTTGACATAAAATGTCTGATCAAAACGGGGCAATGGACCAACAGATGCTGGCTGAAATCAAAATGTTCGAATTGTACAGCCTTATTTAAAGACGTACATTCGCGGCTGAAGGCAAATAACTTCATTTTGAATACCCCAGGTGTGGGAAATGAGTATACCGACTTGCTATCCTGCTTTGGCCTTGGATCAGTTCAGCAGGTTTATTTTCAACTGGAGAAGGCTATGACAGCTGTCTTGCTAGGCCGTCAAAGTGGACAACTGGTTAAGGCATTAGCACGCCGAGAATATGGATCAGGAAGAAGGTTTATGTTCAGGAGACCTACAGTAAAGAGCTTCAAATATCCTAGTTTCCCTGTAGAAAAATTGCCCGATTTCCCAGTAAGGTATTATAGTATATAAATAAGTGAACTTTAACAAAAATTTTAATAAAATTGTATACTATTAATCACTCTAAATCCATGATTCTGACTTTCATCTCCAGACCTAGACTTGCAAGGGTCACATGAGCTTCTACCTCTTGTTTTTTTTTTAATACAAAACAGGTGGTTGAAAGTCGGTTAGAAACAGAATTATTTTGTCAGAGCGTGGAGCGTCTATCAGAATGACAGGGTATATAACGTCGGGGAATTCGTTTCCAAATATCAGTCTTTGTACTGGAGCTACAAAAAAAGGTTTTTCTTTTTTTTAAAGTAACATGGCATTGATCTCAACTACGGAAATATACGAGGTATTAGAAGAGTACTATCAAGGAGCGAAAGAGTGGGTCAATCAGAGTGAAGTTAAGGGGGATGATCACCTAGAAGGAGACATGAGATATTCAGCAGGAACCAAAAGAAGCTGTACTAGCTTAGATGAAAGGCCAAGGAAGAGACAGAAAGTGGAAGAAGCGAAGACCTCAGGAAGAAGAGTTCCCTTCATTACAATTGGAGGGAGGCAAGCCGAACCATCTTACTGTTACACCGTCGATTTTGGTTTTGACGCGACTCGCCCTCTTGCATATATATCAGCAACAGGGCTGTCGCGACTTTTTGTGTATTCATACACAAAAGGAGGATATGGCTCTCACCATTCAAATCTCGAGTCAGTCCGACACTACCTGAACGAACTTGGACATTTTTGGGCCCGTCTTGTTCCCGTAGGCGAACTTTAAAATCAGCATTAGTTTAGCAAAACATATGAAAAGAGCTTATTTTGTATTTACCTAGTGTTTATTTTTTTCTGTCCGATAAGAATGTAATATGCTAATGGAAATTTGTAGTTTCAACCGGTAAACCAAGAAAAAAGAACAGACAAAACTTCGCTTCCCCCTCCGACATGTCTGAACACATGGCGCGGAAAGAGCAGAATCATTTGACTCCACCTATATTTCTAAGAAACTCCGTGATTTGTTAACAGGGAAAATAGTTGTGCAGTAGCCCCGTAGGGTATAAAGATCGAGTGGTTGGACCCTAGAGCATCATTCCAAGATGAGTATCATCGTTAGAAAAATTAACAGATGGAGAGATGAATTCGTAATCATCTTCAAATCAAAGAGGAAAAGGAGGACATTTTGGTTCCCGTGTTTAGACCGGACCATCCAATGGTCTATCAACAAGAAGGGAGCAAGATTCACCTGCAAGGATGAACGAATGCAAGTAGAGAAGATCAGCCGGAGCGATCCAGACCTTCCAAGGTCTGTAGGAAGGCGAGGTGGAGAAATCTACCTCGTTACCAAGCCTTGGTCTGTCGTGGATTAGCGTCCTTGCCAGACAGCTCCGGTTTTCGCCCTGCCAAAAAAAAACCAACAGCCCTTTTAAGGGCTAACACATTTTTCAAAACACTAATGTTCCGCTACTGTGGACTCTTATACTGCGAACTCTCATACGCTATAAGTTGTCACTTGAGAACTATTCCTTTCTTCGTCTCTGTTCGCTAGCGTCATAGAGCTGGACCTGTCTGAAGGTGTTGACATCTGATCTTTATCCAAGAAGATTCAAGTTTGTCAGAAGAAGTTAAATGACAAGTAAAAAGGGTTTAACTTGGCAAAAGTTTCACTTCTTGTGGATTTATCCCACTTTTTTTCTCCACTCATCCTTACAGCTCCCCTTTTCTACCCGATAATCACCATATCATCAAGCTACATCACATTTTTCTGCTTTCACGAAACAGATCTTTACTCTCAATGTCTATGGTAATTTCCTTTGTTCTGGCTCCTACAGAAGGATTCAGATGACATCTTTGGTAAGTTTTATTTACATAAATACAGTTAATAATACATATGCACAGTATCTTCTTCAGTTACAAGAGCACGTAAGGGAGAGAATGGTACATTAAAAAGACGTGTCACAATTTGCTCACACAAATAATCATTTACAATGTGATAATCAGAAAAAATATTGGTAACTTCTTGAAATGTCCAACCATAAAGTCGAAAAGTAAAGAATAAAATAACATACAATCCACAGGACTTGCTCACAAAGGACTGAATTTGTTTCCCACTCTGCTCAATCACTGTGAAACGTTTACAAAAACTACATATGAAATCAAACTCTCTATAATCTCTACCGAATGTGTCTAGTATCTGTATCTGTCTTTTCTTGTCCAGCCAAATTCCCAGCCAATGACCCATCTGGTTAGTTTCATAAGAGGCTAGGGTGTTAACACAAATAAGCGTTGGAAATTTCTTGATTTCCAAGTCTGCCAGGTAATCCGAGGGAATACAGTAAACATCACAATTCTTAGCTCTAGGATTTTGACTAATAACATCCAGTATTTGTTGAGTGTTCATGTTTCAAGACTTGAAAATGGTTGTCCTTCTGGGTTAATTTCCAAGATGCTGTCGTAGTATCCAATAACTATGAGAGTTGTCGAGGAAGGTAAACCTTCAGTAAAACTTAGATCTACCCGTATCTGGCCTGGCCGCGCTAAGCTGAATGAAGGGCTTCCGGAAAGATCGAATACACATATAGAACGATTTTTAAGCCAACGTTCATAACTTATGCTTTCTAGGCCGCCTTCGTCTAAGGATAAGGCTTTCATACTCATTTCATAGAGAAGTCTGTACTGTTTGTTGTCGGTGAATTGAAGAGAACACTGTGGTAACCCATTTACTGTCAAGTTCAAGCTACGCAAACCATTCAAGCTGAAAGAGAATGGATCCTCCAATGTCGATCCTAGATGACTGCTGGACTTCACCATGAATAAGGCCAATTTTGAAGGTAGGGCAGAGGACGGGGTCAAATCAGACTCACTAAAAGTTAATGTTCCACTAGGAATATTTCTAGCCATTGCGATGCTACGATTCATCTGAAACTTCATGCTGTTTTCTCTTCTCAGTCTTTCAATTCCAAGGGCCAAACTGGGTAAAACAGCTACTTTTTTCACCCATAAGATGCATTCATTGATGTGAATTTCTGCATTTGGTGAATCAGCTGCAAGTTTTCGAAGAACAAAACTTGATGGTGAAGGAGTGAGTCTCAGGTCTATTTTAAGCCCAGGCGGGAGAAACTGAGGGATTTGAAAAAATTCATAAGATGGTCTTCCAACTAAATGTAGGGTTTCTGTTGTAGCCTTTGACAATGCTGTGTCAAGGGTGTTATCATCCTTCAGATAATAGCCTATATTTGAACCACGAATAGTTTTGGCTGTGTGAGGGGTCATCAGTTCGTAGGATGCCATGCTGGTGTACTGACTTAGATTATTTCCATTGCAAATAATTTGATCATTTATGGCAACCTGGAAGTTTTGAAATAGGGCTAGCAACACACCATTTTCAAAACTTAATTGGTCTTTCGTCACGGTTGGTGTACCATCTTCTTTGATAACCTTCACCTTACATTCCAACAGGGAGTTCCGAATGTCAATAAAGCTGTTTTCACTTGACATGAATCGAAACTGAATAGGAGTATCTCTTGCTAGTGGGGAGATAGGGTATTGTGGCTCATATCTTGAATCTTTCAGGCTCACATCGACAGCTGGAGTCTCAAACAGGCTGACTGCACTGGTAATGGATGGGACAGAGTCTTGACTTGGCAAAAAACCTTCCATGTTTTGGTGAGTTAAGAGAAGAAGTCCTTCTTAGCCCTGTTCTTGTGTTTTTTTGGTGCAACACGGGCTTTAACTTTCCTTAGACTGAGCAGTTTTCTCTTTATCATGGGTTTAAATCCCTTTCCTTTCTGGATTGTGCTCGTAACATTTTTAACTGTAGCCTTCAAGTTATCGGTAAAAGCTTGCTTCAGGTCACGGCCATCCTGGAACTCATCAAAAGTATTCCTTGCAAGGGTGCCCAAGACAGGTGCTGCATATTTTCTAAACAGAGGCAAAGCGAAACGGAAAACCTTCCCAAACCACTGAGAAAGGCCACCATAACCCACTTGCAGATCTTGACGTCCAGCATACACCGGAAATCCACCCCCGCGTTGTTTTAAGGTGTGAATATAACAGTTGACACCTGGACAGTTGAAAACGTGTTTCCTCTTCATTGTTTTCTTTTGAAATGAAGCGTAAGCGAGATTAATCCTCTATTTATGGGAATAAGATCTCCCTTCTCATTGCGTATGCTTATAGTAATCATTTCAATCTCCTTTTTTGTAACGTTTTGATAGATTAAGTTCTGGAAAGAATATTGGATAACAATATCTCTTGACGTTTTTCTCGCAAGTACCCGCAAAATGGGGGCTGTAGCATTGCCAATGCGACTTCGTTCCACTAAGTCTGAATATACGATGATTGTTGACCATGGCATTTCCAAAACTGGTGGTACACTTGCTTCAATACCATAGGTTTTTTCTTGTTCTGAGTCTGGATCAGATCGTAGTTCTGTAACGTGATATCCAAGCAAGTGAGCTAGTGATTGACTGAGTATGGCAGTTTGGTTGTACTTCAAGCCGCCAAGAACAACCCTGTCGTAGAGCTTCATATAGTAGAGTCGAACGTCAGGCTCATCTGATTGTAAAACATCAGTCAGTTTGTTTGTTATTTCCACAATACTTTGGTAATTTCTTGTATTGTCCAGGATAGCCTCTACAGAACTGATGATTTTTTTTGTCTTAGCTGGGTTGAAACGAGAGTTGCCAGGTCCAGCATCCATGCTTGCAACCTCAGCACCATCTTCTGCATCAATTATCGCTAGTTTTCGTTTCCTTGACACTTCCAGAATGCTATGAAAATCTCTTTTATTTTCCAGCATAGCCTCAATAGAACTGCCATTTTTCTTTGTCCTGACTGGGTCAAATTTGGATCCGTCAAGTCTGTTGTCTAGATTTAGCAGTTCAGTAATGTCATCCTCTTCTTCAGTGATAATCTTTATTTTATATTCCTTCTTTCGGTTCAACGTGTCAAAAGAATTGGTCATGTGTAGGTCAATAAGTCCTACCTGCCAGTTTTCTGGTGAATCAAGTTTCACGGCGGGTCGTAGCTGTGTTATAAAGTGGCTAATTTTGTTTTGATTGTTGTACACCGGATCTTCGGTATCAGAAGAAAAATGAACATAAAATGAGTTATTTTCCGACATTTTTCAAATCTTTAACCCAGGAATTATATGAGTTGTCGTAACCTAGCCATTTAACAAAGAACTGTCGCTCTTTTCCTTTCCCCTTTGTTTTTATAACCTTCTCTACCAAGTACTCCCGGGTCTTTGCAACTCGTGTAACCTCACTCTGGTAAAAAGAACCCAAGATTTCTTGACCGTGCATATCTATCAACTTTAGAGTGATAGGATTAGTTTTCTTCACTTCTAAGACTGTAAAATGTTCAGTAGAATAATTATAAGCCCCTTTTTCAAAGTTTACTTTTGATCTAGCAATTCTAACTGTGTCCCCAACATTAAACTTTATTTGTTGAGGTTTTGGTTTTTCTTTTTGCATAAAGTCTAATATTTCAGCTATGTTACCAATATTGACTTCGTTTGGTGCATAACCCAGTGATCTGTGTTTTCTCGAATTATAAGTTTCCACGAGTGGTTTCAACCTGTCTATGAACCGGTGTGTGTTGTACTCTGTGCAAAAGCGAGCTATAAGTAATCGAAGTGTTCTTAGACTTCGTTCAACAACTGTAGCCTTCAAGTTGGAATGGGAATGGTAGAGCTCAACTCCATGTCTTTTTAAAACTGCTTTTACATCCTTATTCTTAAATTCAAGACCCAAATCCGACTGAATTTTCATGAACGGATGTGCTTTAAGAATTTCATCGATTCTCTTGCTGACTTCTTGTCCGGTTTTTGTCTTTATCGGCTTGACAAGCAAGAATCTCGAAAACGTGTCAATAACGACCAACAAGTATTTCCAAGGTTTATTCGCTTTCGGGTAGGGACCGTCGAGAATCAAAAGGTCGGCCTGTCCAATTTCGTTCGGGTGGAAACTAATTGTTTTCCGGAATGATGACGGCCGGATATTGTACTTATGCAAGCTGTAACTGTCTTTCTTTTCTAGAAATTTGACTGCATCTTTGAGAGGAATGCCTGCTTCCCTAGCCAACATCTTAGGGGAAGACAGAGATCCAGCAGTTCCTAGCCGGGAGTAAACCTCGTTTATCTTTTCTTCCATGGGCCGACAAGATAAGCTACACCGTGACCTTCCTGCTGCTGGTAAGACTTCAAAGCAGCCAGAGCTCTTAGCGGAGAAAAATCAGTTTTGCTTCGAGTGTACGGATGACTTCGAACTGGTGTGGACTCTCTGTAAGAATGAGGAGACGAAACCTGACCAAGTGTGCTATCCAGGATTGAAGATTCAGCACTTCTAAAAGCTGATTCACTGGAAGTATTCTGTTTTGTTCTTTGTATGTCTGTTATTACAGATTTGTTCTTGAGGAGGCTTAAAGGAATCCTACTGTTAGCCAGAAAATGGATTGCGGCGTCGTCGATGGCTAGTCGCGCACGTTTAGTAGAGATGCAATCTGACAGAAAGTCAATAAGATTGTAGTTCGATCCGTGTATGCCTATCTGAGTATCCCCTTGCCCATAAGAAACTCCGTTGAGGGATACTAGATTGTCGAGTAAAGCCCTTGCCGAGTCACGTTGAGATTTTGGCAATGCAGTGAAAGAGGACGTTGTACCTTCCGAGGTAGATCGAGGAGGAGCTACAGGCGTCTGAGCGGGATTACTTAGAGGGTGTGCTATATCTACTTTGATCGGTTTTGCGGTGTCTTCCTTATATTTTTGTAATCTGCGTGCTGCGTTCTGAAACAGCACGAGTTTCACATCGTCCGAAACTTGTTCGTCAGAGAGAAATTCAGCCAACTCATTTTCGAACCTTTCTTTCGGTTGTAAGAATGAGTCGTATGGAATAAGCTTATATTTTTTCGCCATTACTTGCTCACTAGACTCGAAATGAGGGATGCAGCGATTGGGAGAACAACACTGAACAATCCACCTCCTGTTTGAACCAATTTATGTCGTTTTACTCTAGCACTAGCCTTTTTGCTGAGATATCGTAAGAGTTTCTGATGTGGCTTGCAGTCCTTCTTTAAACTGTCTGACATGTGTATTCTGGAACAACATATATTTAAGGCAAGTTGTGATATAATTTTTATCAGCTCGTCGTCTGAATTTTCCAATAAGGCTTTTCTAAGCTTAGGTTTGGCTAGAGCCAGCACTTCCAACATACTGTAATGTTTCTTTAAGTTCTCCATGTTGATTACTGGGGGGATTATTTGCTTGCGTCGGGTAAATATACACTCATTTCAGCGTCAAAAATGTCAGTTATAAGTACCAGATTTTTGTCTCGTGACGCTAAGTTTAGAATAAGGTAACCATAAGGCTTGCCCACTGCGTCAGAATAAGCATCTAAAAGATACCTAGAATTTGTGGGAAAAACTTGACGGGCCAACGTGCCAATGCTAGACTGGTCCCTCACTTGTCTAAAAAGTACAAAGTACTGGGTGTTTAAAGACATGGTTCTGAATGCTGGCGCTTTCATGAATAGATTATGACAGGTCATAAAAACAGCTATATTGGAGTGGTGACTAGTAATTGTCCAGAGCTTGAGAAAATCTTCCCCGTGTGTCTGTATGTCATGATTAACAATATCATCGAGGACCAATAACGTATCTGGTGGGGTTTTTTTTAAAACCGATAACCCTTGAACAAACTTAACCTCTGGGGAATGTGCTTTTATTTCGTCATATGTGCTTTGCCAATGTTTATAACTAAAGACAACCTGTTTGTAAGGATGGGCCATCAAGCTATCGCGAGCCTGAATCAGGCTAGAAATCCACTTGGTTTTACCAGAATTTGAAGGGGCTACACACAACACTTTGCAGTGTTTTTCAAACTGGAACATTCTGTTCAAGGTTTAAACAAGTACTGATTTATTATATACAAGAACAAGATAATTTAAACATTCCAAGAATCAAAAAATGCATGACTAGAATAGACGTCTTCAATTAAACTTCTGCATTCTTCACAACAGAGAGCAAGCAGTTCATTGCGTTGACTTGTGAGAGCCTTGAAGTCCTTTGGAGCTTCTGGCATACTGTAGAATACGCCTAGTTGGATACTCCTTGTTAGACTTTCTTGTTGAATAGAGTCTTGATGGTACATAAAGTACTCAATTAGCTTTGATTCGAGAAGAAGTAGATTTGGCAAGACAGATTTGCAGCAGGTGCAAGTCGGATAGAAATAAACGATGCGACATCTTTGTTTTGGTGTTTTCCCACATCCGGTACAGATTCGGCTGTTGACCATGAATAAACTGTTGGCTTCAACCTCTTTGCGTTGATATGCTCGGTAGATTTTTGTACAGGAACAAAACGATGAGATTATGACTTTCTTTATTGCCATAGTTTTCACTGATTCACAAAAAAATTCTCGTCGTGTAAACATCGGCACATAAGCATCACTAGACATGTTGTTTCTCTAATTTGCACACTTTGACTGAATTTATTATATTCAAGAGCACATAATATATACCTAGAGGTTTAAAATTTAGAATGTTAAATTTAAAGGGTTGAAATTTGAAAAGTTCGCTTTTGAAACGCCATAAGAAATACATTGCCTTTCTACTTTAAGGGTTGAGTTTTTAGCAATGATGTAAAATAGGGTTCGGATTTTTGTGGTGGGTTGAAAAACAAGAAGTTGAAAAAATTAGGGGGTGGAAAACATGAAAATGTTTATTTACAAGGATCAAATTTTGAGGTTAAGATAAAATAAGGGTTGGATTTTGAACAGTATAGTTTTAAACTCCATAAGAAATACATGGAGTTCAGAGCTAGAGGTCGGAAAACAGAAAATGCAAAAAGTTAAGGGTTGAAAAAACAGATATATTAAAAAACAGAGGTTTAAAAACACACATTCACAAAATACGAAGGGTTTAAAACACAGTTTTTTGCCCGTTTTGCGGGAAAAGAGGGAGTAGGGGTAAATTTTGCTTCAATCGATAGTGCCCAAGCGGTGTAGTTTGAATTCCGCAGTCCCAAACGTAGCACTTGTCTGCGATGCCTGAGATGGCCTTGCGAACTACTTCTACAGTGTAAAGCTTCAGGTTCTTGGAAACGATTGCAGTTGAACATGTGCGGACTATTTGACCCTCAAATACAGCTTCCCTGAATCTGTCCAGAGTCAAGTACTTTTCAGCTAAATATTTGGGTGTTCCTTTAGCAGCATACTTCAAGTTTTCTTTTTTCGTTAAGGCGGCGTAACATTTTGGACCTGGAATCACAAGCTCTACAAAATAATCAGCTCCCAGTTCGTTCTTCATTCGACCAAGTTCTCCTTTCGGGTTGCTTTCCCTTAGCTCTTTGTACTCGGCTCCTTCCCAGTTGCTAAAATCCATAAGAGATCGCAGTTCAGGCGAAGTAAGATCTTCGAGCAAAGATTTCTTCGGGAAAATGACACAGAATAGACTGTCAGTGTCCATGTAAGCAAGGTAAATGGTGGGTGGGTTTAGGGGCCGTTCTGGGTCACTGTAGAACTTTGCTAAGCGGTCCCACCAACCTTCAAGCATTATTTTCTTGGAAATGGCAAGGATTGACGCACCGCATGCAATGTTTTTGTTCAAAAAAACGTGTCGTTTCTTCCTAAAGACCAGCGCTAGGTTGGGGTTGATGACTGTGAAAGAGGATATGTTACAGTCTCCCAGAAGTCGCTTTGTCGTCTTCAAGTCTGTAGTAATACTACATTTTTTGTGCTTTCGGGATTGTTCCACAGCTTTCCCATAGATGACGTTCGAAAATAGCTTCAGAATATCAGATTGTGTTTTCGACTTGGTTTTTGTCCGCTTGCTAGTGAATTCGTTGATGTAGTCTCGTAGATAATAGGCTTGGCGAAACCTGACAACTCGGTGAATGGTATCTACTCTAAAATTATGGTTGAGGATCCATTTCAGTATTGTATGGTGAAGTACAATCCGGTTTTTGTACTCAAAAGTCGCTACCAACTTTTTACCCTTAGTGTAGGGGATTTTGTCTTCAGTGACACGTCCCTGATTAAATGGGCTGAGGTCTTCAAACGTCATTGTTTTTCGACTGGGTGGAAAGGGGAACATGGCGTAGCGATCGTGGTACTCAGGAGGTATTTCTCCTGAGATCTCTGCTAAGTAGCCAAATTCGCCGTTTTCTTCCACAGAGGAAAAATCAGGAAAGTCTGCCGGTCCCAGGAACTCGTACTCGCCGTATGGCATCTTAAACTGTGCCATTGCCTGAGGGTACAGGGAGTTAAAGTCGAGAGCAAGACCGTAAGCGCCCTCTGGCACCTTAACGTAGCGGTCGTTGTGCATTGTGAGCCCTCCATAAATAGCCGACTCGACAAATGTATGAATTTCTTGATCCCTGATGAGGTCGATTTTGACAGGACTCATTTTTAACATCAAACTCCATGCTAGACCAGGAGCTGAGAGATAACAATTTGCTTCTAGCTCGTAAGACTCCATGACGCTGTCGGCAAACGTTGTAAACACATCGCTGAGCAGCAAAATGTCAGAAGCCAGGTAAACTGACGTGTAGGACCACATGTTGTTGCACTGAAAGGTTTCCCATACCTGTTGAGCACGTTGGTAATCGTGCTGCGTTATGTCTTCTTCCCGTAGATCATTGTAGAAATTCTTCTTGGATGGCAGCCTAGTTTCTTGAAATCGCTTGAAAGAATTCATGTAAGAGTAAGGATAAACACCCTTTGCCGTCAGTAAATCGTATTGTGGAGCGTCGGGGAATTTCTGTCGTAAGATAGTAAAACTATCTTTATCGTCGGAACGTTGCGCTTCTACAAGCTTCTCTAGACTTTTCGACAAGAAGGCAAAAGTGTCGTAAAACTTAGCCGTGTAAATCCTTTTTTTGTTGTCGACGAATCTACACCAAGAGACGCTAAGAGCCAGGAACTTTTCACTGCTTTTGGCTATTGGTTGAAATTTGAAGGGGCCAGATTCAGGTGGCAGTCTTGAAAACGCGTCGAAAACGAACTTAATATCATAACTTAAATTATGGAAGCCAATTGGTATAAAGCGACGGTGGGAAAGTTGAAGGTTGCAGCTTGCATGGGCAAGGTCCCTGAAATTTTCATTTTTTGTAAAATGACAGTGATCACGAACGATGGGCTGGTTACTGCCTGAGAATGGCTTCTTACAAATCCAGCAATGTGTCGCTTGAAGCTTCTCGGCGTCTTCTTCTGTTATTTGCATGGGCTCGTTTGTAGTGTAAATCTCATTAAGGTAGCATTCGACATCGCTCAACAGTTGTTTCAGACCGGTAACATGACAGTTGGGTCCGCTGGTCTCGTAATATTTTTCTAACCTTTTTCCATGTTTGATAACAGCATGTCCGTACATGGCAGGTTCGTGGACCGTTAGAATAGACGGTTTCTTCGGTTCCTTCACAGGGACGTTAATAGCCTCAAAGTCCGCAAATATCCGATATTGTAGTGGTATCATGTGATGAAAATTCTTGAATTCCAGTTTAGACCCCTTCTCTGTGGGCATCGAAACGACTTGATATCCATGGGGTGAACAGTAGAACAGGTGATCTTCTAAATCTTTTTCTGAACGCTTCGGGGCGAGACAGTAACAGCAGAAAAAGCGTGTTTCATGTCCTGAGTGGGGTAGAAGTCGACTAGGTGAGACAATAGGCCAAAAGTGAGCATAGGTTCCACAGCTAGACTCTTGATAAAGTAGAAACGCATAATACTTGACATTCGCGATAGATGGTCCTCTCAATGGGCAGAATTTCTTTTCGGCTTGATTGTAGGTAAGTACAGTGACACCAACTCTAGCTGATTCATTTTCTTGCTCAAACTTCATGATGTCTCTCAACTTTATAGGCCAGCGACCTTCTAGACTGTTAAATGTAACAGAAGGGAATTTGCCTCCTTCGCTAAGTCCTTTTTGGTTCAGCTGCAGTAGCTTTTTTTTCCCGGCCTGTGGCTTCATAACCACATGACCTGCGGCAATGACCGAGTACTTAAAACATTGGTTATCCTGATTGAAAAGTAGTGAAAGTACAGCCTTTTTCTTGACAACTTCTGCAGGTAAGGATGGTCCTTCTTTACCAATAGATAAGTCGCTGTCGAAGCTTCCTATGTGAATTTCTACGTCTTTTACTGATTGAAAGACAAAGCCGGAACCCATCTCCTGAAAATTAACAGCTGTTTTTGAGATTTTGGTGAAGCATCGATCTAGTAGCTCCTCGATTTCACCGTTCCGATAAAACCGTTCCATATAAGAATGTAATGGGACGGGTCTAGGGTCTTGCCCCTGTTTTTGGAAGATGCCATGAACAGTAAACTGGACAAGCAGGCTTGAATTGACCTCTTGCTGAACTCGGAAAAGGAGCAAAGTTATTGCCTCTCTCATAGCGTTCATGTAATCAGAAGGGCGAGCCCCTACCACCTCTGCTCCTGGAGGTAGCCTATAAGAACGCATATAGCCTTGAAATGCATTTCTTCTCAGCTCAAACATTTCTTCCATGTCAGCTCTTGCTCCCCCTACCATACGCTCTTCATCGGGTTCTTCGGTTCGTCTTTTCTTCGCCTCTCGCTCCTCGCCGTCTTCGGATTGTGTTGCGTGATGTTCACGAAGTAGCTGGTCTATATCTAACAGTAAGATGTCTTGGTCTGCCTCCAAGTCATTGTGGAAATCTTCCACCAGTCGATCTCGGTCCATTTCGTACCAAGGTCTGATATTTTTGAAACGAATTCCCCGACGTTATATAAGACTCTATTCCTCCGCCAGAACCATCCCGCGCCCCGACACAGAAAATTATTCATCAGCTTCTCTCCCAAAAAATTATTCAGCCGTCCTAAAGAAAAAATCTGGTTCATTCCAGATACCAGATATCACCTGCTAAAAATCTTCCTTGGAAACAAGCAATTAATTATCCAGCTTCCCACAATAGGAAGATTATGTTTCTCCAAATGTTTCACTCAGCCTACCCCCAGCAACGCGATAATTAACCACAGCCGGAACACCTGTTACGCGCGTAACAAAAAAATGCTGCGGTTTCTGGACAGGACTAGAAATAAAATTCGATAGAATAGGGTTAAGATGAAAAATTCGATAGGAAAAATAATTCGATACGGAACACTACATATACCACTACTAATGATAAATGATATTGCAGTAGATGAGGTAAACCGTTGGAAGTATGTATCTGTCATCGTTACCAAATGAGTAATGCTAAGCTAAAAATCCAAGAGGTGGCAGACGAGGCACAGAATACCGATATGAAAGTTAACTTCGCGAAAACAGTGGTTTTAACAATTTCTTTCATAAAATCAAATCCTGCCTTCAAAGAAGAAATACCGACAATAATGAAGGCAGAGAATATTAAGCTACTGGGTGTTACCATTACCTCAGATTTAAAATGGGAAGCCCACTGCCAGGACATGCTGAAACGAGCCAATGCGGTAATACAAAACCTAAAACTTCTTTCAAAAATGAACATAACCCAGTGTCACCTACTACGAGTTTATATTTCTTTCATCAGACCCACCCCTGGAATAAGCAGCACCCGTTTGGCATTTTTCATTATCGCAGGAGCAAAGAGATATACTAGAAAGAATACAGAAATGGGCTCTTCTTATTATTCATAGTGGACCGAAGCTTCCCTACTCATACCTTTTTAAAACACTAACCTAATAACACTGCAGGAGCGCAGAAGGAGCTAAGCACTGACTTCGGTTCAGCCATGGTATCTCATCCTCTCAACTCCCAAGTCCTCCCTCCCCCCTATCAAAATGTTAGAAGTGGACCAGAACGAGTGGTAAGTTCTAAGGCTCCCAAGCTCTGTCCCGTACATACAAAACACGCTAGATATGCAAACAGTTTTGTTCCCGAGTTCGTGAAATATTTTAACGAAGCGTGAAGTTTTAAGCGTACTGATATTAGATACATATATTGTAGTTTTTTTTGTTTGATTGACAATAATCACAAATTTGGTTTATAACCACGTTAGTCAATTTTTACAATAAACTTTCTATCTATCTATCAGTTGCTTCCAAACTGGTAGATTGTGGAAAATGGGGTTTGCTACCAGAAGAATAAGACAGTTCTCCAGCCACCATAACCTTACAACCAAGAATGACCGGGCTTTTCGTGCAAGTTCAGCAAAACTGCATAGAATCATAGAATCATATCCAAATACTGGAACCAAAGCTTTGACATCCGATACTGGAACAGTCCTGATCGATTCCTCTATTTTGTCTAAGGAATGATTGCCTTCTTCCTACTCAACATTTACTTTCTGGTTCATCAGCTTCGTGTACTGGCTTTTAAATTCCATGATTTCTTCAGATTATAGTCTTGGAAAGCAAATAGCGTTTAGCGCAACGTCAATCAGTAAATGGCCACGTATGCTATGATTCTGTCTATAGCTTTTCCGCTAAGAGGTGAGGTACATCTTCGAGTCCTGACTCAATATCCGAACATCTCCTAGCTCTGACTCCCCTCCTGACTCCCGAGCCCGGGTATCTCCGGACTGACTGCATCTCCGAACATCTCCGAGTCCTGACTCCCAGTCTCCTCTAGGATGTATCCCAATGCTCCGAATAAGCTCATCCTGGTATGGAATCCTCCAAGTTTCAGGACGAACTCTGAAAGCCTATTTCCTGGTGAAGCTGCTCTGACCATTTTCTTCACTTTCCACCACAGGGGTTGGTGAAAGGTTACATACGACAGTAAATACATGTCGGCTCGCCTGGTCTGGGATAGATGTGTCGCCAATATCTGGAAGGTAATCATTGAGAGGAAAATAGTAAACTATTTTCCTTGGTGATTCCCGACCATAAGCGATTGCTGTGTTCCATTCAAACCCAGGCTTGGGTACCAGAAGGAAAGCCAGAGGATGTCAAGACTAGAGTAGTAAAGAGTCGATGACTTGTTGAAGTTCTCGAGACTTTTGGATCGAAGGACTTCCGATTTCGGATCGCGGGATATCGAATCATGTGATATGTGGTGCACAATGGATATGACATAGGCAATAAATCAATCACGGGAATACGTTTGCTCGTATGATTCAGGTAGATTGTGTATGGCAGAAATTTTGAATAAACGTCAGTGCAGGGTAGATAGGGCTCAGGATAGTAACTTTGCGCATATATTAAATTACTGCAAATATGATAGGATCGACTAAAAGCAGGAAAGGAAAGGCAAGAGAAAAGCAGGAAAGAATACTAAAACCAGGAAGGGCAAACTAAAACGAGGAAAGAATTACCAGGAATCGAGGATTCGAAAAACTGGCAAGCCTTTCCTCTGTTTAGTATCCCGTGAGGGGTCGGAAACTTAGATTTGTAACAGTTCACCTTTTCCTCCTTTAAGTATTCGAAAAAACTGGCACGCTGTTCCGTGCTTTTCCTCAGTTTAGTTTCTCGAGAGGGGTCGGCAACTTACATTTGTAAAAGTTCACCTTTTCGTCCTTTTAGTACCTTGTCGGTAGGCGATCATGAGTCCAGCGAGGGGTTGGCAAATAAGATAATCAAGTCCACCATTTCTTTCCTGCTTTTAGTAGCTTGTCACGGAGAGTAACAAAACGAGGAAAGAAATTAGGAATTCTAAAAAACTGGCAGGTCTTTCCTCTGTTTAGTATCCCGTGAGGGGTTAGCAGCTAACATTTGTAAAAGTTCACCTATTAGTATTAGAAAAAACTGGCAAGCTGTGCCGTGCTTTTCCTCTGTTTATTATCTCGTAAGGTGTGGGCAATTTACGCTTGTAAAAGTTCACCTTTTCCTCCTTTTAGTCCCTCAAGGGATACTAGGAAAGGCTTGCCAGTTTTTTCGAATACTAAAAGGAGGAAAAGGTGAACTTTAACAAATGGAAGTTACCGACCCCTCACGGGATACTAAACAGAGGAAAGGCTTGCCAGTTTTTCGAATCCTCGATTCTTGGTCATTCTTTCCTCGTTTTAGTTTGCCCTTCCTGGTTTTAGTATTCTTTCCTGCTTTTCTTTTGCCTTTCCTTTCCTGCTTTTAGTCGATCCCAAAGATGATATCCTCAAGAAAGGAAACCGTAATTTCAATTTCGCAATGGTGAAGTTTTATTTACTCACTTCGAGCTCTTGTCTAGTGTTTTGCATTACATTATTTTGAAATCGCACTCAAACGTAGATGACGAGTGATATACGATAGCCTCTCGAAACCATACAGACAAACGACAGGCAGCAGTAATTGTAGTTACTCATTTTTATTCGCCTGGCAAATGCAGAACGTTTCGGCTGGTAAAGAATGGTTGCTTTGGTTAATCGTTTTGCTGAGTTCGTTTTCTGATATATCCTTGCAATCCTGCGGGTGGCGCATGGATTTCACCTGAGCTGATAGTGGCAAACTGAGGCACATTAGATAATATTCGCTATAGTTTCGCAAGTGTGCGGCAGGACATATTTAAAGCTTCGCGAAAGGCGCAGAGCCAGTGCGCAGTCATTCAGAAGAATCTAAAAGTGTGCTTTTTGGTATGGTTTTAATACTTCTATGTCCTTATATCCCTCGGGGTGAGTCAGAAATTTGTTATTTGAACGACTTAAAACAACTTAGCTCGACACAGATTTCAAAATTTAAGAGAAAGCATCGAAGTACAAAACATCCACAACAACTGAAAGAACTTCCGAGCCGTGGACTCAAAATTTTACGAAAGACGACTCGTATTCAAAAGCGACAAGATGTATCGGGGGCCCTTCTACCTACGATATATAAATTTCATTTCTGTCACTTCACATCCAGAAATCGAATCATTTCTTTGGTACTAAAAACAACATAAGAATTCAACTGATAGCATTCTGCCAGCTAAAGAGAAGGTTTACTTTAGCAGTCATGGCACTGTTTGTCACACAAAGTGATTGATTTAAATTCGTAACCTAGGTCTTGGAATTTGCGCACGCAAGTGCGATCTCCGAAATCGTCTTGGCTGAGACGGCGAAGAGGTAATGAGAAGCGATAAGAAAAAGTCTTATTTCCAAAGCGCTATTTCAGAATCTTGGATTTGCGATGCATCATATGGGAAACAAAGCAAACTTAGTGCCCATTGTACATTAGTATTACTCTCCTCCTAACCTTCTGAAATTATACCTGGTATTAGCTAGGTCTCGCGAATTATAAATTATCGCTGTCGCATTTTTATTTTACTTCAACTCTCGTCGTTAAATTCAGAGTAAGAGGATAGAAAAACAAGAAGCTTGCCAAGAATAAATGGCTGAAAGATCACCAAAGTGAAATCCTATAAATATTCCTTCAGCGTAAGCTGACTGCGGATCATATTTGATAGTGCAAAATGGATACGTCTGCTGAATTGTTCCTGCAAAACGGATACATCAGCTGAATTTTTCCAAAAGTTCTACAACTTGAAGGGCCTGACGCATCTGTGTGTACTATCAAAAATGAAATCTTAGCTGACCGTTTCACCCAGTGCAATATGATCCGCAGTCAGATTAGGCTGAATTAGTACAAAATCAAGAAGGCTATGAGTTCCTCACCTCGTAAATCTTGGTGCTACTGTTCCAGTCCTTGTCGTAGCAGTACAGATCATGAACCACTTTGCCATGAAATGATGCTTCAACTAACGACCCATTTGGAAGGAGCCAGAAGCTTTTTGTAGGTCGATGGAGACCTCTCAGACTAATCTTGAACTGTCAATGAAGAAATTTTATCGATTAATGACACGAGGAATTAGTGACGAACCCAGTTGTGTAGCAAATACAATAATGCTAAGCTTTTCCGATGTTTTTATTATTTTATGCTTCGCGGTGAGGTCTTTGAAAGGTCGTCAGAGATCAATCAATCAATCAATTTTATTTTGAACAATAATAGCACTAGGCTAACATGGGCCGGAAAAATAAACACTCACTACAATACAAGTAAGACGCAAACTAACAAACGATAAATAAGAAACGAACATAGATCATGAACAGTTAAAATGTTTAGTAGAATACGGAACGAATGAATTTAGGTATCTTTCGGAAGATTTCGTAGGTGGGGGAACAATCTTGGGTTCTGGGTCGTCCTTGCTTCGCGTATTCGGTCCATGAGAGGGTGTAATGAAGTCTGGAAGGACTTCACTGTGGTGTTGAGAATTCAAAATTTGGTGGCCAAAACGCATGACAAGATTATGTCTTCTTTCAGACAGTTTTTCGATATCGAGGATTTGAAGGCTTTCGTTATAAGATTTGTAATTGTGACCAAGTATTATTCTGCAGGCTCTCTTCTGCAGTCGTTCGATTTCGGCATCCTGAGCTTTACTTAAGCCAGGATGCCAAGTTTGACTCTGAAATGGGCCTTACATAATTTTTATAAAGTGTCACTAGTTCATGTCGTGGAACCCCAAACCGCTTCAGGTAAGAAAATAAACGAAGGGTCGCACAGCTATTTTTCATTATTTTTCCCACTTCACTTTTCCATTGGAGGTTATCATCCAGCATGATGCAAAGAATTTTTACAGAATTTTCAGTTTTCATCGATCGAAGCGATCCAGCAGAATATACTTACCTGATAAGCAGGGCTCGGGCCAAAATTACGTAGACAGTTGCTAATGATACTTAAAGCCTAGCGCGTTATCTTTAGCCTTTATCACAATGATTTTTTTGTGTATTAAGCAGTTAAGCATTTATGTTTGGTTTTGTAGAGCAGTAAACTCTTTCAAAGCATGAGACAACTGTGACGTGTGCTGTGAAATCCCTATTTCTCTAAACTAAAGTTATTTACCACAATAACAATAATAATAATCTTTATTCTTTCCCTTTATCACAATGCAATAACATGGGTAACTTCAAACAAGTAAGAAGAGAAACACACAAAAAGACGCAACAAGAAGAACACACATGATAAGCTATCACTTCGATTTGAGGATATTGTCGTTGTAGTGCTTTACGTAGTATGACACGTAGGAGTTTAAAAATCTTGTCGTCGAGTGTGTAGGCGGGCATTCTAACAGTTCTTTTCCCTCTTGCAGAGTTGCCAACCTCGTCTTGTGTGTGGGGGGTACTGACGTAAACTGGGGAAGGATATCTCGGTGCGTTGGGGACTTCAGGATTTCAGCTCCAAACTTCATCAAGGTTTCATCTCTCCGTTCATCCAGGGTTGGGAGCTTGCGTCCGCTTAAGCTTTCTTCGTAGTTTTTGTAGTTTGGCCCAAGAATTATTTTGCAGGCTCTCGTCTGAATTGTTTCCAGTTGACTTCTTTTTTTCTCTGTGAGTGACGGGTGCCAGAGAGGACGGCCGTACATGACTATGGGCATGACATAAGTTTTGTAGCACGAAAGAAGGAGTTTTTCTGTCAATCCAAACCTTCTGAGATTTGCGAAGGATTTTAGAAGAACAGCTGCTTTAGCTTTGATCTGGTTGATGTGATCTCCGAACGAGAGATCGTCACTTAATGTGATGTCGAGTATTTTGACTGATTTCTTTGTTTGGAGAGGTGCGGATTCGTCAATGCTCTTCTTCTTGACGAAGTTGACACGCATCACACAGCTTTTCTAGAGGATTAGCTGGAGCTTCACTTGACCAGCTTGATGTTGAAGCTCTGCAATCAGGGGTACAAGTTGGCTGTGTGTTTATGGCAGGAATCGAAGCAGGCTTAGCGAAAGATCATCTGCGAACTTATACCTCTGTTTGTGTTGTCTCATCAGTCGGTAGATGACTATGACAAATAAGATGCGACCTAGCTTGCTTCCTTGGGCCGCTCCACAGGTGATGTATTGGAAGTTGGACGCTTCCCCGTTTTCGAGTTGTACGCACTGTTGACAACCAGAAAGGAAACTTACGATGATACATAGCAGAAACTGCGAGACTTCCAGGACACAGGCTTCGTTGATAACAGTCTCGTGATCAAGCAGATCGAAGGCTTCCACGAAATCATAAATAATTATTTCTGCTAGGGCCTCCGAAGTTTCTAGGTGCTCTAGTAGATCATGAAGCAATCTGACCAGATAATGTGTTGTGCTGTGTCCTCGACGAAAATCGAACTGCATAGGGTCAATTTTATGTTCTACTTCTGCTAGTATCCACTGTACAATATAGTCTTCGAAGACTTTGGAGATGATGGGCGTTTTCGAAATCGGCCGGAGGTCGGATGGTGAGGTCGGTGATGTTTTCTTCGGAATCGGTGTGATAAATGCCTTTTTAAACTTATCTGGAAAAATGCCTTCCAGTAGACACTGGTTATACACCATAGCCAATGGCGTCGCCAAGGAGGAGGAGCATGCATATATCAGCCTTATAGGAATTTTGCCGGGGTACGAGGCTTTCCCAATATCTATGTTTTCGAGTTTTTCTTGGACCTGGGGAACTGATGACAGGGATGGTTTCAATTGGACCATTCTGTGGCAAAGCCTCGAGGAGAGGCTGTTGGCGGCAAATATTTGAGAAGTGGGCATTAATTGCTTGCGGTTAAATTCTTTCCTTGCTCGTCCCTCAGAGAGGATTTCGATTTCTGCTGTCCCATTAGTTTCCGTACGGTTGTGTGGAACTTCCATGGATCACTGCCTGACAACTTGGCGAAAATTTGGTGTCCGTACAGAAGCCTAGCTTGCTTTAGTAGTCTGACTACTATGTTTCTCTTCCGTTTGTATTCGTCAGAGTGGGGCTTTGTCTCGTAAAGCATGTCTCGCTCTATCATTGCAGCTTTGATCTTCTGAGTAACCCATGGTTTACTCGGTACCTTAATTGTAACTCGGATTTCAGGGAAGAATCGTTCGTACTCTCGAGTCGTTTGTTCATAGAAGAGTTCGGTCATACCGTTTTCTTCTTTGTTTTCGAAAAGACGGAACCAGCATACTGAGTTGAGCCATTCTCTGTAGCCAATAAAGCCTTCCTCTGTGAGTGGACGGTATGTGAACTGGGTTGGTTTACTAGGTTCCACTGTTGACTTTGGTCTTAATCGAACAGTTGCGTGGTCGCTGGTTGAGAGTGGTGGTTACGCCAAGGGATCTAAGTAGAAATCACTGAGTATAGCGAAGATCAAGTCAAGGGTGTTTTCTCCCCGTGTTTTCACTTTAACTATTTGACAAAGGGCTGTGGAGCTTTCGATCCAGTTCGGCTTCAGGTCGTTGAAGTCCCCACAAAGAAAGATTCCAGCATACGGTTATTTTGTTCTGATGGAGTCGCAACTTTGTTGGAGGAACTTTATTGCACAAGTCTCTTACGTGTTCAATAATAGTCCAGAGCGTTCCCCTCGAGTAAACAACACACTGCTACCATAACAAACCGCCAAAACACCAAACAGTTGCTAATGATCCTTAAAGTGTTCATTTTTGGTATCTCAATATTGTATTTGTGTGTTTAAGCATTAAGTATATATATTTGGTTTTGTGGAGCAGTAAACTCTTCCGAAGCATCCGAGGTATGTTAGTCATGCGGAGAGGTTCGTAGGCCTCCCCTTGTCTCGTGTGCGCGTTCATTAAAAACCACAGAATTTCTTAGACTCGCAAACAACAACATACGCTTGCCGTGGCCAGAAACACGTAAACATTGACGCCAGTTTCTAGCGTGCTCATTAAAAACTCCCCCTAGAATCAACGGCAAAAGGGGTTATCATCGCATCCAGTCACGTATCTCTCGATCGATCAAGTGCAAAGCCTCTGTTTCCTGAGTCAAGCCATACACGCAACGATCATCGCTAACGGTATTGCTCTCTGAGGACAGATCTTGATTACGTGCATGTTTGTAATAAACAGATTGGAAACAAATCGCTTGTGTCTCTGGAGAGAGTAGTGCTTCGTGAGCACAGCCAACCGGACCTTTTCCGAACGATTGGTTTTCCCTCTCTCGTCCCGCCCACAACTGACTATAGCCAACGGTCGGGTGGAAATGTAGCCCAATTTGCCACTAGAGATACTTGTTCGCAATGCGTCACTAGTCTCCCGCGCTCAGTGTTGTCTTGTAGGCACTCCACCTAGTGCTTTCTCCAGCCTACTAGCACGACCCTCCGTGGCGACTTCGGTAGAGCACTGGACTCGTGACCAAAAGGTTCCCGGTTTGATCCCGCGACACTCCAACCTTTTGCAAGACCCCGCAGTTACTGTGAAGATAATCAGGACCAAGAATTACAGCACATGGTGTACACATCGTGTCAAAAGGTTTGCAAGTCAAGAAGATTCACTTCAGACTCTATGACTATACCTACAAAGCAATTAAAGTGTCAATCATCTTAAGAATTAAATTTAAAATTTAAACTTCTTAAGTAAGTAAGTAAGTAATCTATTTATAACCCGCCGTTTTCAGAAAGCGGAGTAAATGAAGAAAATAAATAAAACACATAAACATACACAAAAAGACACTTAATTTCAATCGTCAGCCAGGAAGCAGTGTAGAAGTTCGTGCGCTGGTTGGAATCTGTTGTCAATGATTTTTTTATAGCGACGAAGAAACATCCAAAAAGGTAACACTTGCATCTTGAATTTTGGACTTCTCCGTCAAAGTATGGTTATGGCATAATTTCGACAAGTGGAGCAGGTGCTTTGCATATTTAAAATAACATGATCTCATCTTTTTTATCTCCTTCTTTCGAAGAACATGAGTGAAACCAGAACGAAATAGTATAGAAGGAGCGCAGAAGGTGCTGTACAATTTTCCCAGAGCTTTACGATTATAGCGCCCCCGGTTGGGGAAGATCTAGAACCTTCTTGAACAACCGAAGAGCAAAATTTTGACAACGAGGATTTGAATGTTATGCCAAGCCATCGTAGAGATTCTGTTGATCTGGCGACGAACGATCCAAGAGAGATAGAAGCTTTAGCATTCAAACTATTTGACGAAGGGTTGAAATGCAGGTACTCACATTTTGAGAGGTTAACTTCAAGACCGATTTTGAGAAGTTCCGACGACAGCTTACAGACATTTTTGGTGAGTGTGGATCTGGTACGGCTTACTAAGAGCAAGTCGTCCGTGTAAGCTAAGGCATGGTCTTTTTAAAAGTAAGCTGGGTGTAAGGAATTGGGACAAGAAAATATGGCCGATTTGAAAATATAGGGAGATAAGACTCCCCCCTTGGCGAACACCAGTTCGGACAGGAATAATCTCTGACAAGCTACCTTGCCATTTAACTTTACTGAGGAATGACCATACCAAAATTTTAACAGACTGACAACAGACAGATTCACGCCAGAAGTAATCAGAGAGAAGAGGGCCTGAGAATGCGTTATATTGTCAAAAGCACCAGCTATATCTATAGAACATATATGAATAGCAGACTTCTCGCGGGTAGCCTGCTTCATCAATTTTGTTAATATGTGATGAGCGTGCGCAGAACTGGCGCTCGAACGGAATCCAAGCTGCATTGAACCAAAACGACATTTTTCAATTAATTCTGGAAGAAGGACGTATTCCAGGACTTTGCTTATGGTACAAGAAACTGTAATTGGTCGATAGCTTTTGCAAAGGTCTGTGTCTTTCGCTAGCTTAATCACCAATGTTACAGTACCCGAGAGGAAACTATTCGGAACCAAACCCTGGCATAAGCAAATTTGAAACAGAAGTTGGAGGTGTTGTGTTAAAGCTGGACACTCAGTTTTGAAAAAATCGGCACTAAGGCCATCAGAATCTGTGGAACCAGTTCTTCTTAATTTTTGGAAAGCTATTTCGATAGAAGAACAAGTCACGGGAAGAACATAGGGTTGAAATATCTTCCTTGGTAGGTATTTAAGAAGTAAATTTTCATAGTGCTGCTGAATTTGATTTTTGCAACCACTGAATAGCCCACTGTAGTGGCTGGTCCAGTCAGCCGTAGTTAGTGCGGAAGGAGGTACAGCTGAACCTTTATCTGTCCGAAGGACCTTTTGCCACGCTTTTTTGTCAGTTGGAGCATCTAAGCCATTAAAACGAGCATTTTTAAGTGAAGATTTGTATTCATGCTTCGTTTTAGCTTTCAGATTAAAAACAGTAGCCTACCATTCCCTGGGCATCCACAAGCAATCCAAATTTTTTGCCAAAATTTTGCCGTATTTTTCGTCTTTTTAACTTCAGGACTGACTTTCCAAATAGGCTTCCTTTTTCCATCTCGAAATTTCTCAGTCGGTACAGCAATATCGGCTGCCACTTTCAAGCAATGGAAAAGCTCACTATAATAGCAATTAATATCAACGGATGAAGTAGTAGCGGCTATACCAGTCTGAAGAAGGTGAAAAGGAACTTTTAAAAGCGAGAGAAGATTAGTTAACGTAGAAATGTAGAGCACGACATCTATACGATTCCAATTACACCTTTGGATCCAGGCCTTCTTGGGATTTGGACAACTGATTCCAAAAATTGGGACAACCAAACAGAAAGACAGAGGCAGATGGTAGTCCTCAATCTTCTCCTCATCAACCTCAACAATACCGTCAATGAGACATGGTTCAGAAACAATCAAATGATCAAGGTTGGAAACATTAACGCCACGAATATGTATGTATGAAAAGGGTAGAGACTTCTGAATGAGACTGTGAGTTACAGGTAAAGAATCAAAAACAAGTCAGTCCGTGTAGAAGAAGTTAGAAGATCAGTGTTGACATCCCCAACAAGAGCCCATTTCATTCCTTTCCGTGAAATGTCCGATATAAGTGTTCTGATTTTCTGACAAGCCTTGGCAAATGAACTATGTGATGCAATGTTCCGCCGGTCACAAGGTAAATATACGTTAACAAGAACAATATTGTCCAATGAACGGCAAGAGCATATCGCCCAGACTGGAACAGTCTTGTTGGTGCTGAACACTCGCTGGCTCGAACAAAAATGGCTAATCCACCGGAAGGACGGCCTCTAGTTTTCATTGCCAGCTGTATGAACACGAAATGTTCACGTGATCGGCGCAAGCTTTCGCTGCTAGGTGTTGACAGAAGATGCTCTTGAAGGCAAAGTATGTCCGAATTACTGAGCAAATCATCAAATAATAGATCTTTGTCCTTTGTGCCATTTACATTTAGAGAAATACAGCGGAGTTTCTTTTTCTGACAATTCATTATTTAGCAATAGCCACTGCTTTCCTCATTACACTGCATCTGAGACTGAAGGAAACGTGACAGCCGTCGCAGTTAGCACATTTCGGAGGAAGGGAGCAATGCGAGTCTTTGTTATAACTGTGACAACCAGCACAACGCGCGCATTTTGATGAGTCAGACGGATGCGGGCATTGGGCTATGCCATGATTTGGTGACTGACAGCTAAAGCAACGCTTTGGCATTCGGTGGAATTCATGGATACGGAAAACTTCATACCCTATTTTCACCCCGATTTTTATGGCCGAAAGGAGAGCAACTTGATTTTTGAAACCGATTTTGAATAAACGCGAGTCAGATATAGCCAGGACTTCACAAGGTTCAGGAATAAGGGATTTCAAGGCGTCAGCGGTTATGGTGGCTGGAACGCTTAGGACAACACCAAAATATTTAGGAGATAGTACTTTGGCAGTAGTCCCTCCTGGCAGACCCTTAGTAAACGATCTCGCAGCAACCTCCGCAAAAGAAGCACTTGAAGTGTGTACGATAAGACGGTTTCTTTGAGTGTTGGCTCTAACATTCGTGATCCCTTGGTTACCTTCGATGGTGTCTATGCGCTGCGTCCTGGAATCGATGTTAAGAAGATCGGAAGGGATATTATTTACAATAACAGTGTGCGTATCGGAGGGTGGTAGATACTGAATGGCCGTCATAGTCTCGACAGGTGTGGAGACCGCAGCGCAAATATCAAGGGTAGCGACCCTTTCTGCAATGAAGTGGACGTCATTAGCAACAGAACTCAGCTGGCTAGTCAGCACGGAAATTGCAACTGCTGGAACGACTGGAACCTCGCTTGGCAGCCGTATGACGAAGTGGGGAATGGCAACGTCCAAATCATCACAACGACGGAAAGCATCGATAATGTCACATATATGATTGACATGTGTATTTCTTCTTGGAGGGAGCTCGTCGGGAAAAGTCCACAATAACTTTTTTGCAGCAGCAATCGCTTCAGCAGTGAAAAATTCTGCAGCAATCTTTTTGACTGAAGTAGGATCAACACCCGAGTCAGAGCAGGGTGGTACATCAGACTAGCAGATATTTCATCATTGCCTTGGCGCCATTCCACAAACACAAGCTTGGTAAAGATTGTCAACGGTCACAGCTGGTGACCTTCACTGGAAAATCCAACGGTCGAGCGCTAACCGACAATGGATCGTTGGAAACTCAACCGAAACGTTTGACAATAAAGTTGAACTCAAATTGCGACTCCTCGCTTCGTTCATGATTAAGATCATGAACGTCTTAAGACGTCAGCCAAGACGTTGAACGTCCTAAGATGGTGAATCTCCAAACGTTCAAACGTCTCAAGACGTCTTCCAAGACGCTGCTGTGTGGTTATGTTCCATCATAATGACAGCCTACTAAGGCCTACTAAGGCTGTCAATATGAGAAACTGAAAGTATACGACCATCTAATCACTTCATCTCCAGATGACAACAGATTGTGTCATATACGACTGAGAATACGATTCTCCAATTCTCCCACGGTCAAGGCATATAGCTGTAACTCTGATAGAGCTTAAAACAGACGATAATCTCGGAATATTCGACTGAGGACACGATTCTCTAGAGATTCACAATCTCAGAACATATTGTAACGATTGTCATGCGAGTCAAAATCTAGAAAATCTTTTGCTCTCCTTGAAAAAAGACCATGGTCCTCGAATCTAACTCTACCAGCCTTATCAAAGACACATGGCCAGGTCAAACCGTAAGTTGTGATTGGGATTGATGGCAACGCTTGTCAGAGTGACGGTGTAGGTATTGGGCTGTGTCGAGCTTTATAAAGTATGGTTCAGGTCACTTAAGGTCTCCACTTCAGGTCGGTTGGTTCAGGTCTTGACTTCAGGTGTGTGTGTTCAAGCTAGTCAGTTAGGGTCAGACTAGTCTGACCTAGCTTACATCTTATGATGTGTTGTAAGGCAAGATCTCCAGGGGCAGTTCGAAGGGGGGGGGGGCGTGGGGTGACTCACCCCCCATGCTTCAGAGAATCGTGCTCTCAGTCGTATGTTTAGAGCTTGTCTGTATGACTGTCGTGTGACTGAGCTTGCCAAAATGACATAAAGGCAGTGACCGAACCTGAGTTTTGCCTGCAAATGGCATTTCCTAGTCACATGGCTTGTCAGATTACTAGTTGTATGTTCTGAGTTTATCTGAACGACCGTCGTATGTTTGAGTGTGCAGAATGACACCAAATCATGAATTTGCATTCATGTGACCCGTTTCTTGCCTTGTTTAGAAAGCGATTTTTTAGTCGTATCTTAGGGTCAGTCGTAAGACAGTTTTGAGATACTTCGTCTGACAGTCGTATGTTTCGAGCTTGTCAGAATGACACAAATGCAGTTACCAAACGTTGATTTCACCCTGTTGGGCAAAATTTGAACGCAACTGGTTTTATCCCAAAACCTCTGTATTTTAGCAGAAAATGTACTGATTTTCAAACTTTTTGCCTGCGGCGCAAAGTTTGAACACCGGCCTATCCGGTTTAGTGCATAACAACTCCTATTCTTTAGCACAAAAAGGTGGATTTTTTTTTTAATGTCTTGTCTAGTTGTTCCTCAGTTTTTAACACAAGCCGGCCAAGATAGTAGGCGGATTTAAAGATTTTGCCTGTGGCCCCTTTCTTAGTAGCCTATTTTCTATACAGTTGAAGCGTGCGTCTTTTAAATGCAGTTTCAAGCTTGAGATTTTTAACTGAAGCATTAAAGCTAGAACATTAAAGCTAGAATTTGTATGTGAAGTAGTTTAAATGTGTCACTAAGAAATCGGATTAAAAAAATTTCACCTGCGATGCTCAGTTTAACTTTGTCTTAAGTACATACCATGGAAGCTGCTGCTTGAGGATCTGAGCCACCTTCAAAGCAAAATTGGCATGGGAAGTAGTTGAATTATGCAAAAAAAAGGCGGATTTGAAAAAGTTCGTGGCGCCATTTCTCTACCTACCGTATTGTCTGTTTAGTTGGAGGGTGCGTCATTTAGGCGAGGTTTTAAACTTGAGATTTGGGGTCTAAGCCACATTAAAAGCTTGAACTTGTACGAAAAGGAGTTAAATTTTGCTTTTATTGAAACAATTTCGCCTGCAGCGCTCAATTTAAGTTTCTCTTGAACACATACGTCAGAAGCTGCGATGATACCGTGACTTGGCTCTCTCAAGTAAAAGTTTATGCGAAGATTATGCTGGATTTCCAATTATTTCTTTGTTTTATTTCTGTAATTACCTTTTGCTTCATCTTTTAAAATGCATGTTCATATTTCTTGAACCTCTAGTGCTGTGTTTTTTGTCTATTGTTTTTTTTTTCGGTATCATTGCCGGACATTAGCCAGTTGTATGTTTTGAGGTATTCATCCATTGGCCTAGCCAATGGGAGACGTCTATAATGATTCCTCTTTTCAAGAAGGGGGATAAGGAGAATCACAGTAATTATAGAGGGATTCATCTAGGAAACAGTATTAGTAAGATTTATTGCAGGATTATTGATAAGAGGTTAAGTGAGTGGTTGGGTAAGAAAAATATATTAGCTGCGTTCGTTGCACTCCGAGCTGTCACTGGTGTTTAGTCACCAGTGTCCGGTTCTTCCCTTAAAACGCGTTCTTTTGGTTCACTGGTGAGTTGATGAAAACCGGCTAACTCCTCGCTGAAGCCAGGCTCACGAGCAGGTTCTGGTTAGTCCGCACTGGGGAGATAAAACCGGACACTGGTTAGTTCAAAAACGGGTTAATTGACCGGTGAGAAGTCACCGGTGGATGCAAAAACGGCTTATGAGAAAAACCGGAGACCACCGGTGAGAACTCCCGTGACAAAGAACGCAGCTATTAAGTAGTATCCATGCAGGATTTCGGCAGGGGTTTAGTACCTTAGATCAGATCTTCGTTTTAAAGGCACTGGTGAAAAAACATTTGAAAAATAGAGGTGGAAAATTATACGTAGCATTTGTGGATCTAAAGGGGGCTTTTGACAACGTTAGTAGAGCGTTGCTTGTAGAGTATTTAGTAAGGATTGGTCTACCGGTAGCATTTGTTTTGATTGTAGTTGAAATGTATAAGGTGGTGGCTTGTGTGGTAAGAGTGATGGGAAAATTTTCAAGGAGCGCAAGATCGTATATTGGAGTTCAACAGGGTTGCACCCTATCGCCGAAGCTTTTCGCCCTGTTTTTGAATGACATTGAAGAGTATTTGGAGGGACGAGGAGCTCCAATGGTAACCCTAAACCTTGTAAAATTGTGTGTCCTTTTGTTTGCTGACGATATGGTCCTGGTCGCCGAAAGCCCGGAGAAACTTCAAAAGTTGATTGATTTATTAGAAGATTATTTAAGTGTTAAAAAATTAGAATTGAATACGGATAAAACGGTGGTGGTGGTATTCAGGAAAGGAGGAAAAATTAAAGACAGTGTGGTATTTAATTATGGTGGGAGAAACTTGAAGGTGAAGGAGGAATGGGTGTATCTTGGATGCAAGTTTAGCGCAAAGGGGAAAATGGGGAAGCATGTAGAATTTCGTATAGCTAGAGGTAAAAGGTGTGTCAACATGATACTTAGAAGTGATATAAGAAGGAGTTGTAATTTAAAGGTATTTAAGGATATTTTTAATATGAAAGTGTTGCCGGCAGTCCATTATGCGGCCGAAATATGGGGTTTTTGTCAGGGGGAAAAGTTAGAACAGTTACAGTTAAGTTATTTTAAAAGGGCACTAGGTCTAAGTAATAAAATTAAAGGATTGGTGGTTAGGGGGATCTAGGCTTAAGGTCGTTGAAGAGTATTAGATTAGTAAAAATGATTAAGTATTGGGAAAAGATATTAATATTGCCGGGTGAAAGACTATTGAAAGATGCGTATCTTGAGTCGTTGAAGGACGAAACACACGATTCCTGGGCTTTCCAGATTCGTTCAATATTAGATAGTTGCGGGCTTGGTTATATGTGGAACAGAGGGGAGGGTCCGGGGAGAGAGTTAGGATTTGTTTCAAAAGAAGTTAGTAGTAGGTTAATTGACCAAGAAATCCAGGTTTGGTTAGCTAGGATAAGAGATAGTGGATCCTTGAGTTTGTATGCAGCGGCTAAAGAGATTTGGGGTGAAAAAATTTATTTTAAAGCGGGTCTAAAAAAAGAGGAAATGAAACTAATCTTAAATATGAGGGCAGATAGCTTGCCACTTGGTGAAAGAAGAAAGTATTTGGGAAGTGTAAGGGAGAAATCTGGTCCTTACTTTTGTCCAATGTGCGGTGAGGGAGATGAGGATCTAATTCATTTTATGTCTGGTTGTGATGAAATTGAGGATCTGAGGGAGGAAATTTTTAAGGGAGGGATTCATGGGAGAAAGTGGTTGGTAAATATTATGCGGAGTAGGGATTTTCTTAGTACAAGAAACCTGGCGAGGTTCCTCAGAGTGGCCAGTCGGCACAGGGAAAAGTGTTTGAGTGGGATTTAGTGTAGTAGTGTGACCGTTTATTTTGTATTTACATGTTGTTATTTATGTGTGTTTGTATGGCCTTTTGGCTCTGAAGACAAATAAATATCATATCATCCCCAGCCATGCCAAAGCACTTCGAACCGCCCCTGAAGATCCCTTCTGGGTCTGAACAGTTCTTTTAGCTTAAGCTTTTTAGTCACCTTTTTTAAAGTAAATTATTTGTATTTCGTATTTGAGTGTTCTAAGGCTTTATCTGGGCGGTCCGCGTAAAGCGTTAACTACGGACCATCGATACACTATACATGCCCCAGAAACCCATCTCAGCTACCATGCTATCGATCATTGGCAAAGCTCCGTTATTCCAGTAAAGCGGGGCGTTACAATAGTACGGAAACCTTGCTCTGTCACCCTTCACCCTCTCGAACCGTCACTGTCCTAGCTAGATGCCAACGAAGCTTCTTGGGTGAGACTGAACTAGCCTTACTGGCTTTACCGGGTGACGATCAGCCTCTGATTTAGCTTTTGACTGAGTAACCAGCTTATCTTGATTTTCTGAGTTTAGTTTATTTACTTCGACTGGCCCTACAAACTAAGTCCTACTAATCAGTTCATTCTGATTTCTGAGATTTTTTGAGCTTATGACCGGCGTTAATACCTTATTTTCATTTGTGCCATTGCCAACAGTGCCGATTGCAACATTCCAACCTGACGATTCCAAAGTTTTTTCATGTGACAATTTTAAGCTATAAATCCACAGCCATCTTCAGCTCATGTTTCTGGTCAGTCCAAAGACATTAAGTTTGCGGCTACAACAGCCAGAGTGAGTCATAATGTTTTAGAGATGTTTAATATTCTATAAGTAAGTAAGTAATTTATTTGTAATCCGTCATTTTGAAAAAGTGGAAGAAATGCAGCGGAGAAAGTACTGCGCTGGTTGGGCCCTGTTGCCCATGATTTTTGAAAGCGACGAGAACACACCGGAAATTGTGATTGTTTTAAATGAAATGTTTCAAAATATCACGAACGAGTCGCTTTGTTAGAATACTGAAGCATACACTGTGTAGCAGAAGCAGGCTATGCTTCTTTCAACAATTCTCTAAGCTCTAGACCGGGGTCCCGTCAGTACTGCAACACGTCAGTTGACATAAACGTCAGTTCGCCACAGAATTCCGTCAGTACGCCAACATTCTCTGACAGTTCGTCTACACGTCAGTTGACCCCCAAAAATCCGTCAGTTGATCAACACGTCACTTCATCAACACGTCAGTTGACCAGCACGTCAGTTGGCCAACACGTCAGTTGCCCTACACGTCAGTTGACCAAACGTCAGTTCGCCTACTGTCAGTTGACATAAACGTCAGTAGACCTACACGTCAGTTCACGTAATCCTAAAATCCGACAGTTCAGCTACACGTCAGTTCGCCTACCGTCAGTCCGTCACTTCACATAAGCGTCAGTTGGTATAAACGTCATTTGACATAAACGTCAGTTGGCATAAACGTCCGTTGGCATAAACGTCAGTTGGCATAAACGTCAGTTGGTATAAACGTCAGTTGGCATAAACGTCAGTTCACACACATTTTCCGGAAGTTTGCTCACATGTTGTTGTCGACGGGATAGTTACGGAAGCTCGCCCAGGGGATTAATAAGAGAAGCCGACAATTCACTTTTAATGAGGGCAAAAATTAAGTCAGGAGCCTCTCGTCGTGTTGCGGTAGTGACAGCGACCCGTTCCCACGACTGCAAGTTAGGGTACTTCCAGATGTGCTAGGACGACTAATCTTTGCAGGCATATCAAGGACCCGATCAGATTAACTTTGAAATAGTCGGTACCATGACCCAACCATCGTTGGCAGGTGGGGGTGGAGCGAGGGGGAATCCTGAATCTCAGGGTCGGTATAATTCTCAAACAGGTGATCGAATCTAAATGAAACTTAATATTTGTAAAAACCTCGTGTCTTAACTGTCCCATTTCAAATCCGTACCGGATCCTATGAATGTTGGGGATGAGTCAGAGAGGTGAACGGAAATCTTGTGCCACGCTTAGAATGGAGTGATCAGGAAGGGACTTGGTGGGACGAACAATAAGCACAAGCCTTAGGTACACCATTGGAAGAACAAGACCGGATTTGGGCACTTTGGGATTAGTTAGAGGGGGGTTCCGGAACTCCGGATATCCGGAGTTACGGTTTTTCCAAATGGGGTGAAAAAAAGGGATTAACTGACTGGCTGGTAATTTTTACGACTATTTTTTTGGCGGTTGAAATGCGCACTCTAAGGGAGCTAGAACTTTATTTGTAAGCAAAACCCTTGAGACAAAAATAATAATGGGCTGACGGGCATCATGAAAATGCATATATTGCTTAGAAGAATTTTTCTTAGTTTGCGGTCAAGATTGGTACTTTAAAGAATAATCGGATTTGGGAAGTAGCGATTTCTAAGCAAATCTTGTTGAATCTCTAATATTCCAGCGAAGTTTCATCGTCATAGCACATCTGGAAGTACCTTAACTCGCGATCATCGGAATCCCAGACCCCCCCCCCCCCCTTCCAACTCCAACCACAATACCCGGAGCTAATCCGGTCCTGTACATGATTTATCCAGAGCAACTGTTTGCTATCCCCCCCCCCCCCAATAGTTGTCGGATTCGGTCCGGAAATAAAAAATCACCAGAGAGAAATGTCCTCTATTCAGTTATTAAATTTTACTCGAATCCGATCACCCGTTCCAAGGTTACGCATGACTCAATATTCCGGATTCCCCTCCATCCACTCACCCCTAAGATTATCATATCGAGGATTTTTTTATTTCCAAGTCAGCATGACCGGATCCTGATTTGCCTGCCAAGTTTCGTCGTGAAAATGTAAAAAAAAACGGAAATCCGGGAAACCCCCTCCCCCCTCCAAAGTATCCGGATCCAGTCCGACTGTGTAAAAGATTTACATGGAGCAGATGTTTGTTCTCCTAGCAAGTTTCACTCCGACCCCTCCGTTTTAACCGTTTCTCAAGATTTCCGCCCCCCCCCAACTCCCCCCACAGGGCCCAGACCCATTCCAGTTCAGTAAAGGATTTACCCAGATCATCTGTTTGTTCGTCCCAAGAAATTCCATCCCGATCTCTCCATTCTAAGCGGGTTTCGTATTTTCCACCTGCACCCCCCCCCCCCAATAGTTGTCGGATCCGGTCCGGATATAGAAAAAAGATCATCAGAGAAATGTCCTCTGTTCAATTCTTAAATTTCACTCGAATCCGATCACCCGTTCCAAAGTTAGGCATGATCCAGTATTACTGATCCCCCCCCCCCCTCCAATCCCCCCACGATTATTAGATCGACAAAATTTTTATTTTCAAGTCAATTTGATCGGGTCCCTGATATGCTTGCCAAGTCGTGAAAATCCCCAAAACCACCATCACCAGAATTCCAGACCCCCCTCCCTCCGAAGTGTTCGGATCCAGTACAATTGTTTAAACGATTTATCTAGAGCAGATACTTGTTCTTCCCAGCAAGTTTCACTCCGATCCCACCATTCTAACCGTTTCCTGAAATGTCCGGTCTCCCCCCCCCCCCCAACTCCCCCTTGGCTACCGAATCCAGTCAAGACTTTAAACGGGTTATCAAAGATATATAATCCATTAACTTATTAAGTTACATTCCAATCCGATCACCCGTTTCGAAAGTTACAGACTACTCAAACTCCCCCGCATATGATCGGATCGGAAAACTGATTATTTCCAGGTAGTTGCATTTTCCTAGCATATCTGGAAGTACCCTAACCCGAAAAAATGTGACAAAAAGCTCGAACAGACCGACAGACGGAATTGTGATCGATATATGGCACTTGACCCAGAGGCTGCAAGTCCCATAAAAACCGACTGTTTTGATAAAAATCAACTGATTTTCAGAAAAAAACGACTGTTTTCATGAAAAAATTGACTGTTTTGACGAAAAATCGCGGCGCTTCGTGCCGACTCGGTTATTTTTTAACGACTGGCCGACAACATTCGGGGAGGGGGGGGGGTGTCCCTCATTCCTCCCCAGTCGTGTCGCCCCCGCAAGAGAGCTACATTAGGAATTTGGAAAAACATGTCTCAAATGTCCCATTTCAAGTCCGGACTGAATCCGATGAATGTGGGGGGGGGGGAGGGGGGGGAGGGAAGACCCGGAAATCTTGTGACACGCTTAAAGCGGAGCGATCGAGACAAAACTTGGTGGGAAGAACAAGCACAAGCACTAACTACATCAGTGGCATTGCACAACCTGACCAGATTCGGGCACCGGAGATCCGGAATTTCGGTGATGGCGAGTTAAGGTACGTCTAGATGTGCTACACTGTCAGAAGTTTCATAACAGATAACACGAGGATGCGCGGTTTAAACAGAGAATGCGTAACATATAACACATCGGATGTTATCTGTTGTGTTTGAAAACGTTGTGCATGAAATGTGTTAGAAAGACCCGAAAAAGCATCTACGGACTTTATTCCTTATCTTTATGATGTCGGAAAACTCAGCAGATAGTTTTTGGCGGTTTTTCGGTTCTTCCTGATGGTAACGCTTACTATGCATAACGTTCTAAAACACAACAGATAACATCCAAAGTGTTACCTGTTACGCATTATCTGTTGAAACCGCGTATCCTCGTGTTATATGTTGTGAAACTTCGGACAGTGTAGGACGGTGAAACGTGGCTGGCATATTGGAGAATCCACAACTGGATTAAAAATTGCCACTTGTCGGATCCGACCATTCCTTAAAAGAGCTTCTCATCTAAACCGCAAAGTACAAGCAAAATACTTTAAAAAGAAAAATATGCATTTTCCTGATCCCCATCAGCCCATGATCATTTTTCCTTAAAGTTTAACTGAACAGGCAACTTATTTTTACATCTTAGATTCAAATACATTGAATTCTTACAACACCTATTGGGGATTTTCATTCTGTCCACAGTAGTCTTCAGTAGGGACGTTGGGAATGTGGACGCTTTCCCATGGTGAATCCGTCCACAATTCGCCCGCGAAAATCACTAAACTATCACTATCACTAGCTAGCACTAGTTTTTGGCACTGCAGACTGCAGACACTACTTTGTTTATTGGTATTGTTGCCAAATGTTCCAGGCACCATAGAGATATCACAAAAACGGGAAGAGCGGCAAGCACAATGGGATAATTGATTATTTGGAAATATCAGAAAAACAAACTAACGCTTTTTCATCGGGTTTTCAAGATTATATAAGCGAACAAGTGATGGGTAACTAGACTGTCGTATCCTAGCCCTTTTCGGTTAAACTTTAAGGGTAATGCGAAGAAATAAACTTCGAGCTATCTTAAAGTGCGGAACTTAACCGCAAATTCTTTTGACAAGACGAAAAATGTCATGATCCCCGATGGCCCATGATCATACGTGCCACAAGGGTTTTGCTTCAAAATGAATTTTAGCACCCTTAAAGTTTAGTATTTGATAGGATCTAAATTCTTCACTCTTTGCCGCCGTTACAAGTAAGGCGACCTTCAAAGAAGATTAGAGTGTGTTTTACCCTTCTAACAATAGGAACTGCAGTTAGTTACTATTTTCGTTCCAACCTCGTAAAAAGTTACTACGCTGACTGTTCCAACCTTCTCGAAATAGTAACTAACAGTAACTATTTGCTTACCATGCTCGGGGGTGTAGAAAGCGTATTAACTACGCATCGCTGTAACGTGATTAGTAAGATTCGTCCGTCGAATGATATTCTGCTGGAAAATAAGAAAATCGTTCCAGCCTTGACAGCAAAAAGCCAGGGTTCGTGACTTCATGCGTAGTAGCCACCGTAAGTAGGGTGGAACACGGTCTTACTGATACTGTGTCTGCTTCAACTTTAACTTAATGAAATTATTAGTTGCGTTTTTGCAGATACCATGGTATTTGATACCACGGTCTAAAGTCGCTTTTCTAGGGATCGTGGTATATGATATTCAGATACCACGGCCCGACCGTGGTAACTCATCGTGGTATCTGAAAAAGTTACCTCCCTTCATAAATTTTTGTCCAATTGGCGGGAAAGAAGTTTGGCACTTAGTGATGGGACTGAATATCAGTTTGAATGAATGAATGAATGAATTTTATTGACCCACTGCACTACAATGAGGAATAGTGGAGTATAATAAAAGAAACTGGAAAAGGAAAAAACAAAAACACAAAGTACATGAACAATAACAATAACACTTAAAGGACGGTAACTAATCTTACTCGATCATTCCTGGTTTATTTTTGGTCTGACTTCGAAAAGATCTATTTCGTCAACTGTCGTTTTTGCAGAGCAACCGTAAATCAGATACTACGATAACTGCAAAAACGAATAACTGCAGATCCAATTACCGTGGTAACAGATAGCATGGTATCTGCAAAAAACGCTACTATTAAGAGTCCTCCGACAGGAGTATAAGAGAAAAACTGACCGGCTCTTCCGAGCTATGGTTGCAATTCGGTGTTCCATATCGCCAGGAAACGTGAGCCGACACAGATTCTGGTTGCTCATCTTCAATGTTCCGGATAGCTAGGTCGAGAGCTGAACCGTCTCCCTTCACTTCACTGACAGTATGGTGTTCTGTCCCTGACGGAATTTCGCCATCCTTGAGGAAAAAGGAAACTTCATTTATGATTAGTATATGGGAAACAGTACGAGACTGAAGTCCCGGATTCACTGGAGTATACAAGGTCGTCATTAGACTGTACATATCCTTGTGACATCGTCCAAGAAGCACCTTCAAGAAAAAGAGCTTCTTTTTGGGATCCGAAAACGTAAGTGGCATCACAAAAGTTGTCCGTCTGTCCGTCCGTCCGAACGTCCGTTAGTCCATCTGTTAGCACGATAACAGAGGTTGAGATATTTTGATCAAAATAGGCATGAGGACTGCTTAGGTCAAAGTACAGATCAAGTTCGAAGATGGGCTATGTAGCTCTATATTTAGGAGTGGGGGAGGGGTTTGAAGTTAAGGGAATCCAAAAATATTTTTTAAAAGCTAATGAAATAGTCGAATTAGGGGTAAGGAGAAACGGTGCTGAATCTGAATATGAAATTTATTTTCTTGTCGGAAAAATAGTTCACCCGGAATCCGGCGAAGAAGGAAAATTTGTGAAAAGTAAAAGTTTAATATGAAGTTCATTGGAGGTTCGATGTAGGGGCAAGGAAACGTGCTGACTCCAAATATGTAAATTATTTTCTCTCCGAACAATTAGTTCGGCCGGAATCCTGCAAAAACCGGAAAATTCGTTTAAAGTAAAAGATTTATATAAATTTGATAAGATTTCCAATTGGCGGGTAAGAAGACATGCTGAATTCACATATGACAATAATTTTCTCACCGGACGTATAGATCACTCGGAATCCGGCTGAAACAGGAAAGTTTGTTAAAAGTAAAAGTTTAACCCTTTCAGACCTGACCCAAGATAGAGTCATGGTAAAATTCTGAAACTTGCAGCAGTTCATCAGATAAGCACCCTCGTGAAAAATCAGTGGTGAAAAAAAACATATTTCATTCCATTTCAAAATTTCGAATGGTTACCATTATGGGCTATCATTCACTAGGTAAAGACTGAAAGAACGTCCATCGCTAAAGCTTGATACTTCGTTAGCGTTTCGTTGCCGGAAGAGACTGCTCTTGCTTCAGCTGCAGATTCCGAATTTGCTCGTCCAAATCAAGTACTGCATCGGAAGCACTACCTTCGTCTGTCCTGTCTATTTCAGTTGTGTGGAGCGTTGGCAGCGGAAGATTATCACTGCAATCTTCGTCGTTGAAGGCCAAATAATGTATGTAAATGTAGAAACTCATTGTCTGGATTATCTGGCCTCCAGCTAGGGTCGTCATCATCATCAGATGATAAAATGAGGTTAGATTCTTGGCCTGGTATGAAAAGAAGCTTTGCAGCTTCTTCAGCACTGAACTTCCTAGCAAATCCTCTTTCTCTGTCTTGGAAGATATTTTCCTCTTGACGTCGAGAACAGCGACCTCATCCATCCCGATGCTTGGTACGTCGTTGCCGGAAGAGACTGCTCTTGCTTCGGCTGCTATATAGGTCAGCTTAGTACTTACAGGGTAGTAAGATACTAATTATTTATGTAGCTGACTTAGCCTCATCGAGGCTGATATGGCGTCAAAAAGAAAAATTACATCCAGGTATGTTCAGCCTATGAAGAACTGTCGCCCTGAAGTAACCATTTGGCTACCCGAGTGATCTTCCATCTGATTTGCCTGGTATGGAGCTATGAGGAAAACTTTCTTACGACGCAAGGCGACTATCCTTCTGTTTTTCTGCAAATCTTCAGCCCGATGTCTAATAATATGGGTAACCCTATATGCCGGAGGTAACCATTTGGTTACCGATTGTTTCCGAGTCCTCTGGCTCCGGTCTGGTTGGGAATTTTTTAACAAAAGTTATGTCAATCGATAGCTCTTGATTTGAGATACAAAGCAAGCTATAGAAAATCAGCACATTGTCTTGCATCACCCGTTTAATTAAAGTGAAAAACATGTGTTTTCGTACTTTTGATATCTTCAGAATAAACCATGTTTGCACGCGAGTTGTAAAAATCCTATGACTTTTTCGGGAGTGAAAAAAATCAGCAATACAGTTCGGAACATGCTCTTTCTCGTGGTAGGTCGTGTTGGCTCAAACGTCGACCAGTCCCACTTTTTCTGACAGTTCGCCTAACCGTCAGAAGACCCAAAATATCCGTCGATGCACCCACCCGGTGATTCGCCCAACCGTTGATTCACCCAACCGTTGATTCATCTACCCGTCGATTCGTTTACCCGTCAATTCAGCTACCCGTCGATTCGTCTACCCGTCGATTCGCCCACCGTCGATTAGCTCAACCTCATTTTTTGAAGCAGCGATTCACCCACTTGTAAAATCTGTCGATTCGTCCAAACGTCAATTCGCCAACCCGTCATAAGACCCAAAAAATCCGTCGATTCACCCAATTCTTGAAATCAACCTCTGATCTATCGCGGCCTTTGTCATTGAATGCGGTATCACGAAGTGAGTGAGTCGCAGTGGAGTAATTAATAAGAATTCGCCCACCCGTCATAAGACCCAACAAATCCGTCGATTCGCCCAATTTCAAAATCAACCTCTGATCTAGCGCGGCCTTTGTCATTGAACGCGGTATCAGAAAGCCACTGAGTCGCAGAGGAGTAATTAAGAAGGTTACGGTACCGTTCCATTTAAAAAAAGGTTGAAAACTAGTCAATGTAGCTTGAGCCAGATTGATCAGAAGCACCAAAAAGAGGACGAATGTAAGAGTAAAATATCAGAACAAAGAGCTACGTTTTTATGGCACTTGCAGCTTCGCTCAAATGCGATATACCGATCACTTTTCGGTCTGTCAGGCCACTGTCTTCGAGTTAGGGTAGGCTACTTCCAGACGTGCAAGGACGATGAAACTGTGCATATCAGGGACCCCATCAAAATAACTTGAGAATATTCATTTGCCCGGTTCGACTATCGTGTCTTAGATGTCCCATTTCAAGATCGGACAGGATCCGATCAATGTAGGGGAGTCGAGGGGGGGGGGCGGAAATTTTGTGACACGCTTTGAATATATCGATTGGGATAACACTTGGTGTGAAGAACAAGCGTAAGCCCTAGATATATCAGTAACAGAACCGGACCGGACTCGGTCACACATTGAGCCTCAATCCCTTATTAACAACAAAACCAAAGTCGATCAAAATGCAGAAAAAAAAATTCCTGTCGTCACCCAAATCGTGCAGCAAGAACAGCAGCCGTGTCAAAAATTAAATCTCATCACTTGTTTTTCCTTGCAGTGATTATTAAAAGTAATAGATACAGGCGAGTAATAAGAAAGTAATAGAAATGTGTAAGTTATTAATGAAACAATATTACCTTATTAATAACAAAACAGAAGTTAATCAAAATACGGAAAAAAACCGTCCCTGTCATCGCCCCAACCGTGCAGCAAAAAAGCGGCCGTGTCCAAAATTAAATCCCAGGACTAGTTTTTTCCTTACAGTGGTATTTGAAAGTAATTTGCCTTAATAAAATACTTATAGTCGGCAGAAGTTCAGTTATTTATTACAGGTTTATTTCCTTCCCCAACGTTGACCCAGAAGATTGACAGCCTGACGAGGAGCCTTGCCAAGAAGGGCCGAAATATTGCTGAAGAAGAATCATAGCTGACGTATATCGTTGTAAACATTGTTTGAATATACACTCTGGGGGAGCTGGAGGGAGATCCAGAATTCAGGTTGCCGCAATTTAATGTAGGCTACTTCCAGATGTGCGAGGACGACAAAACTTGGCTTGAACATTAGAGACTTGACAAGATTGGCTTAGAAATTGTCACTTCCCAGGTCCGACCATCCCTTAAAGTACTCATCATAACCGCAAAGTACAAAAAATACTTTTCAGCAAAACCTACATTTTTATGATCCCCATGAGCACATGATCATTTTTGCCAAAATGGTTGTGTGCATCTTAACTACTTTTGACCAAACCATATCTATTATGATCCGAAAGGGCCCATGATTATTTTTGTGTCAAGGGTTTTGATTACAGAAGAATTTCTAGCGCCCTTAAATGGCGCATAATAACAGCCAAGTGTTGCAACATGTGTTGCCCTTTCAACAACCTAACCACAGGCAGTTACGGTTCGGACCTAGAAATGGGTCAATTAGCTCATCAGCTCTTACGATTCATCAAGTCTCATTAGAGCCAAGCATTTTCCGGAAATGTCTTCCCCACTGTAAAACCTCCCACAAATGAGTTTTTCATCAATCCCACACGAAATCTGGTGATATACTTGTGATACTTTTCACACTGCTGTGAAACTGGATAGTCCAGTTTTTCCCTTACTTGATTAAAGCTTTGTCCTAAGGCCAAGTATCAGGCTGAAGAATTAACACACTTATTTTCGTGCCGTTGAAAAACGGTAAGTAATGTCTTGTGAAAGTCTGATCAGAATCGATTTGAGGGCCGAGGTAGGGGCACGAAACCATAAAAAAAAACAAAGTATCATATCACAGACATGTTTCGGGTGGTTCCCAAAATCAGCACGATCTTTTTGCCCACTCTCACAATGCCCACGAGTCCACGACTCTAAATGGCATAATTCAGGGTGCAGACCCTGAAATCAAAATCGTCAAAAATGTCAACGGTCCAAAATTCCGACAGTTTAAAATGCTCTCATGGAATCGTCCTTGTTCAAAGTGACTACAACTAACTGTCGGTAGGGGAGGTCAAAATGATCTGGGACAACGGACAGCGAGACTAAAAGGGACAGGATTACTACGGAAAATTGTGAAAGGATTATTATATATTTGATCAAACTAGAATGATTTGCGCGAAAGTTCGAAGAAATGGCGATCTAAACCTTGCACCCTGAAGGTAAGAATTGTCAAAAATAACAGTTTTGAGATCTCTGTTTATTTTCAGAATTCGAAATTACATTGTAATTGAACAGTTTCAATGCAGGATTATCGCCATCCTGATACTCGGTCCGTTCCTTTCGTTTCACATTCATCACTAGCTCCGTTACCACGGCCTGAACACCTCAAACTGTAAAATCCTGGGCATTCTGAACCGTGGGCAATATGAGTCGTAGGCATTTTGAATCGTGGACTTTTCTAATAGTGGGCATTTTGAGTCGTGGGAATTGTGATCGTCATTATGAGTTTTTCATTCTAGACCGATTCAGCTAAAATCAGGCACAACCCGGAACAACTGGAATAACAAGAGAAATCCGGTAAAACTTGAGTGAAAAAGTTGAATTATAATTGTCGTTGGCCAGCTGTTAAGTTGAAGCTTGTAAAGCTACCGACTAATTAGTACACTCATTTTCCGATTCATCCGACAAGGGTCATGTATAAGGAAGCATAAGATGGATCAGTATCTCCCTTGAGGTTCAGTGTTCCAGCTGTAATAGTTTCATAAATATTCTCCTCTTGGTTCCCGTCGGAACCTTTGGTATTCCTGTCGACCAAAGGTTTCGCCGACTTTGGGTCACGTCTGCCGAACAAAAGTATTGGGGAGCACCAATCAAAATTTACTCTATTGAGAATTGAATGATCGTGTGGTATTATAATTTCCTTTAACTGACCAAATAATCCCAATATGTAGCCTACCACTTTTGGTACATGTTGTACCTAAGAATATGGTAGCTCATTGATATTTTACTCTTGCATTCATCCTCCATTTCCTCTTTCTTATAAGCACCGAGATCTTATATCATGCTTCTCATCATTCTGGCTCAAGCTGTATTGACTAGTTTCCACCCTTATTTACATCGGACGGTATGGTATCCATCTTAATTACTCCCCTGTGACTCAGTCGCTTTCGTCTACCGCGGCCAATCAAAAGAGCCACGCTGGGTCAAAGGTCAGTTTTGAAAAATTGGGCGAATCGACATAATCTTGGTCTTGTGACGGGTAGACGAACTTACGGAAAAAGTGGGGCTTGTGACTATTTCTTGGGCGAATCGACGGATTTTTGGGGTCTTGTGACGGGTAGGGGAACTGTCGGAAAAAGTGGGAGTTGTGACGGATTTCTTGGGTCTTATGACGGGTGGCGAATCGACGGATCATAGAATTGACTGAATCGACGCTCAAGCAACAGGACGTTGGGTGATTCGACGTTGGACGAATCGACGGGTGGGCGAATTGACGGGTGGTGAATCAGCGGGTGGGCGAATCATCGACGGATTTTTGGATTGGGCGTATTGACGGGTGGTTGAATCGACGGGTCGGGTTAGTGACGGCGACCTAAAAAATCGTTACCTAACGGTAGCCTAAGGGGTAAGGAGACATACTGAATTCGTTTTTGAGCTTTATTTTTTCGACGGAGAAGTAATTCCGGAATTCCGCCGAAACTGGATAATTGGCAGAAGTTAAGCAGGAAGTTTCGATCTGCTTCGCCAAACAGATATGACTTAGAGGGGTAAACACACATATATCTGAACTTGTTTTTCTCGTATGATTAGCTATTTGGCCTTAATTAATAGTAAAAGTATTCAAGGAGTCTGGCTAAGACTGAATCTGGCGAAGACAAGACCCAATTGTCTGGATCAAATTTGAACTTTTGGGACCCCATCGAAACCTTTGGTCTTGTTTAATTAGATTTGATATTTTGCGCCAACTGTTTGGAATATACTACCGTTAGATGTTCGGAATCCAAATAAACTTATTGCCTTCAAGGGACAGCAAAAGGTCATTACAGGAAAATTGTTTAGTGTTATCCTCCTTTGGCCCAAAGGAGGGGTTTGAGTTTGGCCCCTATTTTATTTTTTTTTTATTTCTTTCTCGTTCCTTGTTTCCCTTAATTTTTCTTTTTTTCATTGAACGTTGAAACCTTTGGTTATTTTTTTTCTTCTCCTTCCTTTTTCTTTATATAGAGTATTCAGTTTAACTAATATCGGTTATTTCCCTGCCCTAGCCAAGCACTCCTTTTGTGCTTTCCTGGCAGGAAAGTTAATTGTGATTTTTTGGTTTTTAAATATAGTCCAATGAGACTGAAACTGTAACATAGCCGAGAAAGTTTACGAAAATATAAGTTCCTGGAAAATGTGGTCCCCGTTGCCCGAGAACTGGTAGGGGGAGACACAACTTTGTCGAACGTGCTTCTAGACCCAGCCCTGTAATTACACAAAGTAAAATCGTCCTAGCCTTCCCCACTGCCAGGTCGTAGGCTTGGCTTGCTTGGTAAGTAAAGCCCAGTTGTCCATCAACAGGGACGATGGGGAGGTGCAACTCAAAAGTATCTTCCCAGACCTTTGGACATCTAAGTACAATTAGTCTCATCGTGATCTCCGGGTTTGATCAATTAAGTAACATAGGTCGAAGGCTAATCTTGACGCAGTGCCCTGACGAACATGGGTAAAAGGTGACCCGATGAAAAATTTATCTCAAAATAGTACTATGAAGTAGTAGTACGAAAAAGTAGCATGCAGTACTAACGTGCTACTACATGCTTCTACTCCAAGGCTACCGTGTTACTGCATACTAGTATATACTATTATTAGCAAGACCGGAAGCTACTATGGCAAGACAGGATGCTACTGGATACTACTACATAAGATTGGACAAGTCTGAGGCACACATGATAGTCTTCGTTGCTATTACATAGTATTACATGCAACGGTCTCGTACTACTACCATACTACTACGCAGGCTACACAGTTTTCATCCGGGAAGACCTCCATTCCCACCCAGTGACACCTGCCGTTCCAAACTTCAAACTTGACACCTGTTGTGGTTCGCAATTGGGGAACTGCGGGCGTTGCCCCTGAACCAAAGGGGTGGTGGAGAGTGGGTGTAGTCCCAGAAATGCTAAAGTTGAACTAACGGTCTACTTTACCGACCTGGATCCAGTTGCCCATGAACGGGGAGGGAGGGGAAGAACAACTCGAAGTCTCTTCCCAACCCTAGAGATCTACAAGTCCAGAAAGTTTCATCGCTTTGGTCAAGTCACGATCATAAGTAGCTGTGCACAGTAGCGTCACCAGCCAAAATGTTGTCGTTTTTTTTTTGGGGGGGGGGGCAAGGTATTTACCGCCTGGCTGGTCATTTTTACCGCCTGTTTTTGCAGATAAAATGACTATTTTTGAGATAAAACGACTCGTGTTGAGGAAAAATCAGCTGATTATAAGAAAAACTACTGTTCTTAAGAAAAAATTTACTATTTTTACAAGAAAACCGACTTTTTTTAAAATGAACTGTTTCCAAGAAAAAAAGTGACTGTTTTTCGGCTATTTTTACCGACTGGTCGACTGCATTTGGGGGGGGGGGATCCTACCTTATTCCCCCTCCCTAGTCGTGACACTCCTGGCTGTGCAATCTCAGCCAAATTGAGCCTGAAGTGTCGAAAAACTCGACCTCAATGCCAACAAGTATGCTCATATTCAAAGTGATATAAGTTCATAATTCGCGGGTTACTAACTAAAAAGCATGAGACGCGAGAGTAACTAATAGTAAGTAATTTATTTGTAACCCGCATTTCGAAAAAGCAGAGTAAATATAAGAAAATAAATAAAACACATAAAGACACAGAAGAAGACACTAATTTTCAATTTTTGGCCAGGAAGCAGTAGAGAAGGTCGAGGGCTGGTTGGGCTCGGTTGTCAATAATTTTTGGTAGCAACGAACAAACATCCAAAAGGGTAACACTTGCGTCTTGAATTTTGAACTTCTCCGTCAATGAATGGTTATGGCATAATTTCGACAAGTGGGGTAGTTGCTTTGCATATTTAAAATGAAATGATCTCATCTTTTTAATGAGATGAGAGTGGATTGTTCAGAAATGAAAACACTACTAAAATGATGCGAACAGAAGTTCAAGTTTCCCGGAAAAATCTATTTTTTTGGACGGAACAGACAGATGAACGTGCAGAAAACGTTGGAAGAATTTCAGTCGGTGACCGATCGACCCTGACGTTCGTTTGCATCGAAATGTTTGATGGTCCTTAGGCGCAAGCTGGTCCAAACAATTTCCGTTCGGAGCTGGTGGTCGTGCAGAAAATCCTAGTCGGAATCCCAATTGCACCCCATCATTTATGCGGACCATTAATTACACCAGACTGTCTTCCATCGAAAATACTTACCGCATAACACTTTGTGACGCGGAGATCGCTCGACCACTTGTTTTTCGAACAGACTCTTGCAACTGTGGACCCTGATTCATCTAGTGCGAGGCAGTACTTTTCCACCGAGTACGTTTCCCGAAGTTTCCGAACTGCAGTAATCATCAGGCCATCTGTGGCGTCTATAAGGAACTCGGGGACACTTTGATAGTAGCACTCGATATCCCTTATGCACGATGTATTGCTGTTTCTTAAGTAAATCAAATCTTCACTTGGGCATGTATGATTATTCTCTGGACCTTGCAAGTCCAACAAGCTGAGGCCAAACGAATCAAAGTAATTCTCCTCATCTGTTTCGATTCCAACTTTAAGTTCACCCTGTTTACCCGCGTTCACCGAACACACACCATTCGAGACATTGAGGAACTGTCCGGCGGGACAGCACATGGTTGAATTCACTTTTCTTCCTTTAAATAGATTGTGAACTACTACCACCCATGATTTACTGTGATTTGCCGGTGATTTACTGTACTCAAGCGCTAGACAGACATTAGGCAATCTCAACCTGCAATTTTCGGCGCAGGAATTATTTTCCCCCCACTTCTCCTTTGGTTCCCTATTCATCACCGGCCTAAGGTTAGATGGCCTAACGTTCAACACAATATTGGACAACGTGGTGATGTCTGAAATGAGCTTGCGAATATCTGCCTCGCTTTGCCCACAGAAAGGATTGACACAAATCCCATCACTCAATTCGGTTCCATTCGTACAGCGCAAAAACGGATCTAGCCATTGGCCGATCGGGCAACACAGAGTGAAGTTGACGTCATGAGTCTGCTCCACATCATTCTCTGAAATTTCTTCGCCTCCTACTAGCTTTAATAAAACCAGGAGAAAGACGTACGTCACCCTAAACATCTCAAAGCTGTACTGTCAGAACATTCACATCAAGACTGACAAATGACAAACCACCATGACTTAATTTCAAATGCGGTTTCCTGCAACCTTTATCCTTTAAATTGCTTCACGGAAACAGAATTTCCGAGAAGAGTATGATAAGGATGAGAACTGTGGCTTGAACTGAGCAAGAACAGCCATGTCTAGAATCATGCCGAATAAAAGAAAACAAGAGCTGAAAGCTCATATGGCACTTGTAAGAACAGTTAGCATTTTTGTCAGATAAGGTTTGCAGTTGTCAATGCTGGATCTATCTCCCGGTATTCTTCTCATCGAAGACGGGCTTGATCTTGGAAATCTGAAAAGAGAAACCTGAAATCTGAAATACTCACTGACAAGTGATAGCTGTCCCAGAATAGAAGTTTTGTGGTGCTCTGGTTCCAATTCGCGTATAATTCAGTCGACGGTAGAAAATACTCTAGATGTGAAGTTTCTGCGCCTGAAATGGATCTGACCAAAGTAGTTGGAAGGGTTTTCACGAGATTTCAGGTAGCGCCCTTCGAGCTCCGCACATCATCACCGGAATTTGTCCAGACCTGAAAGGAGGATCTGAGACATTAGATCTCGCCGCTCGTCAAGTTCTATTCCCACCTGCTAACCCGTTCAAAATTTATTCCTGCCACTAAATTCCCGACTCCATGTCCCTCCATCCCCCAAGATGATTGAATCGGGAAAATGATTATGTCAAAGTCATGTGGTAAGTCACTGATAGGACTGCAAACTTTCCTCGTCATCGCTAATACGGAAGTACCCCAAGTCGTGATCCTCCACCCAAAATGCCACGGTCCGGTCCTGTTCTGTCAATACTGTAGCTTTGGGTTTATGCTTATTCAATCAATCAATCAAACAAGTTTAATCCGAATAGCTAAAAGTTAGAAGAGGAATACAAATTTACAAAATACACAGACACACAAGAAACAAATTAACTAATACACTTACAAGAAATTACCGTAAAAATTGGGTAAAAGAATTAGCGGGATATGGGGAAAACTGATTGCCAGTATTCCTCTCGGACCGGCGCACGGAAGACGAGAGGGGAGGGGGGAATAGATGGGCCATCTGGGGACAATACGTTATCTTAGCTCCAAATTTGTTTGAAAGAGTATCTCTACGTACAGATAATTTAGGAATGTCAAGTTTAATGAGAGCCTCTTCGTATGTAATATTATAATCACCCAGAATAATTCTCATTGCTCTCTTTTGGACACACCAATTGTCCCCACCAAGTTCCATCCCGATCCATCGGCTCTAAATGTTTCACTAGATTTCCCGTTTCCACCTCGAGCTCCTCCCCCCGCCAGTTTTCAACCCCCCCCCCCACACACACCGTTCCTAACAATCAAACACGTCGTGCCGAAAAACTTAAGGGACTCGATCCACTCCTTCGACGACCACCGACAAAATCAAGTCAACGCCACACAAAGTCCTTCGTGTCATATTTCATCCGTCATCACAAATGAAAATAGAATGAAAACAAGACAATGAAGCATTTTTGACACGATATGACTTAATTGTATACAGTAAATGTTATTTTATGTATTTCATGACGTGTATAAATTGTTGACCTCCCAGGTTATTTCTTCCCCTGTGTAAAGATACTGGGCAAATCAAAGTGATTCTGAATCTCAAAGTACAGATTCGCAGTGCGATCAATACTAGGAGCGTGTTCCACCCTTCTAACAATAGTTACTATTAGTTACTATTTCCGTTCCATCCTCATGAAAAGTTACTACGCTGACCGTTCCTACCTTGTCGGAATAGTAACCGATAGTTACTACTTGCATGCTCGGGAGCGTAGTAAGCGTAGTAACTACGCATCTCTGTAACGTGATTGGTCGGATTCGCCCGTGGCGTGATATCCTGCTGGAACATAGAAAAATCGTTCGAGCCTTGACGGCAAAAAGCCAGAATTCGTGACGTCATGCGTAGTAACTACGGTAAGTAGGATGGAACACGCTTGAGGTGACTGCACGAATTCCCTAAAGTGGCCTGCAGAAAGGCAGTGTGTTTATTGGCGAAGTTTATTAAAGTTCAATGGGCGGATCAAACAATCATGATGTCACCTTATAACCATCTAGAATACAATGTTATATCAGAAATCAGCAGTTTCCTAGACTGTAGATCTGTTATTTCCACTAACAGATCGCTACGGCGATTTTAGCTGACTGCCAGACTCAAATTTACTAGCTTTAAATTCTATACGAAGAAGAGCTCAGATTAAATATTACAAAGATCAGTTTGCCTCTTGTAACGGGAATATGAAGAAAGTATGGAAGAGTATAAATTATTTACTTGGTAAACGGCCATCTTGTGATGAACTTAAAACGTTAAATTCTGCTGACGGAAGACTCGATGATCCAAAGAAAATCGCTGATTACTTTTGTTATTATTTCTCTTCAGAAGGCAGACGACTGTGTGAGGAAGCGCGTCGAAAAGCAAACCCAGTCCCGCTGGCGATAAACAGAACACTTGTTTCAGAACTGCATTTTACTGCGTGTTCATCTGAGGAAATTAATAAAATCATTAACAATATGAAATCGAATTCTTGTGGCGTTGATGGCATAAGTTTAAAAATTGTAAGGGCAGCTAAACAATACCTAATTCCTATACTTGTCCATTTAATAAATTTATCTATCAAAACAAGGCTCTTCCCTGAGGCTTTGAAGCTGGCGCGGGCAATTCCTTTACATAAATCGGGGAAAAAAAGATGAAGGAAGCAACAAAAGACTTATTATTATTATCCATCCTTTCTTTTTTTCTAGAGTTTACGAAACAATAGTGCAAGGTCAACTTTCCAAACACATTGAAGATAAGATAATTCTGCTCGATACTGAATTTGGGTTCCGGAAAGGTATGTCAACGGACTTAGCTATCATTAAACTAGTAGATTGGATTAACGAAGATTTTGAAAATGGTTTCATTCCAGCTGCGATATTTTGGACTTCAAAAAAGGATTTGATACTGTTGACCAGCATGGACAACTAAATTCTTTACAGTCTATTGGAATAGGGGGTAAAGCACTAGACTGGCTTCGGTCATATTTATTTGGAAGGAAACATGTAGTCATGAACGGTGATATTACATCGGAACAATGTGCAATCCATTGCGGAGTGCCACAGGGTTCAATTTCGGGTCCATTACTTTTTATTATTTTTATTGACACGGTTAAATACTACCTATCCGAAGCTGGTATTTTTTTATTTGCTGATGTCAAACTTCTTTTTTTTTGTCTGCCCCTTCTATACCTGATCTATACGAAAAGCTAAAAACAGCACTCGCTGAATTTACCAATTTCACTAATTCTCACATACTAACCCTGATTTTTTTAAAAACAAACTATATGGTATTCTCGAGAACCACATCCCTAACATACCCTGCTCATGGTGGGTACTTCAGTTATCGAAAGAGTGCAATCCATCAAATATCTTGGTTTTCTACTAGATGAGAATGTGTCATGGAAAGAGCGCGCCGATGTTCTGTCGTCTAAACTTTCTCGGTCTCTTCGAGTGATAAGGAGAGTTAAAAACATTGCATATTTGAATGAACTTGTGGGAAAAACACCTTGTGTTTCCCACAAGTTCATTTTTACAACTTTAGCGGTTTTGAGCCTGGACTCTTGCCAAGAAGGGCCGAAATATAGCTCCAATAAAATTCAGCTGACGTATCCGTTTTACACCATCAAATATGATTCGCAGTCAGCTTGGGCTGAAGGAATATTTAAAACATTGCATCATCTAAAATTCCAAGAATGATATATTATGCTATTTTTCATCCTCCTTCCTTATGTTCTTCTTTACTCCGTTTTGTTCTTAAGTGAAAAATACGGGTAATAAATACTTTACTTACTTACTTACTTACACTCCAGGTCCGGGAGCGAGAAATCCCTCTGTTCGGTTACAGTTAAGGATCCCTGGAGAGGAACACTATATCGAAGCATTTCTTGCAAATACATTAAAACTGAATACATTGGAGCCCAGGCTGTAGGCTATGTCGAAAAGACGATGAATGTTTCGCAGATTCTGGATTGCTCCATGAACTGATGAAGTAGCCTGCGTTCGATGGGAGTACGACGAGCTGAGTTATGGAGGTGCTAAGTGTCTCAGGAAGTAGGCCTCGCTGAGGAATGGATCTGTGGTACGAAAAAGCCTTTTGTAAAACCAAGAAACTGGTTGGATTCTTCGGGTCGGCTTTTGTACACCGTTCTCAGTTCCTGTAACGATTACATTACACGTCGTATTCGGAGCATTTTTTTGTTTTTCAAGTTTTTTTCTTGGTATGGCCGAGTGGCTTTTTGCAAAAATAAACCTATCACTCTATATGTATGTGGACAAAACACAAAATAGCATGTGAAAGAAAGATAGCCTACCATGTTCGACACCACAGTCTCTATATATATCTGTTATTTTTTTTAAAACAGCGCAAACGAACACTCATCAAAAAATAACAGAAGCCCGTTTAGACACAGCGTATAACAACGGCGCATATGTCACCTAACAAGAGTAATGGCCGATAGTTACCTTTTTTAAGGTTAGGGGCCTAGAAAAGCAAGAGCTAAAAGCTCATATGGCACTTGGAAAAATAGGAAAACTGTTGGCGGGAGTTTTTTATTTGGGAGTTTTGTAGAGAGTCGAATATTATTTTATTATAGACTAGCAAGTAAAAAGTACTGTAAAAGGCGTTTCTAGAACTCCTCTTCTTCGTTGGGCGGTTCAATGGTCTTCAATGTGGTTTCGACATTTATATCAAGTACGTTTCTTCTTTGAATTGTTGCTGCGTAATTTCCCGTTTCGAAGAGACGGACCTCTGTTTCGTCTAGAGTTTCGCTTGCTAGTAGCTAGAAGGCATCGTTTGATAAAAGTACTTTTCGACCTTGCGGTGAAGATGCGCATTTTTAAGGGAGCTAGAACCTCATTTGTAAGCAAAACCCTTGAGGCAAAAATGGTAATGGGCTCATGGGGATCATGAAAACGCATAGATAAGATAAGATAAGATTTAATTGCACAAAAAAGCCAAAAGGCCATGGCAACAAGATAAACAAAACAAAAAAAGAACAAAGATCTATACCGTAACCTACTTACTCTAGGCATAATTTTCGGTGTTGAAAAGCGACCCTGAGGAATATTTTTGCTTTAAAAGTATTTTCTTAATTTGCGGTCATGATTGGTAATTTAAGGAAAGGAATGGTCGAATTTGGAAAGTGGCGATTTCTAAGCCTATCTTGTCGAATTTCTAATATTCCAGCCAAGTTTCATCGTTGTAGCACACGGGAAAGTACCTTTACTCGCGATCACTGAAATTCCGGACTCTCCCCTAAACTCCCCCCACAGTCGCCCTGAGCCAATCGGGTTCTGTAAATGATTTATCCGGAGCATCTGTTAGTTATTCCCACAAAGTTCCATCCAGATCTCTCCACTCCAGTCCTAAGACTGGAGTGGAGAGATCTCCACTCTAAGCTGGTAACGTATCCCCCCCCCCCCCCAGTTATTGTGGGATCCGGTCCAGACATGAAAAAGATCACCAGAGACATGTCCTCTGTTCAATTACAAAATTTCACTCATCCTGATCACCCGTTCCAAAGTTACGCACGACTCAATATTCCTTCCTCTACTCCCCACGACTATGGGATCGAGTAAATTTTTATTTACAAGTCAGATTGATAGGGTCTCTGATACACCTCCCAAGTTTCGTCATGAAAATCCCCAGAACCGCCATCCCCAGAATTCGGGAAACACCCCCGTGCCTCCAACCCCCTCCCCCAAAGTGTCCGGATCCAGTCCAAATGTGTAAACGATTTATCTGGAGCAGATGCTTGTTATTCCCAGCAAGTTTCGCTCCGATCCCTCCATTCTAACCGTTTCTCGAGATTTCCGGTCTCCCCCCCCCAACTCCTCCATAGCTGTCGAGTCCAGTTCGGACTTCAAATGGAAAATCAGAGATATGTCATTTACTCAGGTATTAAGTTTCATTTCAATCCGATCCCCTGTTCGAAAGTTAAACACCACTCAATTTTCCGGATTCCCCCACCCTCCACTCCACCCCAGATGGTCGGATCGGGAAACTGATTATTTCCACGTTGGTTTGGTCGGGTCCCTGATACGCCCGCCAAGTTTCATCACCCTAGCACCCCATAATTTATATCAAAGGTTCAACAACATATTATACCAACCCCTTCGACCTTCGATTGATCTAGCTCTCTCCGAAAGAATTTAAGCAAAGAATGACTAATCCACAAGCAGAGATATACTAGTGTGAAGAAAGAATGACTCATCCAGGCGCAGTATTCAGTATTCATTCAGCGTCTGATGCGATAACATCTCTCGCCTGTGATTACGATTTGTGGACTTTGCTATTCGCTCACGGGAACAGATACACGACTGTGCTTGAATTTTGACTACGATTTCTGGATTACGATTTGGAAATTTTGGGATTGACAGTTCTGCGAAAAAATCGGTTTTGACTAAGGGATAATGAAAGAGGGTGATCTTGCTTTCGCACGATTCCATGGATACCCCTGGTGGCCGGTAAGAATCCTAAGTGAATTGTCGCCCGGGAAGAAATTCTTGGTATTCACTTATGGTGATAGAAAAACGGCTAATGTTTTGATTGAGAACCTAATGGATTTTGAAACAAACAAAGCTGCCTGTGCGTCAAACAAAAATCCATCCATAAAACGTGCAATGGCAGATTTCGACGCCAATCCAGACTGCCACAAAGATACTGCTGTATCTCTTGGTTTGCAGCCCGAAATGATAGTGGAAATAGGAGATCTCCGCAGCGAGATACAGTCAACGAGTAAAACAATCAGTGCATATGTCAAAAGTAACAGCGCGAAAGAACTCTCGAAAGTGAAGCTTACGCAGACAGAACTTGAAAACATTACACAGACTGTGTACTCGTCGGTAATGCACGAAGTCAAGGTAATTCTGGACAAGGTAATTTGTCGCCTCGGTGTCCTTGAAAATAAAATGGATTCTTACAAAGAAGAACTCCAAAAAGTACACGATGAAATGGGCATCATGGAACAAAATAACAAATCCTCATCAATCATAATCCACAATTTACCTGGACTTGAAGCGAACAACCAAACCTCGCCCCAAACTCACGCTGGTTGTGGCCTGAATCTCATTGCGAGGCAGCTTGGGGTTCAAGCAGGGCAACTTGATGTCATAGATGTCAAAATGCTCGGTAAGCCGAATGGTGATCGTATTCCCCCGGTGGAAGTGACCTTCAAAACCCCCCAACTTGCCAGAGAAGTCATAAAAAACGGTCAAAACTTCGCGGCACGCCTACTTTCATCACTGAAAGTCTAACCAAGCGGCGGCAAGCGATCCTGCAGGCCTCAAAGGATGTTGCTGGTAAGAATGCGTGGACTAGTCAGGGCCGGGTCTTCGTGAAAATAGGAGAAAACGTTGTGCTAGTGAGAAACTTGGCACAAGTGCTATCGCTTCCCCGACCTTCTGAGGTTCCTGTGGTACCCGACGGCAGCTTGATAAGTTAAAGGAAAACTGGTATTCTCTTGACTAATTTATTTTTCATACGAACACGGTGCTTCATTTCATCTCGATAGACTTAGACAACTAGAGTCACAATTTGTCGATTTATCGAGCCTGAATATTCCTAGTTTCTGCAGTGAGGTTTATGATCAAAATGAGCATTCACATTTGAGTGTTAAACCGCAAGAAACTAAGTATGTAGAAGCGAATGATATTCCTCTTACTGATCAACCTAATTTGCTAGCAATTGCCAATTACAATGTTCAAGGACCAGAAACGGCTATGGACAGTCTGAGCACTACATTATCCCAGTCAAACTTGTATTTTGATGTAATAAGTCTGAAAGAGACTTTTCTAACTGAGGTGTCTCCTATATCTTTCTTCGAAATTCAAGGACACTCTTTCCACTTCCGTAAACGCTCTAGCATACGAAAAGGTGGCCTAGGGGCCAATATACGAAGTGATTTTTCTGTGTCAGTGTTAAATGAGGTGTCTGTTTGGCGTGAAGGGCTATTTGAATCGCTTGTCATGCGATTGAGTAAAGACAGTTCTGAGCTATTACTTGCAGTTGTATACAGACCCCCAAGTTCCCCGGTAGCAGAGTCATTATAATCTCTCGAGAATTTATGTAGTAAGTTAGGATCCTTTACCGGAGTCAACTACGGAGCAAATCTACAGGAGAAATCCTTATTTTGCTCCAAGCTGCAATTTAAGGTAATTTAAGGTAATGCCGTCTGTTATCGTTGGTGATTTTAATTTCAACTTGCTAGATTTACGTAGTACAGGAAACACGGAGTTTTTGACGGCTATGTTATCAGCCGATTTTTTACCGTCGATTACTATCCCAACACGTGTAGCTCCGCTGAGTGCCACATTAATCGACAATATATTTTTGCCACAGACATGGTATGAGCGATTAAGTTTTTCGGGAGTACTTGTTTCCTCAGGATCAGACCATTTTTTGAATTATGCTGTGATAAGACTGCATGAGCAGAAGTGTGATAATAGCCGGATTTCGAATGTAAGAAGCCGTAATCCTCATGGAAATGTGTTCAATTTTTGTGCTAAAAATTGTGAGAAACTAAAAACATTTCTTTCGACCGTAGATTGGGAACCGGTTTTGATAATGGATGATGTAGAAAATGCATATTCATTGTTTATGGAAAAGATTAAAGGCCTCAATTCATATTGTGTTGCGAAACCAAACGATTCTTTAAAACCCATCCGGCAGGAACCAGCTTGGTTTAATGCTGAGATAAAACATATGGTAAAATTGAGAAATAGCCTGTACATTAGAAAAATAAAATACCCTTCTCCTGCAGGCGATGAACTCTTCAAAGTAATACCGAGCAACGGTGAATAAAAAGAAACGAGAATCAAAAAGAAAATATTATTTATCTGCATTTAAATTAAATAAGAACGACGCACGAGCAACGTGAAAAATAATAAATGGAATTCTTTCACCCCACAAAAAAAAAGCAAAAAGAAGAAATCCCGAATGTAATCACCTCGCCGAATGGAGATTTGCTAAAAGATGATGCGGAAATTGCTAATGGATTTTGCACTTATTTTTCGGAAATCGGATCAAGTTTATCCCGTCAATTTAACAATTGCGATAGGATCAGTGAACCTCCAAATATTCGTGCACCCAAAATAGAAAATTCCGAATTTAGTCGAGACGATGAGCATTATGAGCATCCTGTTATCGGTCATGTTTTTCTTTTCTTGTTAAACATTTCATTTGAAAAGGGAATTGTCCCAAAACAACTGAAAAAAAGTCGTCTCATACCTTTATATAAGAATGGAGATAAAAGCCAAATTAATAATTATAGACCTATTTCAATTTTACCGGTACTTTCTAAGCTTTTTGAAAAAATCATGCTTGAGAAAATGTCAAGATTCATAAATGAAAATGGAATTTTACCATCTAGTCAATATGGTTTTCGAAAAAATCATTCAACTATACATGCGATTTCCCACCTTATTATAAGGATTAGGGAATTTCTGGATTTTGGATTCCTGACGTCGGCCATTTTTGTGGACCTGTCAAAAGCTTTTGACACGGTGAACCACGAGGTACTTCTTTAAAAATTGAAAAAAATGCATTTCCCGGTTTGGATGGTGAAATGGATAAAGTCATACCTCGAAGACAGGACGCAGGTTGTATTAGTCAGATCATCGACATCACCAGAAAGAAAAATAACATGCGGTGTACCTCAAGGCTCGATCCTAGGGCCACTACTTTTCCTGATTTATGTTTCCGAAATAAAAGAATTTGTTACTAATTGCATACTTATAACACATGCCGACGACACAGTAATGCTGTTCAAATCGTATACAGTAGATGGATTGTTTGCTATGATGGAGGCGGCTCTGTCTAGTTTGTCTGAATATTTGCGGAAAAATCATCTCTCATTAAACATCTCGAAAACAAAATACATGATTTTCTCAAATTTGCAGCACTTTGAAACGAATAAGATACTTTCGTTCGGGGATGTGGTCATTGAAAGGGTAACAAGTTTCAAGCATTTGGGAATGATGACATGTGAGAGCTCTTTCTATTAAAATGTCACGTGGAGCAGGTGTTCTGAGCAGATTAAAACACTTTATTCCACAACAAGCGCTCAAAACTTTATACTACACCCTTATTTCATCATATCTGGAGTATGGATGTTCTCTCTGCTCCAATTCATTTAAATATAACATACACAAAATCCAAGTAATTTAAAACCGTGCGATAAAAACATTATTCTTAAATAAATATTCAACAACTGAATCATTTCGTCTTGCTAACGTTTTGAATGTTTACAAAATGTCATGAGTCATACTCCGCTGTTACGCAAAAAGCGGGTCATAAATAAATAAATAAACAAAACTAGCACCGTTAGGAATAAGAGAACTAAATATGTTTCATGTGACCTCGGAGTACCATTCATACCTAACTACTTCTTCTCAGAGAAATATACTCCCGTCAGAAATACGCCATACTCGTCGAGGAGCTCTTTCGTTACGACATGTTGGCGTAGAAATATGGAACGTCTTGCCGTGCTCTGTAAAAGAACCAGTGTCTTTGAGCGCTTTCCAGAAAAAGATGAAAAAACATCTTCTTGATTCTTGAAAGTTAGTGTTATTTACTTTGTTTTCTTGTTCTCTTTTAAATATGGATTTGTTGTCGCGTCAGACGCGGATAGGGTTGTCACAACTCACAACTGATTTTCGTAAGATACGAAATCTGTCTTCTTTAGAGGTATTAATTTGTTTGAGTTCCTGAACTGGCCGTTTTAGAGCCTTTGACATGTTGGCAGTTCCGGGATTCGTCTGTTGATCTATTTTCGTGTTTACAAATAAAGCAAAGCAAAGCAAAAGCAGAGCTATACTAGGGGTTTGACAAAAACTAAAAAAGTGTTTCAAGAGATTTGGGATGTCCCCTTCCAATCCCCTCCCAGTTATCGGATTGTCTTGGATGTTTACCCTCGCTATATGGCACTTAAGTAAGATCAAGTGCCATACAAAAATCTGCGTACTCCGCCCTAAATTAACGCTTCGGACAGATGATCGGAGACGAGCCATCTGAAAATTGAGAACTTTCCCAGTGTTTTATGGCACTTGCCTTCCGGCCAAGTTAGTCCGGTGTTTGCGAGTTACGGTACTTCCAGATATGCTAGGACAATGAAATAGTCACTTGTCTGATCCGAACATCGCGGGGGGAGGGGGAGGGGGTGGAATCCGGAAAATAGGGACATTCATAACTTTCGAACGGGTGATCGGATCCTAATGAAAATTAATATCTGGAAAGATCTCGTGTCTCAGATGTCCCATTTCGAGTCCGGACCGGATTCGATGAATCTGGGGGGAGTAGGAGAGGGGAACCGGAAATCGTGTGAAACTTGGTGGTAAGAACAAGCACAAGCTCTAGATACATCATTGACAGAACTGGACTGGATTCGGACGCTGTGGGGGGAATAGGAGGGGGTCCGGAATTCCGTCGATCCGTAGTTAATGTACTTTCAGGTGGGCTAGGACGACAAAACTTGGCAGGCATATCAGGGACCCGATCAAACTAGCTTGGAAATAATCACTTGCCCGATCCGAACATCGGGGTAGGTGACGGAATCCGGAAAATAGGGACATGCATAACTTTCGGACGGGTGATTGGATCTTAATAAAACTTGATATCTGGAAAGATCTCGTGTCTTAGACGTCTCATTTCAAGTCCGGGCCGGATCCAACGAATCTGGGGTGAGTCGGAGGGGAGAACCGGAAATCGTGTGAAACTCTCGGAGTGGAGAGATCAGGATGAAACTTGGTGCGAAGAACAAGGGAGGTGGAGGGGGGTTCCAGAATTCCGACGATTCGTAGTTAATATACTTCCAGGTGGGCTAGGACGATAAAACTTGGCAGGCATCTCAGGGACCCGACCAGATTGACTTAGAAACAGTCACTTGCCCGATCTGACTATCGTGGGGGGAGGGGAGACGGCAGAATCGGGAAAATAGAAAATCGGGAAACTTGATATCTTGAAAGAATCATGGCTAAGCATGTCCCATATCAAGTCCGGACCGGATCCGATGATCTGGGGGGGGGGGGGGGGGTCGGAGGGAGAACCGGTCATCTTGTGACACGCATAGAGTGGAGCGACCAGGATGAAACTTTTGACCATCACTTCCATCAGACCCAGCCTAGCAAGTGCCATATGAGCTTCCAGCTCTTGTTTTACCAGGAGTGGACAAAATCTGGCCGGGAGCCTAATCATCTATGCACAACATACTTAAGTCAGTTTGTACGTATGTGGACAACACACATAAAACAAAATATGTGAGAAAGATAGCACAATGTTCGACGCCACAGTCTCAAATACATACCTAAAATCGCACTTGCTAGTGACAAGGCTATGTAGCCTATTGACGTCGCCGGTGCTTCTCATCTAGAAGTTGACAGTGGATCCCTGTGGTTTGTTTTACAGGTCACGTCTTTCTAATACTCTATATGACTAAGTCCAAAACACGCCATTGATCCCTAAGAAGAAGGAGTAAGCGTCTCCGTAACGACTCAAAATCAACCACTCAAATCCTGTGTCAACCAAACAGGGCGATCTTTCGGAGCAGGTCTGACACCACTTCTGCCGTTCTTCCGCTAGGTACCCGGGGAGGCCGGAGATTTTGCATCGGCAAGGAGAGATAGTCATCAAGAGTATCGCAGTCTACCCTTCTCTTAAAGAATCTACTGTTCCCGCCGTCACCGTCTCCTCGCTTAGGGTGTCCCACAACGGGACTACCCGGTTTGCAAAGAAATTGTACAGCTCCCGGTTCTTGCTAACAGATACGCCCCTTATAAAATTCCTCTCAGATTAGTTCTTTTATGGCCGCTGGGTGTGCAATCGTAAAGAAAACAATAACACGTTACTTCTTGGTGTACGTTTGTCCAGGTTTGTTTCACTATCTTCAATTCCTCTTAGGCTTAGCCATGTTTAAAACTGTTTAAGATGCTGAGTGCTGGCTGACTTTTCCACGGGGCTAATACGAGACTTGATATGAAGCGAAAGCCTAATCGCGTATTAACCCTTCAGATAACTTATACCAAGATCTCACGTGTGACTGCTATTGTTCCCCTGCGCGTCTGGCGGCAATTCGTCATTGGATTTTATGAAAGACGTATTGCTTCGGTTTCTGTGAGTGCCCTCACGTCCCACCCCGATGAAAAATTTATCTCAAACTAGTACTATGAAGTAGTACGAAAAAGTAGCATGCAATACTAACGATGCTACTACATGCTTCTACTTCAAGGCTACCGTGTTACTGCATTGTACTATATGCTACTATTAGCAAGACTGGATGCTACTATGGCAGGACAGGATGAAACTGGATACTACTACATAAGATTGGACCAGTCTTACGCACAGTAAATGATAGTATTCTTTGCTATTACATAGCATTACATCCAACGTTTTCGTACTACTACCATACTACTACGCAGGCTACAAATTTTTTCATCGGGACTGGAGGTGTTTTTACGAGCAGTTGTTCACAGCTACTGGTGAACAAATTACGGGCAAAGATCACATCCCCTCGTCGTCACCGAAAAATCAGCGGTGGCAGGTTGAGATTTTCAAAGCGCTCTTCGTAGGGGAGGTCCTTTAGTTTGCTGATCATTTTCGTTGCTCTTATTTGGATGCTATTGTCCCTAATTACAAATTGGGTCGAACTAACGCCACATATAGCTTTTTTAAAATCTTGTGACGGCGGCTACTTATCGTCTTCTTTACGATTCCTAGTATTATTTTCCCTTTTGCTGCTTGCTGTCTCGAATAGGTGTGAAACTTCATTTGTCTGTCATTGGCTTCCTGGACTGGAGTTTGGTTTCCGCTGCTGTCAGTCCCGATGAAAAGTTTATCTCAAAATAGTAGTATGAAGTAGTACGAAAAAGTTGCATGCAGTACTAACGATGCTACTACATGCTTGTACTTCAAGGCTACCGTGTTACTGCATACTACTATATGCTACTATTAGCAAGACCGGATGCCACTACGGCAAGACAGGATGCTACTGGATACTACTACATAAGATTGGACCAGTCCGAGGCGCATTAAATGATAGTATTCTTTGCTATTACATAGTATTACATGCAACGTTTTCGTACTGCTACCATACTACTACGCAGGCTACAAATTTCTCATCGGGGTCAGGATGTATGACGTGGTTGCCGTGCGTGTGTTCAGATGCAGTACTCGGCACTTGCTGGAATTAAAATTTGGATCTCTCAAATTTGAAAATCTGGAAATTAAAATTCCAGCAGCCATCGTGACGTCCAGGAGCACAAACTATCCAAGTCTTTCTGAAAAGTGCACGTTGGGTTTCTATAGTTGACGGGCCGAAAAGCTTTGAGTCGTCTGCATACAGCTGTATGCTATTCTGAACAACTAGAGGAGCATCTCTGATGAAGACTTTAACATAGAAATAGACGTTATTTACATCTATATTTTTTCTTTTTTTTACAAATAAAAAGGAACACTCATTCAAAAAACAACAGAAGCCCATTTAGACGCAGCGGGAAATAACAGCAGATATGGCCACTAACCAAAGTGATGACCGATAGTTACCCTTTTCTTAAGGGTAGTGGTATAAAAACAAGAGCTGGAAGCTCATATGGGACTTGCAAGCCTGGTTCATAGGACTTGCCTTTTCGTGGGTTTGTTCTGATCATTTCTAAGCAGGACCCTTGAGATGCCTTGAGGCAAAAACGATAACAGGCCCTTGGGAATCATTAATACAAATAGTTTGGTAAAAAGTATTTGTTTTCACTTTTCGGTTAAGATGCGCACTTTAAGGGTGCTAGAAATGAATTTTTAAGGAAAACCCTTGTGGCACAAATGATCACGGGCTGAATTGATCAAAATTACTTTTGGACTTTGTGTTTAAGATGCGCACTTTAAGGGAGCCAGAACTTCATTTGGAAGCAAAATGTATATTTTCTCAAAACTATTTTTCTTACTTTGCAATCGGGATTGGTACTTTAAGGAATAGTCTGATCTGGGAAGTGCGGCAATTTCTAAGCCAATCTTGTCGAATCTTTAATGTTCCAGCCAAATTCCATCGTCCTAGCACATCTGGAAGTACTTTAACTCACGATCACCGGGATTCCGACCTCCCCCCTCCAACTCCCCCCACAGTGCCCGGATCCAATCCGGATCCGGATCCAGGGTAACACTTGCATCTTGAATTCTGAATTTTCTCCGTCAATGTATAGTTATGACATAATTTCGACAAGAGGAGCAGGTGCTTTGCATATTTAAAATAACATGATCTCATCTTTTTAATCTCCTTCTTTCGCAGAACATGTGTGACGCCAGAACGAAATAGTATAGAAGGAGCGCAGAAGGTGCTGTACAAATTTCCCAAAGCTTTACGATTATAGCGCCCCCGGTTGTGGAAGATGCGCCCATAGGCGCTACGGATCGACTTATAAAATTCTTGAACAACCGAAGAGCGAAACTTTGACAATAATAATAATAATAATTTTATTTAAACCCTCCATACAAATGCAATGTAAATGGTCGGAGGAGTTGGTAAAGAAACAAAAGAAAAAGAAAAGAGAATTACACAACACTACGATACAAAATTAAGCTGCGATAACAAAAAATAACCACAACAAGAACAAACTTGAGTAACATGATTATACCAGGCTAGCTAGTGGAAAATCGTGCAGTTTTCAAATCAATAAAGATTTGAATGTTATGCCGAGCCACCGTAGAGAGTCTGTTTGGCGATGAACGATCCAAGAGATATAGAAGCTTTACATGCACTCGAACAATTTGACGAAGGGTTGAAATGCAGGCACTCACATTTTGACAGGTTAACTTCAAGGCCAATTTTGAGAAGTTCCGACGACAGCTTACTTACATTTTTTGTGAATGTGGATCGGCTACGGCTTACTAAGAGCAAGTCATCCGCGTAGGCTATGTAGCTGAAGGCATAGTCTTTATAGAAGTAAGCAGGATGCAAAGAATCGAGACAAGAAGATATGGCCGATTTCAAGATGTAGGGAGGTAAGACTCCCCCTTGGCGAACAGAAATAATCTCTGACAAGCTACCTTGCCATCTGAACCTTACTGAAGAATGACGATACCAAAATTTTAACAGATAGACAACATACAGATTCACGCCAGAAGTAATGAGAGAAAATAGGGCCTGAGAAAGCGTTATATTGTCAAAAGCACCAGCTATATCTATAGAACATATATGTATAGAAGACTTGTCGTGGATAGCCTGTTTCATCACTTTTGTCAATATGTTATGAGCGTGCGCACAACTGGCGCTCTAACGGGATCCAAACTGCATTGAACCAAAGCTACATTTTTCTAACTTAATTTTGTTTAAAAGAAAGCTGAAGAAATTTTTAATTGAAAAAGGTAATTGAAAAAGGTGGTTGAATTTTGGGGGTTGTTGGAAGGGGGTGTAGGGAGGCGGAGAGTGAAGAGGTGGGGTGGGGGGAGGTGAGATGGGGGGTGGTGGGTAGGGTGTGACGAGGAAATCATTTTTCTTTCCTATATTCTTTTTTTCTCTCTCTCTTTCTTTACCTCTTTTTTCTTTTCTTTCTTTGAAAATACATTAGGTTAGTTTTTATGTCATTATTTATTGAATAATTTCAAGTTAAAAGGTGGTTAGAAGATACAGCCACCCGCAGGACTTTTGTCTTTTATGTGGTTGTTGAGTTTTTTTGTACAATGGTGAAAGTTTTTGGTGAAGTAAAAAAATATCTGAATCTAATATCTGAATCTGAATCTGAATCTATCTGAATCTAATCAACTAGTTCTGGAAGAAGGACGTATTCCAGGATTTTGCTTATGGTACAAGAAACTGTAATTGGCCGATAGCTTTTGCAAAGGTCCGCGTCTTTCCCTCGCTTAATCACCGATGTTATAGTACCCAAGAGGAAACTATTCGGAACCAAACCCTGGCATAAACAAATTTGAAATACAGCTGAAACTGTTGTGTTAAAGCTGGACACTCAATTTTGAAAAAATCGGCATCAAGGCCATCAGAATCGGTAGAACCTGTTCTTCTTAATTTTCGGAAAGCAATTTCGATGGAAGAACAAGTAACGGGAAGAACAGAAGGTTCACAAAGTGCTGCTGAATCTGGTTTTTGCAACCACTGAATAGACCACGGTAGTGGTTGGAGCCATTCAAACGAGCATTTTTAAGTGAAGATTTGCATTCACGCTTCGTTTTAACTTTTAGATTAAAGACAGTACTATTCCCTGGGCGTCCACAAGTAATCCAAATTTTTAGCCAAAATTTTGCCGTGATTTTTGACTTCTTAACTTCAGGACTGACTTTCCAAATAGGTTTCCTTGTACCAACTTGAAGTGAGTGAATTTGATGAAGAATGGTTAATTTGAGTTGTTAGGAATGAATGTTTTACTACGGTTAAGAAATTGTGGCGATTCCTGAGGACAGCGACGGAACATAGAAGTAGATTTTTGGATTAGGGAAATAACAAACAAATGTTGAAAATGGTTATTAGAGAAGAGAAAGATTAAGGATGAGCTTTTTCTTTCTTTTGTTTTGTGCGTTTTCTTCTAGTATGGTGATACTTCTTTGTGATTTTGTGTTGCCATGGCCCTCGGTCTGCTTCGCAATTAATAAATTTATCTATCTATTTAAACATATTGCCTTTAATGTTTCTCTTTGTACGTAATCCTTTCTGTTCAATAATTTACAGCTCGAATTCTCTGTTTCTAGGATTCTGCAAAAATTCTGAAAGATTCGGTAAAAACTTGACTCTGCACCCCCCCCCCCCCCCTCAACGAAAATTCACTTGCGACGCCCCTGACTGTATCTTACTTATGAGCCTTATGTGCCTCTAGAGGCACCAAGGCGATCCACCAATCGACACCAGTCTTCTATGAGAGTTATTTTGCTCTGCTTCTACGGGTGGCTGCTTCCAGGCTGTCTTCAGACGCAGGTTGCCTCTGATAGATTTTGGTGTGACGGATCGCTGTTATGACACTTTCCTTCCGGACAACTGAGAAATACCGATCACTTTTCCGTCGGTCGGTATCGCTGAAAAATGTATAGCCTGCGTAGTTGTATGATAGTTTGTATAATAGTAAAGAATACTATTATTTAATGTGCCCGAGGCTGGGGTAGTAGTATCCAGTAGCATCCTGCCTTGCTGTAGTAACATCCAGTAACATCCACAGAAGCATGTAGTAGCATCAGTTCGTATTGCATGCTACTTTTTCGTACAACTTCATACGACTAGTTTTCATCGGGGTCAGCCTAGCTTACCGACGAAAGGTCCCCGTGGCAAGACGTACGCGTGACAAAACGTCCCCAAGCACAGATTTTTAAGTTCGCCTCGACCATCAAACGCATCGTCGATGTCAACAACTTTAGAGTGTGTATAAATGTGGCAACATTCCTTATAAGCAGGAAAGATCGGACATGGGACCATTGCTTCATAAACGTATGGTATGCAATTAAAATATATAGTGTAATATGCCTTGTAATGGACTCGTAACTAAACCATTCTAGGTCGTTTGAAGTAGGCTTACATGCAAAATTAGGAGCATCAATATCATCCTCAGAGAAAGGGGAAGCCCGCTAAAAAGAGAGTCAAACAAGGAGAATCCAAAAATTTGTGTAGTGCCATTATGCTGGATAAAATGGGAAGTGAGGAAACGAAAGCAGATGGAGCGATTAGTTAGGTAGAGAGACACGGCAAATCTAGGTAAGACGGGTTTGATCCTTTGATAGAATCCTTTAATAATAAATATCACCAAATTAAATATCGAACAAAGGCGAGATCAATGAGTTCTTTCGCAGAATAAACTGACACAAAATAAACCAATTGAATCAAGGATAAAACGAAAACTGACAAACTACCAAATCTTTGCGCTTTCTTTAAGGATTGGCTATAGCCGGAGCAACACGGGTTTGTTTCTTCACTATCGGTTAAATGCTGAAGTAGCCAACCCATCTTGGTTTTCAAAATGTTATATTCCAAGAAATTTGTTTATCTTAACGGCTGACGCAATCAGTAATGTCATTGGCCTAACTATCCCTCAGCGATGAAAAAAAAAATCTATATCCGGGGACCTTTCACCAGGTGACATTTCCATTGGGACGTTTTGTCACGGGGACGTTTCACCGACAACCCAAAGATATATTCTCTTGATTCCAAAAGGATCGTGATCATTTGTACCTCGAGGGTTTTGCTTATAGGGATTCGTAGTCCCCGATATAGTGAACATCATAGCCATGAGTGCAAAAAAATAATTTAAAGCAAATGAGACACTTTGAAGATCCCCAAAGGCCCATGATCGTTCTTCCTCAGTGCCTTTACTTGCAAAATGGATTCCTAACCACCTCAAAGTGCGCATTGTAACCGCGAAGTGCGGTTACAAGTACGGACGTGAGGCGTTTGTGCCTCAAGACAGCGCGAATCTTAGCTGATAGCCTCCCCTTATAGCTGCTACCTAGCCCTGCTATTGTCATATGAGCTTACAGCTGTTGTTCTTGACCTTCCCAGTCGGCGTATTTCTTGCGGGAGCCAATTAAGGACAACAAATTAAGGATATTTTTTATAAGTAGGACTTATTCTTCTTTTGTTGTACTTTGTTGCTAATGGAGTAGGGAATTTATTTTAGTGAAGCGGCAAACAAAGCCTACTGTAGACCTACTAGAATGAATAGTGTTGTGACCTCCCACCCATTAATGCCAGGTAATATTGAGGAGAATTTCCTCAGACAAATTTACCTTGTGACGTAAAATAAAAATGCAGTTCTCGTCGTGACGTATTAGTTACATTTTTGCAGTTAACATGGTTTCTGATACTTATTGCTTTGCTAAAACGACAATTGTCGAATTCGCGCTTTCAGGAGTCATTCGAACAGAGATACTTACATCCACTCACTCACATGACAATTTAAGTGCCAAACTTTGTTCCCCCCAATTTGACACAAATTCAGGCTCTCCAGTTGGTAATGACGGAAGTGACATGACTTTTTCAGCTACAACGGTCAGGACCGTGGTACCCATTTATTAGATACCACGGTAACTGGAAAAACGACTAAGACTGTGGTATACCATGGCACCTGCAAAACCGCAACTAGTATTTCAAATCAATCTTCACGCAACGGACAGCCAAGAGCAGCCTTGCTGTTGGCAGAGCGTTCATCAAATACGCTGATGCAATACTCGACATGACTAAGTCCAAAACACGCCAGTGATCCTCAGGAAGAAGGAGTAAGCGTCACCGTAACGACTCAAACTCAACGACTCGAATCCTATGTCAAACAATCACGGCGATCTTTGGGAGTAGCTGTGACACCACTTCTGCCTTTATTCCGCTAGGTACCCAGAGATGCCGGAGATTCTGCATCAGCAAGGGGAGATAGTCATCAGGATTATTGCTGACTGAAGCATCCTCGGGCCCCGTTTCAGTCGGCTGTGTGCGTTGTGTAGCTCTGCTGTCGACGGATATATACGGTTTGCGTTGTGTCGGGCTATTTACCCTATTGTTTCATCCAAGCAAACAAAATATTTCAAGAAAGGAACCAAGCTTAAAGTTTCTGCAAAGAGTACGAGTGGTCTAAGAAAAATCCACTTAGAGCGTATTCCACCCTACAAAACAATAGTAACTATTAGTTACTATTTTCGGTCCAACCTCGTGAAAAGTTACTACGCTGACGGTTCCAACCTTCTCGAAATAGTTACTGGTCGTCAGGGGCGTCGCAAGTGCATTTTCGGTGGTGGGGGGGGGGGGGGGGCGGGGGTGCAGAGCCAAAATTTTACCGAATATTTCAAAAATTACCGAATCCTAGAACTAAGAATTCGAGCTTTAAACTATGGAACAGCAACGATTCCGTAGGAAGAGTAACAATAAAGGGAATGAACGACCATAGCCAACTATTAGGCGGCGTTTTGGCGAAGCCCACATAGAGAATATATTGCCGGGCATGATTGCAATAACAGCTTCTATCTATTACCGCCAAAAGAAAATTAAAATGAGCACCGCAGGCGAAAATTTTCGAAATCCATTTTTTTTTCTGTAGGCTAAAATTTAACTGCTTCTCTTACAAATTCTATCATTTACCGTTGATTAAATACCGAGACTCAAAGTAGTTCCAGAAACCGGATGGAGCGACGTTTCGGCAGTAGCAGTAACTGCAGTCTAGTCCAGTGGTTCCCAACCTTTTCCGTACCGCGTACCCCTAATCAAGGTTCGAAAAGATTGCGTACCCCCTTTTTTAGAACGTGAAAAAGACGACAGTTATTATTATAAATGATAAGGCATACATGTGTGAAAATATATACAAAGTCAATGAGGCAATCACTAGAGGCTGCCTTGTAGCAAGAACTTTGTAAAGTCTCGGCTCGACGTCGTTAGCCGCATATTTTTTACAGTCAGCCTGTGTCTGTGTTTGGTTTAGATCTTCTCCGTGCTTTCATCAAGCTGCATAGAAAACTTGTTCTTTAGCTTAATTCGCAACCTGAATGACAATATCACTTGCAATGTCTTCGATTCTTCTTGAAACAATGCTGTTTGACACAGGAACAGATTTTACGGTAGTAGGCCAGCTGTTTTTGAATCAACGTTATTTCACTGGCTTTCACTACGGCTTGTAATCAGAGGCGTCACGTACGGGTTGACAACACCCATATCCCCAGAAAGGTCGGCCAGACGATTAAAAAAAAAGAGTCGGCGCGAAGCGCCGCGATTTTTCGTTAAAGCAATTACTTTAAAAAAAAAACAGTATGTGAAAAAGACCTATCGGCCAGTAAAAATACCTTGCCCCTTAGGTACCACCGGTTGGGAACCACTGGTCTGGTCAAAGTAGTCAATATACTACCTACAATCACATAAAGTGAGCGCCGCATGCGCAATTTTTTTTGCTTTTTCCTGCCAAATTTAATTTCCATCCAAATTCTAGCTTTTAATATTTCGAAATCTCAATCCAAAAACTGGCTTAAGATGACGCGCCCTTCCACAAAACAGAAAATATTACGAAAAGTACTGCAGGCGGAATTGTCAAATTATTTATGATTAGATATCCGTTTTGGGGTCCAAAATAAAAGTAAAGACTATCGATGATATCATACATCATCCCTTTTGTCTGCGACCAGTGCTTCACTCGACCTCTTCTGAGTTTTGAGGTTCGTGGTAACTTCCGAATCCTGGCAATTATAAAGATAAAATTACCGAATCCCAGTTATTATACCGAATAAGTTTAGACCGGTAGCATGTTCGGGATTCTGTATAACTACCGTATCCCATTTAATATACCGAATTGTTTTGGTTTCGAAAGACTACCGAACAATATTCATATTCGGTATACTTTCGTCGAAACTGGAACAAAGTCAGGATTTGTGGTTGGAAATTATGCTGAATAAATGACCGAATCCCAATCGGGATACCGAATAATTTTGAACCAATAGCTTACTCGGGATTCTATGTAACTACGGAATCTCCATAAATATACCGAATAGTTCCGACCTCGAAAAATTACCAATGATTTAAGTAAATTCTCTCACCAAATTCGTGATAACTACCGAATACTGGTAATTATATCGAATCCCGATCATTATACCGAAGAGATTTGTACAGATAGCCTATTTAGGATTCTGTATAACTACCGAATCACCGTAAATATATCGAACAGTTCTGCTATAAAAAAAAAAATACCGAACAATCGGCCCAAGATATTTTACCGAATCTCAACAAGGTGGGGGGCTGCTGCACCCCCTCCCCCTTCTGACGCCCCTGCTGGTGGTAACTATTTGCTTACCACGCTCGGGAACGTAGTAAGCGTGGTAACTACGGATTAGCCCGGCATGATATTTTGCTCAAAATATCTTTTTGTTTCGTGGTTTTTGGGATCCCAAAACGTAAGTGGAGGGATACCTACGACATCGCAAAAGTTGTCCGTCTGTCCGTCTGTGCGCGCTATAACTCTCGTAGGGAATAAGATATTTTGATGAAAATTGGTATGAGGATTGTTTGGGTCAAGGGTAAGGTGAAGTTTGTAGATGGGCTCTGTAGCCCTACATTTAGGGGTGGGGAAGGGGGTTCAAATTAAGGGACAAACAAAATATTTTTAAACAGCTAATGCGATAGTTGATTATGGTGTAAGAAGGCATGCTGAGCACGATAGTGAAAACCATTTTCTCGCCGGACAAGTAGTTCGTCCGGAATCCGACAAAAGCCAGAAAGTTGGTTAAAAGTAAAAGTTTTATATGAAGTTGATTCAATGGTCGATTTGGGGGTAAGAATCCATGCTAAACACGATGGTGAAAACCATTTTCTCGCCGAACAAGTAGTTCGTCCGGAATCCGGCAAAATACGGAAAGTTGATTGAAAGTAAAAGTTTCATTTGAAGTTGTTTAAATGTTCGATTTAGGGGTGAAAAGACATGCTGAACACGATGGTGAAAACCATTTTTTCGCCGGACAACTAGTTCGCCCGGAATCCGGCCGAAACCGGAAAATTTGTTAAAAGCAAAAGTTTGATTAGATGACAGACTAAGGGTTAAGAAGAGAGGCTGAGTCTGTATATGACAATCATTTTTTACCCGGACATATAATTAGTCAGGAATCCGGTAGTAACCGGATGTTTCTTTTTAAGTCGAACTTTTATTTAAAGTTGATTAGATGTTCTTTATAGGGATTCTACGCTGGATTACTTTTTGAATTTTCTTTTTTTGCTCGACTAGTAGTTTGCTCGGAATTCGGGCGAAACCGGAAACTTGGCAGAAGTAAAGCAGGAAGTCTCGGTCAGTATCGTCAAAATAGATATGGCTTATACAGTTATATCTGAACTTGGTTTTCTCTGATGATTAGCCTGGCAAAGACTGGATCTGGCAAAGACAAGACCCTATTGTCTGAATCAAATATTAGATTTTTGGGATCCCATCGACACCTTTGGTCTTGTTATCTCTTTGCTTCGTGGTTTCTGACGTGACGTAGCCAGACATCTACGGCAATTGTACGAACAGAGACAAAGAGATAAACCTGTCCTGAAACTAAAACAAGCGAAGACTAAAAACTTCATAAAACGTTTCTGAAAATCCACACTACTGTAGCCTATAAGAAGGACCTCGTGAATAGCAATGCAAACTGAAAGGGGCTTCCCTCCAGTTTCAACCGTTCCGGTCACTGGCTTGGTTAGCACTCTCAAACACAAGCAGCCCCTAATAAATGGCATAACACTCATCTATTCATTTGGTTGGAGCAAACTGCTGACTACTGCATGTGGGGTCTCTTCTTTAAAGTTAAACCGAAAAGGCTGAGATAGGCCAATCTAGTTACATTCACTAGCATTCACTAACATTGGCTTGAAGACCCGCTGAAAATGCGCTACTTAGTTGTTCCGCTATTCACGAATAATGGAATTTCAAATAGTGGAATTTCCGTTTGATTTGTGGTACGGCTATGCGCCTGTATTTTTGTTGTAGGCCTTACGAGAAAGATTTATGATTTCTGACCAATCTGACCACTGCCCTTTGAAAAGCCGCGTTTGTATTGAGATTAAAATTTCCCATGTCATAATAGAATTTTCGTTGTGCAGACAGCCGCAGATATTCCGAACATCATAACTAGAGTAGATAGTGGAAAATAAAAAATCCCTTTGCAGAATCCAAATAATTCACTGTATTCAATTTAATGACACAAAAATAAGTTGGCTTTTCAGTTAAACTTTAATGGGTTGGTTTGTGAAACGTAGCTGGTCGCTAATCGCATGTATGGCTAATAACCTTTTTTTCCATCGCTGTTTTTCTTTTCTTTCTTTGTCTACCGGATAAACTGTGGTAATATGACTAAGCCCGAAATAATCCAGTAGTCCAAGCCAAGACCGAGAATCGTCACCCAACGAATCCTCAAAACAGAATCAAATCTTATGGACTCCAATTAACGACGTTTGCTATAGACGTTTTTGGTTCTTCGTTGGGCGCACACCGATCCTTCATCTGTCCGAAGATTCACAAACTCATTCACTGATAAACAGATGACAAATAGATAACTTTTGTAAAACCTTCGGACAACAAATACGGCAAGATTTCGAAGAAAAAGATGTATTTGTGGTCGTTGATAAATCGAAACAATACATAATCAAGCACATATAAAAACAAGTTACTGAAAGCAAATACCATATTTAGCCTACCGTTCATTTTAAAGATGGGAACTGGTATTTCACAATATTTCTTGCGATTTCATAGTTGCCTGAAAAATGAAATACCTGAACTACCTTAAACCAAGACACTATTGGACACAAAGGACACATACTGGCTATACTTGGCTTAACTGCTTGTAAAAAGTCGAATAGAAGAAAAATGGACTTATGATCAAAAATTCTACTTGGCACATAATACCATATCAACGCACAACTATAGGTGTTTTAACTGTAATGTTGGTCATGAAAAAAACCTAAAGGGACCTGAGGATTGAGATAGGGACCAATGGAGACGAAAAGGGAACTTTGCACGATAGGACTTACTTGGACTTTGTGGCAGCCCTGAAATTTGGTCCTTACCGAACTAGAACACAAAACGCCAACGAAATCAGAAGCAAGACCAAACAATGCGACTGCTTAACAGATTTGATGATGGATTTTAAAACCTGGCAGTTTCTCTACAAGATCAGATGTTTCATACTTTCTACATCACCTTCTCCTAAGATTAAGCTGCAAAAGTAAGGACCAATTCGAGCTACTAGAGTTTTGTTCAGAGCAAAATAACACTGGGGAGTAGCTCCAAGACCTATACTTTCCATGCTTCACAATCCGGGCATACTTCTAGCGCCGACCACTACGCGTGTGGCATTTAAAGCGAGATGAAATTGCGGGTTCCGAAATTTCCAGTATGGCTAAGATGCGGTCATCACACATCGAAGAAACAGGGGAGGTTGTGTCTTCTTTTTCTTTGTTAAAAGTTCAAGTGATTGGAGCCAGTGCTGGTGAACGACTAATCTACTAGAGATAGTGATGCTAGTGTCACTGCTATTCGAGTGTGTGTCAGTGTTTTCAAGTCTTGGCGCTAGTCTCTACTGTTATTTCGCTCTGGTTTTGGGCCATATTGCTTGCGACATTTTCTGCGAAAAGCCGAGAACCGACCTGACAAAAAAGACAGAACTAAACATTATAACATTAGTTGCCTTTTTGCAGATACCATGGTATCTGTTACCTGCAGGTTAACTGGATCTGCAAATAGTCGTTTTCGGAGTTATCGTGGTATCTGATATACGGTTGCTCTGCAAAAACGACAATTGCCAAAATTGCACTTTTCGAAGTCATCCCAAAAGAAAAACTGATATTCAGTCACATCACTAAGTGCCAAACTTATTTCCCACCTATTGGAAAAAACTGATGAAAGTAAGTTGACTTTTTCAGATACCGCGATCAGTTACCACGCTCGGACCGTGGTATCTGAATATCAGATACCACCATAACTAGCCAGATACCACAATAACTGCAAAAAAAAATTTGACCGTGGTAACTGCAAAAACGACTTTAGACCGTGGTATCAGATTCCATGGTATCTGCAAAAACGGAACTATTATTTGCTCAGAAGAGCTAGGAGAGATACTGAGCAGTGGAAAATGCTTTACCTCTCTTGATTTCAATATATAGTGCCAGGGCAACTACTTGCGTCGGTATGTCTGCGCCGTTCCCGCGCGCAATCCAGAGAAGTCGGATGATTTCCGCCGACTTTTCTAAGTCTCCGCGAACCGCTAGCGCCGCGGCCATGTTATACTGCATAACGCAGCGAGCCACAGACACGTTATTCGGGTACCAAGCTACAAGAGAAACGAATATTAAAGCCGCTTTCACACTGACAAGTTAAGTCTTTCACACTAAAGGCGTCTTCTCGCCGTTCCCCGAGGACTCCTCGGGGAATCAAAGGGAACGGCGAGAACAGAGGGAGTTACTCTAAGCGGACTCAGCGGACAGAAACAGCGAGAACACGGGGAATGCTTCTGGCATGGATTTTGTTCAAAAAATAGATATGCAGCTGACGAAATTAGTCTGGAGCCACTATATCTTTGTTTTTCTTTATTCTGATTATTTTAATTAATTTTACATTGCACCAACACCAGCAAAAATTGATTCCCCTCCGAGTCTGAAAAGGAGTCCTTTTTGATGATGGTGATGATAATCAGAGCATTCCCCTTCCGTGGGGACTCGCGAGAATACGGGGAGTGAGTCCTCGGGACAAAAAAAAACGCGGGGACTCCTCAAGTGGAGTCCGCGGGGAACGGCGAGAGTACGCCTTAAGCTACGCAACCTCTGCGTCGTGCTTGCGTCGACGCAATGCAGAAGCTTACGTAGACGAATAAAACGCAACGCAAGAATAGAACCACGTTCTATTCTTGCGTTGCCTCGACCCTTGTCAGCAGAAGGTCCTCGTAAATATTCTTTGAGCCCAAGCTGACTTTGAAACATTTATTCAAACGATGCTTACAACGAATACGTCAGCTACGATTCTTCGATCAGCGATATTTCGGCCCTTCTTGGCAAGGGTCCTCGTCAGGCTGTCAATCCTCTTGGTCAACGTCGGGGAAGGAAAAAAACCTGTAATCAGATTACAGGTATATCACTGATGAAGAATCGTAGCTGACGTATCAGCTGTAAACATTGTTTGAATAAATAGAAGGTCCTGGGTTCAAATCCCGGCTGAGGAGCATTTTTGTCTTCCAGTTCACTATTTATAACAAGACCAAAGGTTTCGATGGGATCCCAAAAATTCAATATCTGATCCAGACAACTGGGTCTTGTCTTAGCCAGATCTAGTCATCGCCAGACTCCTTAAAGATTTTTACAATTAAAATTCAGAAACAGATTAAGGCCAAATAGCTAATCATCTGAGAAAAACTTTATACCACTACCGCCAATTTCCCGATTTCAGCCAAACTCCAGAACTAATTGTCCGACAAAAAAAAGAAAGCTCAAAAGTGAACTCAGGGTATCTTCTTTCCCCACTAATGAACATCTAATCAACTTCAAAGAAAAATTTAACTTATAACAAATTTTCCGACTCCAGCCGGATTCCGGTCGAACAATATGTCTGGGTAAAATATGATTGTCACACACGGACTCAGCATCTCTTCTTACCCCTAAATCGGTTTTCTAATCAACTAGAAATAAAACTTTAACTTCTACCAATTTTCCGGTTTTAGCCGGATTCCGGGCGAACTACATGTCCAGATAGAAAACTATTTTCCCATAAGTGTTCCGCATGTCTTTTTGCCCTAAATCGAACATCTAATCAACTTCAACTTCAACTTTTAATTTTAACAAACTTTCCGGTTTGGGCCGGATTCCGGGCGAACTACTTGTCCGTCGAGAAAATGGTTTTCACCACGTGTTCAGCGTGTCTTCCTACCCTTAAATTGAACATCTAATCAACTTTTTCCCCATCGACTTCAGCATGTCTTCCTACCCCTAAATCAAACATCTAATCAACTTAAAATAAAACTTTTACTTTTAACAAACTTTCCGGTTTTGGCCGGATTCCGGGCGAACTACATTTTCGATGACAAAATGGTTTTCACCATCGTGTTCAGCATGTCTTCTTACCCCATAATCGTCTATCACATTAGCTGTTTCAAAATATTTTGTTTGTCCCTTAATCTGAAACCCCTCCCCCACCCCTAAATGTAGGGCTACAAAGCCCATCTACGAACTTGACTGGTCCGACGACCCAATGAATCCTCACACCAAGTTTCATCAAAATATCTCATTCCCTTCGAGAGTTATCGTGCTTACAGACGGACGGACAGACGGACGGACGAACAGACGGACAACTTTTCGATGTCATAGGTATCCCTCCACTTACGTTTTGGGATCCCAAAAAAGATATAAGACTGGGGTTATCCAGGGAAAGAGGGCAACTGAAGAACAGTCTTCACCAGACATACCAGTCGGACTTACGCAACACGAACCAGTTCATCTAGCCAGAACAGGGAAACGTATCGGCAGCGGCTTACCAATGCCCGTTAGTTCTTTCAGTGTCAAGGGGGGAACGTGAAATATATCTATCTATCTATCTATGACAGATGGCTGGCGACTTTTCTTGGATGTCCTAGGCGCGTTTAGAGGTGTAGGGTGCAGGATGAACTAACGTCTAAGGTAAAGAACATCTTTCAATATTACGCAAACATATCGGAGACAAGGAGGTTGGTTGACAGTTTCAACTGAGGTGAGAGCAAAATGTGAAAGCGAACAGTAAACTTATGCCAAAAACTCTTTCATCAAATAGATCATTTTTTTCCGATCTTGTGGATGCCTCAGACCTCTAGAAATCCGGGTAAAACAAGAGCTGGAAGCTCATATGGCACTTGCAAGGCTTGGTAATAAGGACGAAAGTAGAAATTTGCCAATTCGTAGGTTTGTTGTGAACATTTGTAATCAACACCCTTCTGAGAAGAATGGCAATGGACCCTTGGAAGTCACGAGAATGTATCGTAGGGTAAAAAAAAAGTTTTTTGCACTTGGCTGTGATGATGCGCACATTAAGGGCGCAAGAAACCTACGTGTAGTCAAAACCCTTGAGGCAAAATTATTATGGGCTTATAGGGATCATTAAAACTAAGATTTTGCTTCAGTATATTTTTTGTACTTAGCGGTTATAAGGTGAGTACTTTAAGGGATGGTGGGATGTAGGAAGTGACAATTTCTAAGCCAATCTTGTCAAGTCTCTAATGTTAGGCTACGCTTGTTCTTCCTACCCAATCACTACACTCTTAAGTGTCACAAAATTTCCGCCCCCTCCTCCCCCCGATTCCCCCACATTGATCGGATCCTATCCGCACTTGAAATGTGACATCAGAGACAAGAGGTCTTTCCGAATATCAAGTTTCATTAAGATCCGATCATCCCTTCAAAAGTTGGACGTTTCTCAATATTCCGGATTACCCCTTCCTCCGCTCCCCCCACCCTTATCAAATCGGAGAAATCAATCGACACGATTATCAAAACTGGAGTTGAAATTGTCGAGTCCTTGATTCGCCTGTCAAGTTTCATCGTCCTAGCACATCTATCCGGTCTTGGTCTTGTCAACTATTTATTTAGGGCTTGTGCTTGTTCTTTCCACCAAATTTAATCCCGATCCCTTCACTCTGAACAAGTTTTCGGTTCTTGTCAACTATTTATTTAGGGCTTGTGCTTGTTCTTTCCACCAAATTTAATCCCGATCCGTTCACTCTGAACAAGTCAGACGATTTTCGGGTTCCCCCCTCCTACTCCCCCAAACTCACCAAATCCATTCCAGACTTGAAGTGTGACATCTCAGACACGACATCTTTCCAAGTATCAAGTTTCATTAACATCCGATTACCCGTTCAAAGTTATAAAAACGTCAATCCGGACTCCCCCTCCCTCAACTCCCCCCACAGTGTTCAAGTGGGGGAAGTGACTATTTCCAAGTTATTTTGACCGGGTCCCTGATATGCCTGCAAAGTTTCGTCGTGAAAATCCCAAAAACTGGAATCCGGTAAACCCCCTTCCCCCCCCCAAGTGTCCGGATCGAGTAAAATTGTGTCAAAGACCCCTAAGTGTCCGGATCCAGTCCAATTGTCTAAACGATTTATCTAGAGCAGATGCTTGTTCTTCCCAGCAAGTTTCACTCTGATCCCTTCATTCTAACCGTTTCTTGAAATTTCCAGTCTCCCCCCTGGCTACCGAATCCGGTCAAGACTTTAAACGGGGTATCAGGATATATACTCTATTCAGTTATTAAGTTTCATTACAATCCGATCACCCGTTCGAAAGTTACACATTACTCAATTTTCCAGATTCCCCTAGTGGACAGACTATAGTGGACAGAATAAAGTGAAAAGACTAAAGTGGACAGACTAAAGTGGACCACTCCCCCCCCCCCCAAAATGGTCGGATCGGAAAACTGATTATTTCTAAGTTTGTTTGGTCGGGTCTCTGAAATGCCTGCCAAGTTTCATGGTCCTAGCACATCTGGAAGTACCCAAACTCGAAAAAGTGTGACAAAATGCCCTCAAATTTCAAGTATCCAGCGCCCTACACTCCCCCGCATATGGTCGGATCGGGAAAATGATTATTTCCAGGTTAGTTTGGTCGGGTCCTGATATGCCGCCAAGAGTCATTGTCCTAGCATATCTGGAAGTACCCTAACTCGAAAAAGTGTGACAAACAAGAGCTGTGAGCTCATATGGCACTTGCATGGGTTAAGATGTTTTGATTGACCAAAAGTAGGTTTCGACTTTGCGGTTGAGATGCACACTCTAAGGGGAGCTCGAACTGCGTTAGTAAGCAAAACCCTTGAGGCAAAAATGCTAATGGGCTGATAAGTAAGTAAGTAAGTAAGTATATTTATAACCCACTAAAGTTTTGACAAAAACAAACAGTGGAGTAAATAAGGAGAAAAAAAAAAAAAATAAGAAAGAAAAAAAAGACAAAATACGTTAACAAAAAAGACTAAAATAACCTAATAAGGCGGTGGTGAGGATTCAACCTCATACAAGCATCGGCCAGTAAATCCTCGTGTAAGGATTTAAAAAGTACAAGTATATCAGTAGCACCGTAAACACGGATAATTTTGCGGTTACTGTGCGAACGTGGTAAATACAGTAGAAATTTACAGTATCGAAAATAATCGATTCTAATCCGTTTAAGATCACGTTCTGTTAAGATACTGTATAAACCAGCGTTGAACAGAACAGCTGGATTACAAAAACAAGCGTAAAGCTTTGCTAAAGCACTTCGTCGATATTTGCCTCGGTTCGCAACAATTTTTGAATAACCAAACCTGAGTTTACTTTTGATATCACTTAGTGTTTTTTCACGCAATTGTGAGAAAGCTCCGCACACAGAAATACCCAACCATTTAAAGCAATTCACTCTAGGAATGCAAAAATCATGACAATCAAGTGACGTTAGGGTTGAGACATGATTAAAAGATAGGTATTCGCATTTATCAATGTTTAAACGGAGGCCAATATCACTGAAACTCGAAGAAACTCTCTGCACGGTTGAAGAAAGACTACCTTTGCATCTGCTGATGAGAAGCAGGTCATCTGCGTATGCAAGGTAAGAAACATCAGTCATACCAACAAAAAAAGTATTACATATTTTTGATAGGACACCCGCTATACACGCATTAAACAAATAAGGTGAGAGCACACCTCCCTGCCTTACACCACATCGCACAGATACATTTCCAAAAATATTCCCATTTGACTTCAGACGAAGATAAGAGTTTGAGTACCAAAAGCGAAGAATATGTATCACGGATACATTAACACCAAGTGAAAAAAGAGCATACCAGACTTGACTATGAACCACACTATCGAAAGCTTTCGCCAAATCCAAAGTGCATAAATGAAGTACATATCCCTTTTTATGAGCATCTTTTAACAGGCAAGCTAGAGCTCTATGTGCGTGTTGGCAACCAATGCCCGTTTTGAAACCAAACTGGTTTGAATCATAGTCTACGTATTCAGTGATAGATGGAAGTAGAAGGTACTCCAAAACTTTGCTTAAATTACATGCTACCGTAATTGGTCGGTAAGAAGCACAGACTTTAGGGTCTTTCCCTCGCTTCAGAATTGATGTAACCATACCGCAAAGAAAACTATCAGGTACTAAAGATGTAGTGACACACATTTGATAGAATAGCTGTAAATGAAATAGTAAATCTGACGAATCAGTTGTCAGATGGTTTGAAGATAAACCATCCATGTCAACAGACTTGGATTTCAGCCGTTTAATGCACTTTAAAACATCTTCTTTAGACACAGGTATAATATGCCTTTGCAGAATACGAGATGGCAACACTTTCGAGAGCAATTCGGAAAAACGCTTGTGCACACGGTAATTGACTTCGGAAAACATCCCGGAGTAATGATTAATCCAAGACGATTGAGGTATTGAATCGCTTTCCATAGTATCACTGTATTTGGAAGAATTTATCACTTTCTTCCACCCATTCACATCTTTTGGAAGCTCTTCACCGGACATGCGTACAGACCGTAGATGTTTTTTAAAAGCAAGTTTAGTTTTCTGCTTTATCTGAAAAATATTCCCAGCAGACGGGCGACCACAACTTATCCATATTCGAAGCCACATTTTTGCTTTATTTTTAGCGGTCTTCAAGCCAGGATCCATTTTCCATATTGGCTTACGAGTATTACAACGAACACGTTCAAGGGGCACAGCAGCTTCTTCAGCTGTTTTCAGACAAAGCACAATCTTATAATAATACGAGTTTAATTCCACTCTTGCGTTTGGAGAAATAACACTTCGACAAAGGAGATTGAAAGGCACATGTATAGAAGATAGAAGTGTAGCTAGTGTTGCAATGTACAATGGCAAGTTTACACGATTCCAGTTCCGCTTTTCAAACCATTTCTTGTTATTAACTGGGGGCCGATTCAGGACTAAGTTTTCCGAGATACACAGTGTTAAAGAGAGAGGCAAGTGGTCATAGTCTCTAGCATCTTCATCTACATGAATAGGTGAAGTACGCACGGCAGACGAACATACACAATGGTCAATATTCGATCTAGATCCACTGTTGTGTATATATGTAAAAGATAAGTCTTTCTCAATTATTTTGAAACCAGGGGGTAAACTCTCCAAAAAAGTTTCAGTTCGGGCAGAAGTCGTGGTGACGTCAGAGTTCAAGTCGCCTAGAATTAGCCACTCGTATCCCAAAGCAACAATACCAGAGATTAAATTTTTCAACTTACTACAACTTTTAGCATAGTTGGTAAGCGACAATAGGTTCTTTTTATCATGCGGAAGGTAAGTATTTATTAATACATAATCACCAAGTCTGATAGCAATATAATGTTCGTCTGAACTGTAGCACTGAGGAGACAGGTAAGATAAGGTTTTCTTCACAATACAGGCTAGTCCACCAGATGGACGGCCGCGTGTGCGCCGAGCACTAGTTGTGTAAACAATGTGGTCAGGACTACGTCTTAAAGAATTGACACTAACTGACGGCAGAAGGTGCTCTTGCAGGAAAATAACATCAAAATCAAGTAGCATTTGGTCTATGAGCAGATCCTTGTCTTTTGTGCCATTAATGTTGAATGAGCATACTGATATTGGATTATCATTCATTTTCTGGCTTTCTTTGTAACTATTGCACGAAGCTTCGGACACCGTAGACTATACGAGACATGTTCCCCGTCACAGTTTGCACATTTTGGTGGTAGCTGGCACGGCGAGTCCTTGGTGGACTCATGAGGCCCAGAACATCTTGCGCACTTATCGACAGGACTTTTGCACTGCGATTTCAAGTGATCTGGCGAGCGACACTTGTGACAGCAACGAGGGACTTTGAAGAACTCGGAAACACGAAACAGCTCGTAACCGATTTTCATGCCATCTTTGAGAGCGGAGCGTAACGCAGTATTATTGAAAAAAGTCAACTTGACTGTTTGAGAAGTTCCGAGACGAGAGGCATCAACAACACCCGAACAAGTCTTAAAGGTCGAAAGTTCAAAATCGGAATCTATTCCTTTGACAAGTCCAACAAAATTGGTCTCCACTAGCTTCACTTCAGCATTCCTTAATACGGTTGGAACAGATTTACAGAAATCTTTGGCTGCTAGTTCATCAATTTTGACAAATAACTTGTCACCAGAGGGTCGAATGTGAACCACAGATTCATGACCATGTATTTTGTCGATCAGTTCCCTCCGTTTCGTAGGATTGTCATAACCGCTTGGTATGTTAGAGATAACAATAGTAGCCTGACCTGATTCAGCGTCGGAAGGAGTAGACTGCAGGGCCGGAAAGTTCGTATCAAAAATCTTAGCTTCGAGCTTACGACATTGAGCACTTGCTCAATACGATTTACTTTTGTGGCTAGTCGTGAGTAAGCAACTGCAGGAATACACGGGACATCAGTTGGTGAGCGAATCACATAGAATGGCACAGTTATATCATCGTTATCACAGTTCCGAAATAAATCAAGCATATCCTTGCAGTGATTGATGAGAGCTTTTTGACCGGTCCTCTTAGGGCAACTTTCAGTTGGAGCCACACTGCTCCACAGCTTGGTCTTGGCCTGTGAGATTACAGGCCCTTCAAAAAAATCCGAAGCGTGCTTTATTATTATTTCGTCTTCGATTCCCGCACGAAAATTTGCTTGCAAGAAGTTCAGAACAGGTGAGTAAACGAGCGGGCCTTCGCCCGGAGAAAATTCGTCAGTCATCGGGAAAACCTGTTTTGCACAGCGCTTGTATTACACGGTGTTCACTAGCCGGCTGCTGAATGAATACTTTCATGATGGGCATCATGAAAATGCAGATATTGCTTAAAAGTATTTTTTTTACTTTGCGGTCAAGATTGGTACTTTAAGGAATAATCAGATTTGAGAAGTAGCTATTTCTAAGCAAATGCTGTTGAATCTCCAATATTCCAGTGAAGTTTCATCGTCCTAGCACATCTGGAAGTACCTTAACTCACGATCACCCGAATCCCAGACGCCCCCTCCCCCCACAATACCTGGAGCCAATCCAGTTCTGGAAATGATTAATCCAGAGCATCTGTTTGTCATTCCCACGAATTCGATCCAGATCACACCAGTCTAAGCGGGTGAAGTATTTTCCGCCCTCTCCCCAATAATTGTCGGATTCGGTCCGGAAATGAAAACGATCACCAGAGAAAAATGTAATCTGTTCAATTATTATTTCACTCGAATCCGATCACCCGTTCCAAAGTTATGCATGACTCAATATTCCAGATTCCCCTCCCTCAACTCCCCCCCCCAAGATTATCATATCGAGGATTTTTTTTTTATTCCAAGTCGTTTGACCGGGTCCCTGATATACCTGCAAAGTGTCGTCGTGAAAATCCCAAAAAAACGGAATTCCGAGAAACCCCCTCCACCCCCCCCCTCAAGTGTCCGGATCCAGTCAAATTGTGTAAAAGATTTACATGGAGCAGATGTTTGTTCTTCCCAGCAAGTTTCACTCCGATACCATCATTCTAACCGTTTCTCGAGATTTCCGCCCCCCTCCCCAAAACTCCCCTCGGTGCCCGTAGCCAATTCGATTCAGTAGATGATAAGTAGAGCATCTGCTTGTTCTTCCCACAAAGCTCCATCCCGATCTCTCCATTCTAAGCGGGTCACGTATCCCCCCCCCCCCCCAATAGTTGCCGGATCCGGTCCGGATGTGAAAAAGATCACCGGAGCAATGTCATCTGTTCAGTTCTTAAATTTCACTCGAATCCAATCACTCGTTCCAAAGTTACGCATGCCTGAAAATTCCGGATTCCCCTCTCGCCACTCCCCCCAACATTTTCAGATCGACAAAATTTGTATTTTGAAGTCAGTCTGATCGGGCCCCTGATGCATGCCAAGTTTCATCGTGAAAATCCCCAAAACCGCCGTCACCGGAATTCCGGGAAACACCCCCCCCCCCTCCCCCTAAGTGTCCGGATCTAGTACAATTGTCTAAACGATTTATCTAGAGCAGATGCTTGTTCTTCCCAGCAAGTTTCACTCCGATCCCTCCATTCTAACCGTTTCTTGAAATGTCCGGTCTCCCCCCCCCCCATGTCCCCCCTGGCTACCGAATCCGGTCAAGACTTTAAACTGGACATCACAGATATATAATCTATTCAGTTATTAAGTTTCATTACAATCCGATAACCCGTTCGAAAGTTACACACTTCTCAATTTCCCGGATTCCCCTGCCCTCCACTCCCCCCAAAATAGTCGGATCGGAAAACTGATTATATCTAAGTTTGTTTGGTCGGTCCCTGGTATGCCTGCCAAGTTTCATTGTCTTAGCACATCTGGAAGTACCCTAACTCGAAAAAGTGTGATAAAATGCCCTAAATTTTCGAGTTTCCAGCACCCTCCACTCCCCCGCATATGGTCGGATCGGGAAACTGATTATTTGCAAGTTAGTTAGGTCGGGTCCCTGATATGCTTGCCAAGTTTCATTGTCCTAGCACATCTCGAAGTACCATAACTCGAAAAAGTGTGACAAAAAACTCGGACCGACCGACAGACGGAATTGTGATCGGTATATTGCACTTGAGCCAGAGGCTGCAAGTGCCATAAAAACTCGGACCGACCGATAGACAGAATTGTGATCGGTATATGGCACTTAAGCCAGAGGCGGCAAGTGCCATAAAAACAGATGATTTAAAAAAAAAAGGTCGGTTTCTCTGAAAATCGGTTAATTGTTCGTCAAAACAGTTTTTTCTTAAAAGGTAGGGTTTTCCTGGAAGTAAGTCGATTTTTCGTCAAAACTGGCGTTTTTTCTTGAAGACAATCGTTTCTCTGCAAAAACAGTCGGTAAAAATTAACCAGCCATTTGGTAAATACCTGCCCCCTCCCCCCCCCCCCAAAAAAAAACCAACAACAACAACAAACAATTCGGCTAGTAACACCTCTGATGCCTAGCACCCTCCTAAGAGGGTTCAACCCAGCTGACCTCGTCTATACAAGAACAAGGGTACTATTTACCATTCAAATTTGCTTGTTTTTGTGGTGGTGGGCCTTCCTCCGTCGGTGGGAAAACTGGTTCAACACTGTTTACGTTCTGAGGATTCAGCAATGGCAGTGCGTCGTCCAGTCGGCTTAGCATCACAAGTGCTTCAGCTTTGTACAAGTTTATGAGATACCTAAAAAAAAAAAAGTTGTCACTTTCAGGGGTAAATAAGTAAATAATTAATTAATAATAACTTCAGCAATAATATCTTTAAAATCAATAACAATAGCTTTGGATGTCTTACATTTTTAAAGTTTAACAGAAAAGCCAACATATTTTTGTATCATTTAACTGACTTAAACTGACTAATAACTGACTACCGACTATTTCCAAGTTAGTTTGGTAGGGTCCGTAATATGCCTGCCAAGTTTCATCGTCCTAGCACTTTTGGAAGTACCCTAACTCGAGATGAATGATCTGACAGACGGACCGAAAAGTGATCGGTATATGGCACTTGCGGCTTAAGTGCCATAAAAATGGTTGAAATCCACCAAATAATTAGTGTCAACCCCGAGCTCCCATAATCTTGTCAGTTATCAAGTTTAATTCATATCGGAAAGCCCGTTCGAAAGTTAAACATCCCTCAAGGTTTAAACTTCCTCTCTCCAGTCCCCTCAGGATGGTAAGATCCGAGGAGTGACAACTCCTAAGCCAACCTAGACGCCTGGAAGTACCCAAATTCAGACTTCACCCCCGCCCCCCTCTAACTCAACCATGTGCCCGGGTCTGGCCCTGTTCTGTAAATAATATATCTATCTATCTGTGGGAGATGTCTTTTCCTCTTTCTTCCACCATGTCTCATCCCGAACCTTCCACTCAAAACGTGCCACAAAATTCCCGGCCCCCTACACCCCCCCCCCACAGTTGTCAGATCATGAACCGGAATATCAGAGACATCTGCTCTTGCACATTATCAAGTTTACTTCAGATCTGACAAGCCGTTCGAAGGTTATTCATGCTTCAGTTTCAGGTCGTATCGTCGCATAAAGGAAGCGACGAGTCAATCTAGTCGGATTCCTAATCCGCCTGCCAAGTTTCATCGTCCAGCTACATCTAAAAGTACTTTAACTCGTCATCACCAGAATTTCGGGACCTCCCTCCAACTCCCCCCACACTGCCCAGATCCGGTCCGAAGGCTTAAATGACCCCTCGCACTACCTACTCTTCCACTTACAGTATTTTAAAATATTTGAATACTTTAAGGCTAGGCTGTGCTTTCGACAATTATCCCACGGTTTTCGCTGTTTTAAGCCTTTTCGGAGACCCGTTCACTTGTAGCGAAAACAGGGAAAAATTTTACGTAACCGTTTGTTCTGACGGAAAAACTTCTCGCACACAACCGTCGACAGCGTGATACACATCAAAGGAAGCAAATCACGGCAAGTTAGTTAGCAAAAGAGGGCAAGTGAGAAAATCAGCCTAGTTCAGTTAGAGTAGTTAGAATGCACAGTACGAAACTGGGGTCTCCGGGTTAAAAATGTCTGGAATGATCACGGAGGTAGGTTGTATTGTCATTAAGACAGGTCCTTTAAGCTTCTTCTTACCACTGATTTCCATCCCGGCCCTTCCACTCTAGTCGTGTTTTTGCGCGTCCTAAGTTTCATCCTCATAGAACGTCTGAAAGTTCTAGGAGGCCACTCGACTGGCACACAGACCGACGGAAGCGATCGGCATATGGCACTTGAGCCCAAAGGCTGCAAGTGCCATAAAAACAAAGAGAAGACTATATAAACCCATTTGTGTTGGAGACAGTTGCTAAAAATTTCATTTATTTTATTGCAGATTCGTTTCTTCTAGCTACTGCCTGACGAGGACTCTTGCCAAGAAGAACCGAAGACGGAGGAGGACTGATTCCTCCTCCAATACATCATCCGAGCGTTATTTAAAGTCTTTTGTACCATAATTTATTACGTTATTTAAAGTCTTTTGTACCATAATTTATTACACAGTGTAACTCTTCCTACCTACGGTGTGCAATTTCGACTTGTTTTTGGGATCCCAAAACGTAAGTGGAGGGATACCTATGACATCGCAAAAGTTGTCCGTCTGTCCGTCCGTCCGTCTGTTAGAACGATAACTCTCGAAGTGGTTGAGATATTTTGATTAAACTTGGCATGAGGGTTGTTTAGGGCAAAGTACAGGTCAAAGATGGGCTATGTAGCGCTATATTTAGGGGTGGGGGAGGAGTTTGAAATTAAAGGGAACAACAAATATTTTTTAAAAGCTAATAAAATAGTCGAATTAGGGGTAAGGAGACATGCTGAATCCTAATATGAAATTTATTTTTTCGTCGGACAAACAATTCACCCGGAATCCGGTGGAAACCGGAAAATTTGGGAAAGTGAAAGTTTAATATGAAGTTGATTGGTGAAGTTCGATTTAGGGGCAAGGAAACGTGCTGCGCCCGAATATGAAAACTATTTTCTCGTCGGACAATTAGTTCGGCCGGAATCCAGCCAAAACTGGAGAATTTGTTTAAAGTAAAAGTTTTATTTAAATTTGATAAGATGTTCGATTTGCGGGTAAGTAGACATGCTTGAATTCGCATATGACAATCATTTTCGCATCGGACGTATAGATCGCTCGGAATCCGGCTGAAACCGGAAAATTTGTTACAAGTAAAAGTTTAATATGAAGTTGATTAGAGGTTGGATGTAGGGGTAAGGAGACAAGCTGAATTTGTTTTTGAGCTTCACCTTTTCGCCGGACAAGTAGTTCCGGAATTCCGCCGAAACCGGGAAATTGGCAGAAGTAAGGCAGGAAGTTTCGTTCTGCTTCTTCAAAATAGATATGATCTAAAGGGGTAAACACATATGCTGAATCCATATCCGAACTCGGTTTTCTCATATGATTAGCTATTTGGCTTTAATCTGTTTCTCAATTTTAATAGTAAAAGTGTTCAAGGAGTCTGGCGAAGACAAGACCCAATTGTCTAGATCAAATTTGAACTTTTGGGATCCCATCGAAACCTTTGGTCTTGTTGTTTATTCATGTAGTTAATTTATGAACTTGATTATTTTTTTTATAAATTTTCTGCAAGCTATGTATGCAATTTTGACCTCTCTTTGTTTACTGATGTAGTTTACTTATGAACTTGATTATTTTATTTAGGATTTTAATGTTGTCATATAAGTAATATTGACCTGTCGAGTTGATTGATAGTGCTTGAAGTGTCTTTATTTAAATAGACATGTCCAAAGCTATTTTTATGTATTTAAACCCCTGTACCCCAGGGGTGGCTACCCCTGGGGTAAGGTGCAGGAAGGTAATTGGTTAGTTTTTTTGTTTTTGAGAGGCAAGGTTGTGTCTGAGAGTAGGAACAGTGACCCTCTGCGTATTATGTATAAATGTAAAGATTGTGTGTTTTGGTTATGTGTGATTTATTTTGTATTTGATAAACCCATTGAACTTGACTTGACTTGAACTTGAAATTTATTAAATATCACTGGAGCAATCCGTTTGAAAGATCCGTCCGGACAACTTCTCCGTTCAGCTTAGCATCATGTGTTATCTATAATCTACCGGCTGTCGGAAAAAAAAATAAAAAAGAGCTTACTTTTGGGCAGGGGTGCAAGAATCTATAGGCAAGTCTTCGCAGTGTTTGAGAGCAACTTCGTATTCGCCAAGCGTCAAAGCGATGAAAGATCCCACAAGCAGCGCTGAACAACGTATCCGCAAAACCTGCAAATGTTGCAAATCGGAAAACTTGACACTTTCTGTGAGAACGGGCATTCACAGCATTGGACTACCGAACTTGCCATTTTGTCCGCTACGCTGAACAAGCAAGAACAAATAATCAGATAGAACTTCGCGTGCAGCGAATATGAAAACCCCGACAAAATTCAGCGCACCTAGAGGTATTTACTCTAGCTTTGAGCTGATGTTGATACCCGTTTACTCCTCTTCCGTCTTCACCGTTGCTTATAGCACAAGAAATAGTGAAGGAGGATGGCAGGAAGCGTACTCTGCGCACAGACCCGCTCTGGAGCGCGTCCATGGAACCAATCAGCTTTGACTGCTAGATTTCCTCTTCAGCGACTTAACAGCGATTTAGCTATTTGTAGAGGTAACGAAATGAGTGCGCGAAGATAGTAACCTCCGCTGGTTTGCGTCGCGAGTCGGCTATACTCGATCAAAAATGTGTAGCCTGCGTAGTAGTATGGTAGTAGTACGAAAACGTTGCATGTAATACTATCTAATAGCAAAGAATACTATCATTTAATGTGCCTCAAACTGGTCCAATTTTGTGTAGTGGTATCCAGTAGCATCCTATCTTGCCATAGTAGCATCCAGTCTTGCTAATAGTAGCATATAGTAGTATGCAGTAACACGGCAGCCTTGAAGTAGAAGCATGTAGTAGCATCGTTAGTATTGCGTGCAACTTTTTCGTACTACTTCATAGTATCATTTTGAGATAAATTTTTCATCGGGTATTTTACTCGACTCAGCATGTTTGTATGGCCGAGATAGGGAAACAGCCGTTCTATCTCGTTATCTGTTCTTGGTACATGTTAGTTACATCAAAAGGCAAGAAGTGGCCAGTCAAAATAAAGCATTCAACAGATAAAAAAGTTGTAGATAGGACACAATAGTCACTTATGCAAGACTTTCACGAACGCTGGCATAAAGCTATGTCTTTGACGCTCGGTTCGTGCATTGATAGGGTTGAGAACTGGAACTCCAGGTAATCGAGGTTCTGATGGGCAATATGGGGGGCAATACAATTCCCCGTACTTTGATCTCTCATCAGAAAGATTTTCAGCTAAAACATCTGCTTTGGTCAGGACCCACAATTTTTATCTTTAGTGATTAAGTGTCTCTAGGCTAGTTTTGAGCCACTTGTTTATCTTTTTATTGTTTCTTTTTCCTCTGTTCTGTAACTCTGTTTGCTACGGGCTTAAATTAGCAAAATAGTAATAAAATTATTATTTTCTTTAAAAACTTCGAAATACTCTAAAAGGTCTCAACAGCTGACTCGAAAAGAGGGGACCCTCCCTCCAACTCCCTCGACGCATATGATAGCCCTGTCTGTCAAGTTCCGACTCGATCTCTCCACTTTAAGTGTATCACAAGATTTCCATGATCTCAACTCTAACTGCCCCAATAGTGGCCGAGTCCAATCTGGAGCTGTCAATGAACATCTAGGACATATGACCAATGTACAAAATCTGTCGTCTTACGGTGGCACAAAATTATGTTTATAGTCTACCGTGCGCAATTAAGATGCACACTTCAACGGTACTATCGGAATTCATTTGTAAGCAAAACCCTTGTTGGCACAAATTACCATGGGCCTTTTAGGAAGATGACATTGTACCGTTATGCACTCCGGTCCTGAAATGGAACATCTTGGAAAGCTCTTATCAGGTATCAGGTTTCGTTCAGGTCGGATAACTCGTTTGAAAGTTATGCGTGTCACAAGCTTTCGGATTCCCAATCCTCCACTTCCCCCTAGATGGTAGGATCCGGGGATTACAATTTGATCAAGTCAATCTGATCATGTCCCTATCCCTAGTATGCCTGACAAGTTTCATCTCCTAGCACGTCCACAAGTACCCGAGTGCATGAGTAACTCAAGTGCCACAAGATAGCCAGCCCCCCACCTACTCTCTCGATAGTGACCGATGTGGTGCAGACCTAAAGAAGGAATATTCCAGGACGTGTGCTCAGTTCGTGCATCAGTTTACTGTCCCTGAGTACTTTTATGTTTTAACACTAACTCGTTTTATCACCCTTATTTTACCCGACATTCGGAGGATTTAGCTCACGAGAGAAGAAATACAACAAGAGCAGGATTTGTTCTTAGGAACATAGGTGTGAGCGTCTGGAATGACCTTCCAGAATCGGTCAGAGCGGCTGTAAGTCTGGCATCATTCAAGAGAATGGTTAAATCCCATTCTTTGAAAAGGAAAGAAGTGTGAAGTATGAAGTATTTATTTAATGTTATTTTATTTTTTTACCCCTCCCCCACCCCCCACCCCAAGGGGGAATGAAGGAATGATATAGCGGATTCATGGTGGTTAGAATTGTGGCCACAATCAGGATTCTTTTGTCTTAAAAGTGGCCGTTAATGGCAAATTGTTTGTTTAATTTATATGGTTATTTGATGAAATTAAAAAAAAATATCTAAATGTCTAAAATGTCTAAATGTCCCAGAATTATGCAAGTCACAAGATTTCAGAGACCGCACTGCAATTCCCCCACAGCAACCGGATCCGGAATGTTATTTTTTTTTTCTTTTTTTTATAAATAATGTATCTAGGGTTTATTCTTATTTCAACTGACGGACGACGAGCTGGGGAAACAGATGATTCTAGTATTGCTCTGGGTGCTAATACTAATGGATGAACAGGTGGAAAACGAAAATAAGACAAAGTTTCGGTTAAACGTGGGTTGTTTAAAGGACAAGTCTTACTAGAAATGACCGTTTCCCTATGAAATAAATCATAACAAAAATGTTTTTTAGAAATACCATTATTTTCCAACTAAAACATGCGATTCTCTTGTTAGCGCTTGTCGACTATATCCAGTCCTCCGACGCGGCAGCTGGCGCAAAAGAACTGAAAACTGAACGTGCCTTGGTCAAAAAGTGGGAAAACTAAGCAAATAAAAGAAGTAATAAACAGAAGATTATCGCAACATTATGTGTGAAAGAGTTGTCAACGGACGTTGAAGATACCGACAAACTTTTTGTTGGGTGACGAGAAAACTCGGAAAGGCCAAAAAAGCGCTGAAAATTCGTAATTACAAAACAAAACATTGGAGAAAGGTGGGGATTGTAGAAGCTTATAATTCCATATGAGAGCTAAGTATATTGCAATAAGCAAGAGGGGTCCTTTAAAACACATGCCTGGGGCGCTCTGGACTGCGAAAAAGAATTCGATGCTTGGATTTTCGCTATGGGTGCACGAATTTGATGGCGGTGTTTTTTACAGCTGACCCGATGCAAGAAGAAACGACAAGATTCCGTAAAAAGGGCATTTTTGTTTTGTTTTAAAAACAGGCTTTAAATGGATTCTTACTGTTGTTGCTAGTACTGAAAGCTACCCCGATGCAAAACAGAACTATTGGGCAAAGTTTCCGTAGAAAGGGGGTAGTTTTCTTGATCTGAAACATATTTCTGGGGCGTCCTGAGCTAAGAAACTTAGTTAGAGGCTTGTATTACTTCGGGGCCTGGATATTCTGGTTACTAATAAAGTTTCCTAAGATAAGCGGTATTTTGGGGTTTTTTTTTCAACCATAACTCCGGGGCGTCCTTACCTAAGAAACTTAATTAGAGGCTTGTATACGTACTTTGGTTACTAAAACAGAAGGCCTACCCGGTGCAAAACGGGAATAATAATTTCCTAAGAAATTTGTTTTCTTGACCTGGAACACGATTCTAGATCACAATTCCTGAGCTAAGAAACTAAATTAGAGGCTTAGATTCATACTGTGGTTACTAGAACTGAAGGCCTACCCAGTGCAAAACGGAGATAGGGCAAAAAACATCCAGGGCGTCTCAGGGCGATGTAGAGACCGGTAAAAATTGTGATAAGTTCTTGGGATAACCAGAGTCTGGCAAAGGTCCGTGAGATCCTTGAATTTTTCCTTCGACAATGGTATCGGTGTCTTGTAGCTCTTCGGCAAGGCATCTATCAACGGCACAGAATCGAGGTTGTGGGTTGCTTTGTAGGAAGGCACTTTTTTCGATGCACCCTTTTTCACCCCTTTCACTTTTCGGGTTTTGGATTCATTCACCTTTAGTACAGAGAACTCGGAGTCATAGTCGTAACGACACTGCACTTGGTCAGCAGTATTCACGCTGTACCAAAGGCATGTAATGGAGTTCCATTTCACAGTTTCCGTTTCATCGCTTGGGTGACACCTTTATTTCTATTTGAAACAATGAGTTCACCAATTTCGTGGAAGTCAATAAAGTATTCGTGGTCGTATATCACTTCAACTTCATATTGCCTGGGATTGACCCTTGCTACCCGACAAACCGTGCTCCACCCCTCCATGCTGTAAACTGGGATGTTTTTGCTGGCCCTTTCTATGCACGAGTGCATTGCGTCACCTTTTTGTTGTTTATGTCCGCTTTCGAGGAACACGTGACTAATTTCATCAACGTGTCGCAGAAATGGAATAGCATACAAGAACATGCCCATCACAAACTGGTTCCGGAACCGTCCACTGCAGCAGTCTGTAACCCAGATGAAATTTCTTATTTCCTTGTTTTTGAGCATATGTCGAAACATAATGGTTGCGGCTTCATCTGCTCCTCTCATTCCAGTAGTCTGGTCCCACAAGTGACAGTACCCATCTCTTCTTGTTAAGTCATAGATAGTCATGTCATAAATTGACAGCTTTCTTTTGTAAAAAATCGGTCCTGTTTGAGCCTTTGGAGTTTCCAGAACTTTTTGTAAGTCAATGTTTAGAAGCATCGCATTCTCATAGCCTTTCTCTCCATTCATAATATTTTCTTTGATCATATTCTTCACTTCTCGAGCACGTTTTGTCCGGTTCAAATGAGCAGCATGTACTTCAGATTATTCTCGTTTCTTGTCTGCTGGCAGGTTTCGGGCCCTTTCGGGCAAGTGCCATATAGCGATCGCAATTTCTGTCCGTCCTTCGGTCTGTCGGTCTATCCAGGTTTCGCTAGTTCGGGCACTTCCACATAAGCTAGGACGATAAAACTTGGCAGGCGTATCAGGGACCCCAAATGATTAAGATGAAAATAGTCACTTCCCCCATCTGAGCACCGTGGGGGAGTGGAGGGAGGGGGAATCCGGAATCTTGAGGTATTATAACGTTTGAACGGGTGATCGCATCTCGATGAAACTTGATATTTGGAAAGACCTCATGCCTCAGACAACACACTTAAATCCGGACTGGATCCAGTGACTTTTTTTTTTTTGGGGGGGGGGGGCTGGAGGGGGCAACCGGAAATCTTGGGAAACACTATGAGTGGAGAGATCGAGATGAAACTTGGTGGGAAGACACCTAGCAAACACTAGATACATCATTGACATAACCAAGCCGATTCGGGCACTGTGGGGGGAGTGGAGGGAGGGGGAATCCGGAATCTTGAGGTATTTATAACTTTTGAAAGGGTGATCGGATCTCGATGGAACTTGATATTTGGAAAGACCTCATGCCTCAGACGACCCACTTAAAATCCGGACCGGATCCGGTGACTTTTGGGGGGAGCTGAGGGGGCAACCGGAAGTCTTGGGAAACGCTATGAGTGGAGGGATCGAGATGAAACTTGGTGGGAAGACACCTAGCAAACACTAGATACATCGTTGACATAACCGAGCCGATTCGGGCACTGTAGGGGGAGTGGAGGGAGGGGGAATCCGGAATCTTGATGTATTTATAACTTTTGAACGGGTGATCGGATCTCGATGGAACTTGATATTTGGAAAGACCTCATGCCTCAGACGACCACTTAAAATCCGGACCGGATCCGGTGACTTTAGGGGGGAGCTGGATGGGGCAACCGGAAATCTTGAGAAACACTATGAGTGGAGGGATCGAGATGAAACATGGTGGGAAGACACCTAGCAAACACTAGATACATCATTGACATAACCGAGCCAATTCGGGCACTGTGGGGGGAAGTGGAGGAAGGGGGAATCCGGAATCTTGAGCTATTTATAACTTCTGAACGGGTGACCGGATCTCGATGAAACTTGATATTTGGAAAGACCTCATGCCTCAGACGAACCACTTAAAATCCGGACCGGATCCGGTGACTTTTTGGGGGGAGCTGGACGGGGCAACCGGAAATGTTGGAAAACGCTATGAGTGGAGGGATCGAGATGAAACTTGGTGGGAAGACACCTAGCAAACACTAGATACATCATTGACATAACCGAGCCGTGCTTGTGGAAGGTTAAGTTCAAAGACTTCAGGATCTTTCTGTAATAGGTTTTGCTAATAGGCACACGTTTGGAAGCCTGGCATGTTTCTGTGTATAGATTGTACGTATTTTGCTGGCTGAGGTCTGCACTCAAGTACTTCCTAGTTGAGTTGGATCTGCAGTAGTGGGAATCAACTGCTGGGAATGACTTGACATGATCTTTCGCAAATTTAAAAAGCATTCTTTAAGATGGAAATAAAACCAGTGTAACCCTAGTGACAAAGAGTTAGTCAGGCTCCTATATCATTCATTATTTCGCTAATTATTACCCCCCCCCCCCCCCCCCCCCCCAAAGTTCACACTTCACAATCACCATTCACTGTAAACTAGAAGGCTACTCTTCCCTGAAGATTGTTCTAGCTACACAATATTTCCCAGTACTTGGTCTCATTCTAACCAGACCCCGCACTTACCTTTGTGACATCTAGGGATCTAGGATGAATTTGGCGTCAACCAATTTCACTTATAGTTCAGCTCAACTTTTGGCAGGAATCTGCAAGAGTTCCATTTTTGTCCAGCAAAAATGTGACCGTTTGAACTTTTAGTTGAGCCAACCCAATGGTTGACGTCAACGCAAACCTTAAGATCTTTGAATAGTAATGGAGTCCTACCAAATATCACTATTAGCAAAAAGAAGTTGTAGTTGTTACCTGCCAAAACCTTTCTCAAAGTACTTTCGAGAGTTCCAGCAACTTGATGATTATACAGAAAAAACAGTACAGTCACGGTCGTAACTGACAATAATAGTGAATTCAATTTCGAGCAAAGGTCGTAACTTCACTTACGGCCTTTGCTCAAAACCGGGAAATGTCAGTTACGTCCAAGACATGCAGAATATTCCAAGAAGTGCTGCATGATAATTATAAGTGTCGTAGAGGTACTCAATATGAATAAGAATATGCAGAAAAACAGGATTCAAGAAAAATGTCAGTTACGACCTTTAGCTAAAACCGCGACGAAATTAGAATGACGGTATTTTTTGGGGGGGATCCATAAACGTTCGGTATGTAAGTTCGTAACGTTTGCCCTTCCGTCTAAGCACGGTCACTCTCTTGACGTGCATATTCCTTTGGTTCAAAGTAGCCTACAGGTCAAGTTCGTAGATGGGCTCCGTAGCCTTATATTTAGTGGAGAGGGGGTTTTAAACTGGTTTTAAATTGAGTGGCGAAAAAATACTTTTTAAAGCTTATGAAAAAGTTGAATTAGATGCTGGACCAATATACTATTTTGTCGCCGAACAAATAGTTTGCCAGGTATTCCGTCGAAACAAGAAAACTGGTAAAAGTAAAATCTGGAGCTACTGATCAGAGGTTCGATGACGGGGCAGGAGACACGCTGAGTCCTTTTTTGAGATCCCAAAACGTACGTGACGGGATATCTATGACTTCGTAAAGTTGCACTTCTGTCCGCCTATCTGTTGGCACGGTAGCTCTCGAAGGGATTGCGATATCTTGTTCAAAGTTGGTGTGAGGATCCTCTGGGTCAAAGTACAGGTCACGTTCGTAAATGGGCCTCATAGCTGTATATTCAGGGGTGGGGGAGGGGTTGAAATTAAGGGGCGAAAAACATTTTTTAAAAGCTAATGAGATTTATGTGTAAGGAGACATGCTGAATCCGAGTATGAAAGATTTTCCGGCAGGACAATTGGTTCTCCCGGATTTCAGCAAATAAACGTAGACTTGATTAGAGGTTTGATTCAAGGGTAAGGAAACATGCAGAGTCGGAATACGAAAATATATTTTTTGGCGTACAAGTGGTTCGCCCGGAATCCGGAAATTTAGCATGAAGCTTTGAAACACGATGATAGTCGATATAGGTTGAGGAGACATGCTATTGCAGCTTTCGAACATAAAGTGTATGAGATATGTTTAGTTATCTCCAAAGTCCCAACCTGTATTTACTGGGTCAAAAGGCAGAAGTCATCCGACAACTGTCCGGTGAACAAATTCATAAAAATTTTCGACCGGTTTTCGGAAAAACCAGGTGGCTATATCTGTCTCGACCCTACCCCTTTATCCATACACGCGAAAGCTCATTGCGCGTCGGTGACGATAGTAACAATCTATGGACGCCGAAGGGATAGTGCTCAGGTAGTGTGTGCAGTAGTGCGCAATGTTTCTTTGGTATAATCAATGGCTATTTACACCTAGCGTACATATTCTTGGATTTAGTCATGGCAGATTTTCGTGTCGGGGGGTTCAGCTATGTTGTTCAAACTTCGTATGAGGATTCACTGGCAAAGTATAGGCCAAGTTAATAGATCGGTCCTGTAGCCCTATATTAAGAGGCAGGAGAGGGGTGTTTCGAATTAAGGGTGAAAAATATGTTTGATCGTGCTAATGAGATGTTAAAGGACCCCTTGCACTATTAACTCTTCAACTTTCAGTATTTCAATATATTTGAATACTTTAAAACTAGGCTGTGATACACATCGAGGGTAGCAAAACATGGCAGGTGAGAAAATCAGCGTGATTTAGTTAGATGGGTTATAATGTACCGTACGAAATTGGTGTCTGCGAGTTTAGAAATATATGGAGTGATTCTGGAAGTAGGTTGCGTTAGTATTATAGGTAAGACAGGTCCTTTGAGGAGGCCGCTGAATCCATATATGAACTTCGAGTGTGTGTCACATTTCCAAGTCCTGTAGCTACTCCCTAGTCTTATTTTCCTCCGCTTTAACACCATTTTAACGTTTAAAACTGACATTAACATAACGAGACACACGAAAGTTTCAACAGTACTGCATGTCTTACTCCACGAGACTTTCGATTCTTGGTCTTTCTGTGTGGGAGTCAAGTCTGCAAACAGGCACAGGCGATATTAGCAAAAACATTTTTTTTTTTGTTTTTTTTTTGGGGGGGGGGGGCAAGGTGCTGCATAGAAAAGAAGTTGGACAAGGGTATATCTGGCTTATTTATGAGTTGAGGTATCCTTTAAAAGATTTCGTTGACAAGGAATGGGCTATCCATGCCGTCTCCTCTCTGCTTAAGATGTGCCTCCCCCGCCAAGACGCTCCATCACCGACGCGAAAATGAGAACGTTTTCGAACGAAGAAGCCAGGGACTTGCTGGAAATGTTAGTTGGGTAATGAGAGAATATCGTTGCTTGTGAAAATTTCTGTACCCTATCAGAGCTCCAGCCCCAGGAAGCTCCACTGCTCATCGCTACGCTACCAGTTATAAGTTATACATGGTTTTTGCTGTCAATTTTGCCAAGTCTTGGCACTATAGACGTCCTCGTCCCAAGCAACGTTTGATCTAGTTGACGAATGTGAAATTGGATGTGTTGTGAACAAATGGAAAGCTTAAGCTAGCAGCTATGCTCTCTCTTCTACGAGGCAAGAGTCATCCAACTGTTCCAGTACATATTCAACCTCCAGATAACTTAGAATTCACGGGACTTCACTTCTTTTCTCCTAGAATTTTTTTTACTGGAAAACAGGGAAATGATGTTAACAATCGACTCGAGACTGAAATAACAACCGACTTTAAGGTGCTACGAGGGCACTACTGGTTGAATGGTCAAAGCCAACTTGGAAAATTTTCGAGGCATCCCCTCTCCCAACTCCCCCGCCGTAGTTGTATGCGGTTACACATAAACTGTACATCTCGGGTATCTGCTCCAATACCCCCCCCCCTCCATCTAGTTTCAGTCGATTGGAGTACGGGGGTCACAATATCCCAGATCTCCCCTCCCCCCACCCCCACACAGATGATCGGACCCAGGAATGGAAGTTTTCTTGGCCATTGGCCGGGTCCTTTATATGCGTAGCAAGTTTCACTGTCCTGGCTCATGTAGAGGTGCTCGAATGAAACTGGACAAAGCGACAGACGAACGGACATTACAATCGCTATATGACACTTGAGCCGAAGTCTTTTGGTGATTTTTGTTTGCAGTTTTTCTAAGAGCGAGTTGTTTATTTTGTCTGGCGTGGCAATTCTTATGTGGGTGGAATAGCGTACGCAAATTTTCCTTACAACTGATTTCTTCAATGAATCGTGTGTTTCCTAATAATTTACGGCTTCCATTTTACAAACTGTATGTGTTTTCGCTTAAAGTCAGACTTTTGTTGTGTGATGCAAAGTAATCATAAAAAGAATTCGAGCTAACTCGATGTCAGAAAACACTCTACATAGCTAAGAGCCTATTCCACCCTTCTAGCAATAGTGACAGTTAGTAACTATTTCGTTCCAACCTCTTAAAAGTTACTACGCTGACCGTTCCAACCTTCTCGAAATAGTAACTAAGTAACTTGCTTACCATGCTCGGGAGCATAGTAAGCGTGGTAACTACGCAACTCTGTAACGTGATTGGTCCATGATATTCTGCAGGAAAATAGAAAAATTGTTCCAGCCTTGACGGTAAAAAGCCAGAATTCGTGACGTCACGCGCAGGAACTTCGGTAAGTAGGGTGGAACCCGCTCGAAATCTAAAACACGCCAATCAGCCTCATGAAGAACAAGAAACGCCACCCAAACGAACCCTCAACATTGACTGAGATCCTGTGTGGACCAATTAACAACGTTTACTGTCATGTCATTTCTAGCTCTTCGCTGGACGCGCGGCGATTCTACATTAGCACGAAGAGTAAGTCATCGAGAGCGTGTTCCACCCTACTTACCGTAGTTACTACACATAAAATCATGAATTCTAGCTTTTACCTTTAAGGCTGCAACGATTTTTTATTTTCCAGCACAATATCATACCACAGCCGAATCAACCGATCACGTTAAAGAGATGCGTATTTACCACTCTTACTACGCTCCCGAGCATAGTAAGTCAAATAGTTACTGTTTCAAGAAGGTTGCAACGGTGCGTCGTAACTTTATACGAGGTTGGAACGAAAATAGTCACTATTACTTACTACTGTTACAAGGGTGGAAGACGCTCCGAGACTATGGACTCAACCTAACTGGACCTATTTGCACCTCCCATGCCTCTGTGGGGGTCTTGGAATGCTGAACTGGTCTCCAAGATGATTGGGTTCATTCATTACTCTAATGTTTATTTGTTGGTAAGAAATGTCTTTAGACAGTCAAACAGCCCATTCACCGCCATTATGTGTTCAGAAGTGCTCTTTTCCTTGTATCTCGTTCTGATCGGTCTAATAGTAACACTTGCTTAGCATACGGTTAATCCCAATACATCTTGGTCGTTTGAATCTGGAAACTGGATGGATTATGGTTTATTTATAACTTGTGAGTTGATGTTCTTATAGTTTGTAATATAAGAAAATGTCCGCCATTGGGCCTCGAGCCTTCTCTCTGCCAAATTGGCTCCTTATGTTGAATTTGATTTGAAATAAAGAAGCAGAACAATGACAGCTTCTGCTTTCTTCACCGGCTGCCACTGGTTGCTAGCGGCTCTGAAGTCTTCGGCGATTTCGAAGTGAAAGATTTCGCACAGCTTCAACATTCTTGCAGTGCATCATTACGTGAGCGACTCGTTTCTTCGGAAAATGCAAATGTTCGCGTTCTTTCTTGTGCTTTACTCCGTTTTTCTCTGCCTATCTGGCTGCAGCTATTCAAACCTGAAGCTGGTTAAATCTCTGTTTGTTTATTGTTGTATATTTTTCAGTTAGTGTGCGTATGCCCGGAGCTTTCAGATCTTCGAGTGGAAATTTTTGGTGTCAGTTATTGGGGGGAGGATTGGTTGGTAAAAGTAATGGGAAGTAAATTATTTGGTGATATTGAAAAATTGGGAAGATTCCTTTCGGTTTCGATGAACAACAGAGAAAGTTTCCTGTAAAGGAATATGTAAAATAGTTAGCATTTATTTGGTTTTTGTTTTTGATTTTTGTTTGTGTTCATTTTTTCCCATGGCCTCGTGCTTTTAGTGGAATAAATCTTATCTTATCTAAATCTTATCGTATCTAAATCTTATCTATAACTAGCTTCCCGGGATCCAAGTATGAGGGGGGGGGGGGGGAGGGTACTGGGAACCGAGTGGACAGCATAGCTTTCGATTCCAAAAGTGTGCGATAAACGGTTCATTACAAATGGCTCACTAACCTCTTTAAGGGATATCGGGTTGCCTGGTCTGTTTGCGAACACCGAATTCTTGCCAGCCTTCTTCCCTTTCGTTACGGCCTCATTCGCCAAGTGAACTGCACTGTTTACATACTTCAAACCATTGGTGAAGTCCATACCTTCTGGAGCTGCTTCCAAGTTACTAGAAAAGGCAAAAGTTTACTGAAGCACGCCGAGCACAGTAAGTAAGTAAGTAATTTATAACCCGCCATTTCGAACCAGACCAAAGGTGTCGATGGGATCCCAAAAATCTAATATTTGATTCAGACAATTGGGTCTTGTCTTCGCCAGATCTAGTCTTTGCCAGGAGAAAACCAAGTTCAGATATACCTCTATAGGCCATATCTATTTTGACGATACTGACCGAGACTTCATGCTTAACTTCTGCTAAGTTTCCGATTTCACCCGAAAGTCCAGCAAAAAAGAAATTCAGAAACAAATCAAGCGTATCTCCTTATAAAGAACATATAATCAACTTTGAAGAAAAGTTTGACTTAAAAAAAAAAATTCCGGTTACAACCGGATTCCGGACTAAATATATGTCCGGGTAAAATATGTTATTCATATAAAGACTCAGCCTCTCTTCTTATCCCTCAATCTGGCATCTAACCGAACTTTTGCTTTTAACAAATCTTCCGGTTTTGGCCGGATTCCGGCGAACTAGTTGTCCGGCGAGAAAATGATTTTCACCATCGTGTTCAGCATGTCTTTTTACCCATATATCGAACATGAATCAACTTCAAATGAAACTTTTACTTTTAACCAGCTTTACCGTTTCCACCGGATTCCGGACGAACAAGTTGTTCGGCAAGAAAATGGTTTTCACTGTCGTGCTCAGCATTTCTTCTTACTCTATAATCGACTATCACATTAGCTGTTTAAAAATATTTTGTTTGTCCCTTAATTTGAACACCCTCCCCCACCCCTAAATGTAGAGCTACAAAGCCCATCTACGAACTTGACCTTACCCTTGACCCAATGAATCCTCACACCAAGTTTCATCAAAATATCTCATTCCCTTCGACAGTTATCGTGCTCACAGACATACGGACATTTTTGCGATATCATAGGTATCCCTCCACTTACGTTTTGCGATCCCAAAAAGCGGAGTAAATGAAAGAAAATAAATAAGAAACATAAACACACAGAAAAATACACTTAATTTTCAATCTTCGGCCAGGAAACAGTGGATAAAGACGTACATTGGTTGGGCCCTGTTGTCCATGATATTTTATAGTGACTAGGAAACATCCAAAATGGTAACACTTGCATCTTGAATTTTGAACTTCTCCATCAATGTATGGTTATGACATAGTTTCGACAAGTGGCGCAAGTGCTTTGCATGTTTAAAATAACATGATCTCATCTTCTAGAGTCAGAAGTTAAGTGTTGGAAACAGAAACCTCTTAACTATATGCTACCTTACAGGACATCTCATCTCATCTGCTGTCGGTGAACCAAAACTCAAAAATAGTTGAATACTTAAAAAATAGGCTCCGCTTTTACCAAATTACCCACATGTTTGGCAATTTTGGGACAATACCGGACAAACTTGACACACATCGGAAAACTGAGAATGAGAATCTAGAAAGTCAGAATTTTCGTAACAGACAACACAAGGATGCGCAGTTTCAACAAACAAACAACTCAACAGACAGTACTTGGGATGTAATCTCTTGTGATTTTTTATTATTATTATTAATCTTTATTTCAGCCAACAAGCCATAACTAACTACAACAACAACAACAAAAACAAAAAATAGAAAAAAAAAAAAAAAAAAAAACTACAAACTCCTCACTCTGTAGAAAGCAAATGCTTCCATGTACAGAGATTATGGAGGAGCGGATGAGCAACAACCCGAATCAAAGAGTTATCACTGTTCATAATTCTCGTGAGGAGAGATGAGCGAGCTTTACGCGCAATTTCCGGCACAGTAGAGCATGAATTCCACACATAAGCCTGCGTCGTGCTAGCCAATGGTGCTAGACGGAGAAGGCGACGAAAAATTCGACGGTGGCAAGCCTCAAGGTTATACCTCGCAGCTTTAGTGTGGTTACACACAAGGGCAATGGCATAAAACTGACTACAATAAGTACGAAATAGATGTATCTTAACACTCAAAGTAATATCACTAAATTTCCAAAGGAGCATATTACCATATTTACATAGCGCATTAGCCAACTGTTTCAACTGTAGATCATCACTCAGTTTCTCTGTAATCACAAAACCCAGGTATTTGCAATCCGCAACGTACTCTATAACTCTACCCGACAACAGAACTGGCAGCTTAGGAAGATGACAACCTCTAGGGAACAAAGCCATAGCTACTGTTTTTTTTGTGTTGAACTGTATGTCATGCTCCACCGCAAAAGCATCACAAATCTCAAGCAATCGATTTAGTGCATACACAGAAGGTGCCAATAAAACCAGGTCGTCAGCAAACAGTACATGGTTCAAGCAAGCACCAGCAATGAAACATCCAACCTTGGACTGCACAAGGACTGTAGATAGCCCATCCACATATATGGCATACAAAAGAGGGGAGAGCACTCCACCTTGTCGAAGACCATTGACCAGGCCAAAACTATCACTATTCTCACTACCCCACCGAACCTTAAACCTCTGATTACGAAACCAGTAAGCAAAAAGTTTCACATACTGGGCAGGAACGCCCCTCCCAATCAAAATTTTTAAAATTTTATCATGGTTCACCCGGTCAAAAGCCTTCGACGAGTCAACAAAACATACAAAAACTGGCGTCGAGAAATGCCAAAAGTATTCCACCACCGTTTTAAACAGAAAAATAGCAAGATCCACCCCATGTGCATGCTTAAACCCAAACTGGTAATCACTAGTAGAGAGACAACCACCAATTTTTAATAGTATACACTTTTCAAACAGCTTACTGACAATAGTAGCCAAAGCAATGGGCCTGTAATTCTCTGACAGAGTAATATCACTGTTCCTACCTTTCGGTACTGGAACCAGACAAACATCCATCAGAGAGTTAGGTAGGAACCCATGCCCAATAAAAGCATTAAACAACTCAGCAAGTATTTGGTACTTATCATTACTAGAAAACTTGAGATGTCTAGCTGTAATACCATCATCCCCACCTGCCTTATTAGGATCCAGATCTCTAACAAGAGCACTAATCTCCTCCAGCGTAACAGGGCAGTGAGGCCTCTCTGACTTATAACCACTAGCCCACGAACAATCACTCGGTACAGAATTAAAAAGAGTACAAAACTTATCCCTCCACAACCTAGCAATATTATTGCCACCTGACACATTATCCACGGAAGATGGAAGAATTCGCTTACTCCCAAACGTAGCTTTAATCTTCGCCCAAAAATCCTTTACATTCAAAAAAGAAAGAGCTATGCTCTCCGCTCTAAGAAGCGATGCATTCTTCCGGCACCATTTCAACTTATTCTTAAAGCAAGACCTGGCTAGCTTCATAGCCACAAATAGTGGACCAGAAACAGGTCTACTCCCCTCAACCCACGAACGAAATAAAATTCGCGACCTCCGATAAAGATAACTCAGGTGAGTATTCCATCCAGGAATACACGTAAAACCTGTCCGCTTCCGACCAGCACGTTTACTAGGAATAGTAATCCTTGCGGCAATAATCATGCAACTAATAAATGACTCATACACAGACATAATAGATTCACAATGGCTAATATTATCACAGCAAGGTTTCAAACATTTCAAGCACTCCAAATCAAGATTTAACTCCGAAAATTTTTCCTTGCTCACTACCAAATAATTTAATAGATCTTCTTGGCTAGCTTGCTCCCATGCAAGCTGGACAGATTCTACTGTAGCCTGAGGCATTATGGGTGGTCTTGCGACCATCGAAACTATAAACGCAAGAGGCAGATGGTCAGGCCCGTAATCATATAAAACACGCATATTATTTATCATAGGCAAGCATGATTGTGTGACAAGAATGTGATCTAGCCACGATGACGAGTTTTCGTGAGCTTCACTAACATATGTGAAAGATTCCGTCGGCAAAAGCAAAACATCAGCCACGCACAGCTCATTATCCCGAGCAAACTCAACAAGATCAGCATAAGGCTGCGACATACGGTTGCGATCAGCATTCCAGTCACCAACAAGAATAAGATCAGAGAATTCAAGACACTCAATGATAACACTCAGTCGGTTCAAACACTCAATAAATGCTGGAGCATTATTCGGATCATTCGTTGGCATATATACATTCACGAATAGGAATGACAAGGTATCACACTTTAGCTCCCAACCATGCATCCTATCATCATTCAAATTCACAAATTTTGCCGAGGGCCCAAGCTCCTTTTTCCAGAGCACCGCAACACCACCGTAAGGCCTTCCAATAAGAATACTATCATCACTCACCGGCGTTACTCCTGCCCCATAGAAGTCACTATGTAACTCCATGAGCAGTGACATGTCTTGCTCTCTCAGCCATATTTCCTGCAGGAAGACAACATCGAAACTATCCAAAAGTCGTCGAATTTCATGCAGATTCGACCTTATGGATCGGCAATTATAAGATACACAGCTAAGATGAGACAGTGATAACAGCTGGCTGACTGGGCCCATTTCTTTCGAAGAATCGTCTCACAATCACTCCTGCCGGCCAGAATTCAGGGAGCATCAAAGTAGACCTGTACACTGCTGGGACAGTGACCTTAAACGAGGCACTATACTGGGCTTTCCCTTGCAATGTTGAAAACATTAAAAAAAAACATTATGCGTGTAATTTTAAGCATAACATGCATTGCCGAAGAGGTGAAAAATGCCGAAAACACATCTGCTGAATTTTCCTATATCATGAAGACAAACAAAAAGTCAGCAGTTGGTTTTCGGTATTTTTTGGCGCATCATAAGGCATAACATGTTATACATAACCTTATCAAAATCACAACAGATTACATCCCAAGTCTTGTCTGTTGAGTTGTGGTCTTTTGAAAAACTGCGCATCCTTGTGTTTTCTGTTAAGAAATGTCTGCGTGCAGCTTTCGGTCGCATAGCAGCACTCGGATAGGTTCTAAATATTGTGTGGTCGTCAATAGTTTAGTATAAGTTCCACTTGGGACACTGGCGCAGTTGGGAATTTGATACTATGAAGAACAAATAAGCCAGACGAACGTCCGTCGCCTGTCCCATGCACCGACTATGGAAGGATACCCCGACAAAACCGAACAGAGCTAGAGGTACTTGCTGAGCTCTGAGTTGATGCCAGTCTACTTCACACTCCCCGATGCGCATATCAGATGAACCGATTGTAGCAGGCGTACATGACCCAATCTGCAGCGAGTCACATGTGACGTCGCAAAGGTAGACATCCAATCGGCTGTTAGACTCAACAGTTCTTCCTTGGGACTCTAGTCTACTGCGATATAGGTATTCGTAGACGTAAATTGTGATTCCACGTAGCTCATCCGCTCGTTTGCATCGGGCAATCTCGGGGAATCTATGGGGAATCTCGACTCCGCATAGTCGTATTACAGAGATAGGGAGACGAAGGTTCTTGTTCTTATTTGTTCTTCGTAAATTCGAACTTGAGGAGCAGTAGGATGTGTGAAAATATACAAATAATATTATCTTATTCGGTTATTTGAATTGTGAATATCTCTTATCGTTCAAGCTGTTCTATTCTTTTCGTTCTAATTTGTGTATTCATTCCTTGATTGCAGAAGTGGCAACCAATTGTTCAATCATATTCGCCGTGCGGTTAAATCAGGGTTGACGGTTCATTTAGAGAGGTTTATCGAATGAGGTAACTGACCACTTACCGGTTACCGAGTTTGGTCGACCAGTTAACCAATAGGATTATAAACTTCTGTACAAGAAATACCGTTATGAAAAGCTGCCAGTAACAGGGTCTTGTCCGTTTGTTCTGAGTGGAAATAATAGTGATATTATTATGTTTATTACTTTTCTATCTTATTCCTACAAAATTGGAGAGTGAACATAAAATTTTAGACCAAAATAGATCAATGAAATTCACAGACAATCACATGAATATAAGGCAAATGACCTAACGTACAACCACATTAACATATTTAATCAACAACCATGTACAAAAGAGGTAAAAATTCAAAAATACACATAGCAGGGCACTTGTTTTTGGGATCCCAAAACGTAAGTGGAGGGATACCTATGACATCGCAAAAGTTGTCCGTCTGTCCGTCCGTCCGTCCGTCCGTCCGTCCGTCCGTCCGTCCGTCCGTCCGTCCGTCCGTCCCGTCCGTCTGTAAGCACGATAACTCTCGAAGGGAATGAAATATTTTGATGAAACTTGGTGTGAGGGTTCGTTGGGTCGTCGGACCAGTCAAGTTCGTAGATGGGCTTTGTAGCTCTACATTTAGGGGTGGGGGAGGGGATTCAAATTAAGGGACAAACAAAATATTTTGAAACAGCTAATGTGATAGTCGATTATGGGGGAAGAAGAAATGCTGAACACGATGGTGAAAACCATTTTGTCATCGGACAAGTAGTTCGCCCGGAATCCGGCCAAAACCGGAAAGTTTGTTGAAAGTAAAAGTTTTATTTGAAGTTGATTAGATGTTCGATTTAGGGGTAGGAAGACATGCTGAAGACGATGGTGAAAATTATTTTCTCGACGGACAAGTATTTCGCCCGGAATCCGGCCCAAACCGGAAAGTTTGTTGAAAGTAAAAGTTTTATTTGAAATTGATTAGATGTTCGATTTAGGGGTAGGAAGACATGCTGAAGACGATGGTGAAAACTATTTTCTCGACGGACAAGTATTTCGCCCGGAATCCGGCCCAAACCGGAAAGTTTGTTGAAAGTAAAAGTTTTATTTGAAGTTGATTAAATGTTCGATTTAGAGGTAGGAAGACATGCTGAAGACGATGGTGAAAACTATTTTCTCGACGGACAAGTATTTCGACCGGAATCCGGCCCAAACCGGAAAGTTTGTCAAAATTAAAAGTTTTATTTGGAGTTGATTAGATGTTCGATTTAGGACAAGAAGACATGCTGAACACTTATGTGAAAACAAGTTTCTACCCGGACATGTAGTTCGTCCGGAATCCGGCCAAAACCGGAAAACTGTTGGAAGTCAAAGTTTTATTTCTAGTTGATTAGATAAGCGATTTAGGGGTAAGAAGAGATGCTGAGTCCCTGTATGACAATCGTATTTTACCCGGACATATAGTTCGACCGGAATCCGGCTGGAATCGGAAAATTTGTTATAAGCTAAATTTCTATTTGAAGTTGATTAGATGTTCATTACTGGGGAAAGAAGATACCCTGATTTCGTGTTTGAGCTTTCTTTTTTCGCCGGACAAGTAGTTCTGGAGTTCGGCCGGAACCGGGAAGTTGGCAGAAGTGGCAGGAAGTTTTCGTCAAAACAGATATGACTTATAGGGGTAAACACACATGCTGAATCCAAATCCGAACTTGGTTTTCTCAGGTGATTAGCTATTTGGCCTTAATCTGTTTCTGAATTTTAATTGTAAAAATGTTCAAGGAGTCTGGCGAAGACTGGATCTGGCTAAGACAAGACCCAGTTGTCTGGATCAGATATTGAATTTTTGGGATCCCATCGAAACCTTTGGTCTTGTTTAAGAAAGGGCTTTGAAATATCTGTGCTGGTACCACTATTTCTAAAGAGAGAGATCGGTAGATTCGGAAAGCATCATAGCATAACTAAATTCAGTTTCTTCCACATAAATAACAAACAGATAGGCTTTTCTTTCTTTCCTTGATTTACTAGATTAGTCACACTGTTATTCATACAAATATATATAGACTGCTTAAAGGATTAGTTTATTTTTTTTCTGACTGCACTACTACCTTTCTTTGTTTTAGAGCGTGATAATATTCATCATCATCACATAAAAGGCTTTTCTGCCTTTATATCCACGATATGGCAGATATTTCCAAAAGCGAATGGCACCGACGGTTAAACTAGCTAGCCTATGTCAACATTGTCTGTGTTGCTTTCAGCTGATGACGCGGTACTTGCAGCGACGTCTCCAGGGGATCTATAAACATTATTAAACCTTTCAGAATATTTGGAAGGAAAGAGACTAAACTTAAATTTAAAAAAGACTGAAATAGTTATTTTTCCCAGGAAGGAAACCGAGCGAGGAGTCGAATTTTATCACCGTGGCTACGAAATTCAACAGTCGACTAAGTTTAAATACCTAGGGGTTACTCTATCATGGAATGGGGTTGGAAGGATCACCTCCTTGATATGAAAAGAAGAGGGAGGATGACGTCTTCGACTTTACTGCGAAATTCGATCTTTTCAGGACTGGAATATTTTCCAAAGAAAAATCCTTCCTACAATTCATCACGGAGCTGAAATTAAGGGATCCGATGCCGCTGAAGAAATAGGTCAATTCCGCTGCTTCATTATAAAAGACTGGTTGGATTACATCCAGCAACTCATACCCAGGCAGTACGATCCGAGGTGAACATGAAAACCGGAACCTCCGCCACTGGAATCGATGGCTTTGGAAAACTGGAAAACCGGAACCGATGGCTCAGTTTCAATCCGCTACAGGGAAAATGGAAAACTGGAACTTAGGAATGGAAAACCGGAACGTGTGGTAATGAAAAACAGGAACATGTGGTCCTCGGCAATTTACTTGGGTTTTGACGGAATATGTTTCATGTTTAATACAAGTTTTGATGTAAGGACTAAGGATAAGGATTTTCAAGAAAGGATTCGGGATAAGGATAAGGATTTTCAAGAAAGGATACCGGATCCACGTATCGATACTCGATGGTAGGAACAAGGAGACAATGTAATGCAATTTAAAACGGAGTTTGTATGATATGGGGCTATGAATCATCCCTGATTCGTTGGCAAATAGGGTAAAATAATCATCCTCGGCAAGTGGATCTGGGTGTTCTTCACCAAGAGACACAAGCAAAGAAAGGAAGTGTACTGTGTGAACGTGCAATGTTTTCAGCGGAATCGTCCTCTTCCGTCAAAGCGTTATAATTCCAATCAGTTGCCAGGACCACATGTTCCGGTTTTCCATTATCTGGAAAGTCATTTCATATTCATCAGCATCATCATGATCAACACGTAAAAGTAGGGAATTCGGCAATTGTTGTTTTTCCAAAGATCCAGCTACCGTGGTATAAGATATTTGTGTATCTGCTAAATGCAACTATTGTCATGACGAAAGACGCAACATTACTAAATTAGTCTCCCTGATTCGTTGGTGAATAGGATAAAAAAAATCAGCTTCTTCAAGTGGATCAGGGTATTCTTCATTAAGGGACAAAGAAAGAAAGTGAACGTGCAAGGTGTTCAGCGAAAAATCGTTGCCCAAGACCACATGTTCCGGTTTTCCATTCCCAAGTTCCGGTTTTCCATTTTCACTGTAGCTGATTGAAACTGAGCCATCGGTTCCGGTCAGTTTCATGTTCCGGTTTTCCAAAGCCATCGGTTCCGGTGGCGGAGGTTCCAGGGTTCTGGTGTTCCGGCTTTCCAGTGACCCAACTTGGGATCCATTTCGAACGATGACCGGATTGGAATGAAACTTAATAACTGTTAACAGATAATATATCTCTGATGTCCCATTTGAAGCCCGGACCGGATTCGACAGCTAAGGGGGAGTTGGGGGGGGGGGGACCAGAAATCTCGAGAAACGGCTATATTGGAGGGATCGGAGTGAAACTTGCTGGGAAGAACAAGCATCTGCTGTAGATAATCATCTACCCAATTCGACTGGAACCGGACACTTGGAGGAATTCCGGTGACGGCGGTTTTGGGGATTTACACGACGAAACTTGTCAGGCATCCTGGGGGGGGGTAGTGAAGGGAGGGGGAATCCCGAATATTTAGTCATGCATAACTTTCGAACGGTGACCGGAATGGAATGAAATTTAATAACTGAATAGACGATATATCTCTGATGTCCCATTTGAAGTCCGGACCGAATTCGACAGTTATGGGGGAGTGGGGGGGAGACCAGAAATCTCGAGAAATGGATATAATGGAGGGATCGGAGTGAAACTTGCTTGGAAGAACAAGCATCTTCTGTAGATAAATCGTTTACACAACTGGACTGGATCCGGACACTTGGAGGAATTCCGGTGACGGCGGTTTTGGGGATTTACACGACGAAACTTGTCAGGCATCCTGGGGGGGGGGGGTAGTGAAGGGAGGGGGAATTCCGAATATTTAGTCATGCGTAGCTTTCGAACGGTGACCGAGAAATTTAATAACTGAATAGACGATATATCTCTGATGTCCCATTTGAAGTCCGGACCGAATTCGACATTTATGGGGGAGTGGGGGGGGGGAGACCAGAAATCTCGAGAAATGGATATAATGGAGGGATCGGAGTGAAACTTGCTTGGAAGAACAAGCATCTTCTGTAGATAAATCGTTTACACAACTGGACTGGATCCGGACACTTGGAGGAATTCCGGTGACGGCGGTTTTGGGGATTTACACAACGAAACTTGTCAGGCATCGTCCTATCCCAGCCCTTTCCGGTTAAACTTTAAAGTCCGCATCTTAACCGCAAAGTCAAAAAGTACTTTGATCAAACGATATGTCTCAACCCTTGATGATTTGCGCCACAAGGGTTTTACTTAAAAATTTATTTGTAGCACCTTAAAGTGCGCATCTTAACCGAAAAGTGAAAAAAAAAACTTTTGACCAGCTACTACTTAGTAGTAGAACATTTAACTGAAAATAAACATTTTGTTTTCAATAGCTCAACAAAAGCGGGCCTTGCGAGGCCGTGCTAACTTGTAAGAAAAAAAAAGAAGAAAAAAGAGAGAATATGGAGAATGAGACCATGTACCGATACCAAAACAAAACAAAACATTAACAAAAACCATTATCTCACGTGACCCCCAAACAACAAAACCCAACAAATGAAAATTATATAAATATTACAGAAAAACAACCTGAGAAAAGTGTATTTAATCAGTTTCGAAGGTATACCTGCCGAGCAACTCCATACTTAAATCAGACTTAAGAGCCTAACAGGCCACCCACAAGGGCCTGTTATCGTTTTTGCCTCAAGGGTTTTGCTTACAAATGAATTTATAGCGCCTATAATGCGCATCATTACAGCCAAGTTCAAAAATAAAATATTTTTACCAAACGATACATCCTCGCGATTTCCAAGTCATGATCATTCTTATCTCAAGGCTTTTGCTTACTACAAATGATCAGAAAAATCCACGAAACAAGCAAATTATATATTTCATTTTTTTTCCAGTGTGTATCGGCACTTCTTCTGAAGGGACCGGACCGGTTGCTGGTATTAAGCAGAGAATTTAATTTTATGCAGATATCGTTTTTCAGACCCTTATTTAAGATTCAAGCCCGAAGAACACACGACATGGGCAATAAATATTCTGCCAGCCCAGTCGGTCACCTTTTCTTCCCGAGGGGTTGCCCACACTCGATTTTAGTCTACACCCGATGAAAAAAATTTCTCAAAATAGTAGTATGAAGTTGTACGAAAAAGTAGCATGCAGTACTAACTGATATGCTACTAATGCTTCTACTTTTAAGGCTACCGTGTTACTGCATACTACTGCATGCTACTATTAGCAAGACTGGATGCGACTATGGCAAGACTGGATGCTACTGGATACTACTGCTTAAGATTGGACGAGTCTGAGGCACATTAAATGATAGTGTTATTTGCTATTAAATAGTATTACATGAAACTTTTTCGTACAACTACCATACAACTACGCAGGCTACACATTTTTCATCGGGCAGGCAGTGCCCAGTGCCATGGTTCCCGGCCGGTGCCGACCAGTGCCAGTTAATATAGTTTAACGCGTGTGTATAATTTTATTTTCTTGTATATTTAGCATTGTTTAGCCAGATTGTTATTTTGTAGTATTATATGTTGGGCCAATTTGTTTGTATACATTTCATTTTATACTCTCCGATCTTGGAGGTCAATAAAATATTTGAACTTGAATCAGTTGCCGCGTGTTAGCACACTAAAATAAGCATGTTTAGAACCGTTTGCAAGACGAATCGCCAGACTTATGGCAGGCATAGCTGATTTCGCTCAGTCCCAGGAAAGAATGTACAGCAGGAGCACGGGAGTGGGTAACACCATGGTTTTTCTGTTCCAAAGTCAATTTTGCCGACCACATGCTTGACTAAAAAGAAATAGACACACTTGTGTTTGTCGACGGTGCAACAAGTAACACATACGTGGGCAATTTCCTTTCGGCAAAAAAAGACTACCATAAGCACGAGATTCCGTATAAAAAAGGACCAAGCTTAGAAAAATTGTCAGTTCGAAGTTTACTGAGACATCAGCACAAGCTAAGTATATTATCTGACTTTTTTTTTCATTTTGTCACTTCCTACCGATTTCGGTTTTACAATTTTATAGGCGACAGTGTCCTCTAGGATATTCGCAGCCCTGTTGCATTGTGATTCTTTTTTTCCTTTTTCTTTTCATCGGGTTCACAATTCTGTCACTTAGTCTATATATCTTTATGCATATGGAACTAACATTAAACCTGTCGGTAATAAAACGAAAGCTGAAACAGGCACTTGCAATTGGATCGATTAGCATACCGAAAGGTTCTCAATTCCCTACGGACTGTCGGATCCGACATATAAGCATTTCCACTGAATCGGTTCACGCGGTTCACTTCATGAAGCTAAAGTACTCTGTATCTGGTAGCTGGTAAGTCCAATCCAGTCGGAGTCAGAAAATGGTCTTATGATCAGGGTTGCCACAGATGTGTTTAAGAGCGTGCTACAGCGGAGCTGAAATAGCTCGGGTGCTACATCCCGTACGTGGTTTTTATGAGAAATTGGCGAATTATAGGTTCTTTAACCACTAAATTTGATGTAAGTCGCCTATTAGACACACTTTTGTTAGACTGAATGCTCAATTGTCGGTTTGAATATACACTATTAGTAAGCACACAGATTCAGCTTTACCTGCGTACCGCCTTCAAATCAACCAATCAGGAGCGGAGCCATTTACATAGGCTTCAGTTAAAGGGCCATTCCCCAGAAATGTTTCCGGAGCCATAGGACGATACGGGGCCATTTAGGTAGGATAAGTGAGCCTTTCCCGTATGTCGTCGGAAATGGGCAGGTGTTCTAGTATATTCCCTCCAAATATGAAGTCAATATAATCAATGTTTACAAAGGCAGCGGGGCCCCGCCTCAAATCCACCAATCAAATGCCTTCAAGTAAAAGGCTAATGCTATTCCCCCAACTACCTCTGGATCCTAAGCCAAACTTAAAGTTTAACCGAAAAGGGCTAGGATACGACAGTCTAGTTACCCATCACTTGTTCGCTTAAATAATCTTGAAAACCCGATGAAAAAGCGTTAGTTCGTTTTTCTGATATTTCCAAATAATCGATTATCCCATTGTGCTTGCCGCTCTTCCCGTTTTTGTGATATCTCTATGGTGCCTGGAACATTTGGCAACAACACCAGGAACAAACGAGTAAATAAATTGTGTATCAAATAAACAAAGAAGTGTCTGCAGTCTGCAGTGCCAAAAACTAGTGCTAGCTAGTGAGGTGTCTTGTGTAGTGATAGTTTAGTGATTTTCGCGGGCGAATTGTGGACGGATTCACCATGGGAAAGCGTCCACATTCCCAACGTCCCTACTGAAGACTACTGTGGACAGAATGAAAATCCCCAATAGGTGTTGTAATAATTCAATGTATTTGAATCTAAGATGTAAAAATAAGTTGCCTGTTCAGTTAAACTTTAAAGGACCCATGTTATTTATCCATATGACGTCGGAACCATAGGACGATACGGAGCGGTTTAGGTAGGAAATTGCTCCGGATCCACTAACGACCTCCTACTTTGGGGATTTCTCCTACCATGTCGCACTATTGTGCTACAATACTGAGAAAAAATCGAAATCGTGCTACATTTACTGTAGCACGTGCTACGCGTCCTACACATGGCCCGACCGTGCTACCGGTAACAACCCTGATTATGATCACTCTCCCTACATAAGGCTCGCAACGATCCCTCCATGCCCCCGGGACAAATGCGCGTACCGTAAGACGTCTTAGGCCTCCCTCCATCTCTCCTCAAATCTGACCGAACCCGGCCCGGATATATGCACGGCCGATTTAGGGCTTGAGTAGGTACTTCCTACCAAATTTCATTCTAATCTGCCCGGCAGGGAGGAGGGGGGCTACCCCAAACATGGTCTGGAATGAAATTCGCCGGCACAATTTGACGCAAAATCAGCTTAAGCGCTGGCAAAGGTATATCAACATTATTTTTCGGTACATTTTTGTGATTTTTGTGCGAAAATCAGCTCTAACATCGCTATTAGGAATACTTCTGAAGTAATCCGTCGGCACTATTTCCCCCCGAATAGCTTCTGTCGGGATAAAGCCCCGATAGTACGTAGAAGTAGACTCTTAAGTAGATTTTGCTCGTATGTGTTGTGTTTTGCCTAAATACGTCGTCATATACTCTTTTGTACTCCACTGTTTCCGTCTTGTACGATTTGTGGGTTAAAAATAAATTGTTATTATTATACAGACATTTTATGTCGGCACGTTTTCGTACAAAAATCTAGTTATCGTATTTTACTTCAAAATCCAACTTGTCGGCAAACAAAAATATAATTCATGTCATGATAATCATAAAGTTTTGTTATAACTTTCTAATCAAGTCAATAAAAAGACGCCTGAAGAAATCTGACTTCACAGTTTTACCCAAAATAAAGATTCGTTGGGCGGGAAGCGCCGACAAAACTGTATACCGACATTCTTGTCGCGAGTGACATTCAGTACAGGAATTATATAACTTCTGTCGGCACATTTTCGTACAAAAATCCTTTTCTAGTTTTTGGTAGTGGTGTTGTTTTCTTATTTATAAGCATTTGTCGGGCGGGAAGCGCCGACATTTTTTTGTCGCGAGTAACATTCAGTACAGGAATTATATAGGTTCTGTCGGCACATTTTCATTCAAAAATCCTTTTCTAGTCTTTGGTAGAGGTGTCGTTTTCTTATTTATAAGCATTTGTCGGGCGGGAAGCGCCGACATTTTTGTCGCGAGTAACATTCAGTACACGAATTATATAGGTTCTGTCGGCACATTTTCATTCAAAAATCCTATTCTAGTTTTTGGTAGAGGTGTCGTTTTCTTATTTATAAGCATTCGTCGGGCGGGAAGCGCCGACAAACTATGCCGACATTTATGTCGCGAGTCATTTTTGTCAACTTGTCGGCAGCATAAATAGAAGTCCTATCTCAATACCAGAAGCTCCAGCTTCTAACTAATATGAATCTTTCCGGGTTAATCCGTCGGCACAGTTTGACGTAAACAGGTAGCTGTCCGGAAGCGACGCGGCCGAAAAAAACATACCTCAGATCTTTTTCCGCAAACTTGTGTACACAACTCAGCTCCTGACAAAAGTTTGTTATGTCAACTCGGTTTTAATTAGCGTATTCTACTTCGAGTCCAACTTGTCGGCAAAACAAATTTCGCACTACGCATAAAATTTAATCTTCTACTTTACAATCAAACTGAATACCTCTGATGCGAAATTCCTTTGGCAAAATGTTGCCCTTAAAGTTTAACTGAAAAAGGCCCGGGATAAGCGCGATCTATCAACCCTCACTTATTCACGAAAGATGCTTGAACACCCAATGAGAATGCGTTGCTTCGTTACTCCTCTATTACCGAATAATCCTTTTCATACTTTGGAACTTCCCTGTCAAACTTGTGGTACCTCTATGCGGTTGTACCTGTGTTGTCTGCTTGACGAAAACGATTTACGAAAAAGAAGTGTTCAACCTCTAAATTTTGTATTAGGTCAGTAAAAATTCCCCCTGTGTGCGAAGTTTTGTCCACCGAGGTTATCACCCTTCTTGAAATTAGTTTGTGCAGGTCTTTGTGTGTGAATAACAAAAAATTGAACCTTTCAGGAGATGAAACTGTTCATCTGCGTCGTTTTCCTTTCGGTTTGTGTGTCGACCGGTTTGGCCTCAAAAGACAAAAAATGGGAAGAATTCAAGGCCAAGCACAACAAAAAATACCCAAACGAGGAACATGAGGCCGTCCGCCGCAAGTTTTTCGAAGACATAGATGACAAGATTGAAAAGCACAACGAAATGGCTCTTAAAGGCCAGGCTGACTACACCATTGGCCATAACCACTTCTCAGACTTGGGACCACTTGAAAAGGCCACTGTTAAAGGATATATCAGGCAAAAGAACGAGACAAGTTTTTCTACCGATTCGGACCTCCCAGCGCCTCTCATGAACTCCCCCTACTTTAGACGCCCCTTCAGGTCTCTCCCTGACTATGTCGATCTTAGAACCAACGTTTGCATGTCTCCGATTCGAGACCAAGGTTATTGCGGTTCTTGCTGGGCCTTCTCTGCTACAGATATGCTTGAATTCTACAACTGCAAAAATAAGTCCAACGTACTGACCAATCTCAGCCAGCAACACCTCGTCAGCTGCAATACCTACGCCCGCGGATGCGACGGCGGAACTTACGAGGCTGCCTGGAACTGGCTTAAAGATAATGGCGGTCAGTGCACTGCGGCATCCTTCCCTTACACATCTGGCACCACGTACGTCAATGGAGCCTGCAAGACCTGCAACAAAACTGCCACAGTGACCGGCTTCAAAAGAATAGCTTCCAAAAACGTCACAGCCATTATGCATATCCTTGCATCCGGTTTCCCTGTTGCTGCCGCTATCAACGCTAACGAAAACTTCATGTACTACAAATCTGGGGTTTTCAACGATACGACCTGCGACAACTCCAAAAACCATGCTGTTTCAATTGTTGGGTATGGCATCTCTTCCACCGGCCTTCCCTACTGGATCGTCCGCAACTCCTGGGGCACTGGCTGGGGACAGAACGGGTATGTTCTGATGAGGCGGTACAGCATGTGCGGTATAGAAGATCTAGCTGCCTACCCCACCGTTTAGTTTATATTTTCGAACATTTTCGAAATGTTTTTGCTGCGGATGTTTGTTTGGTGAATAAATAAGCTAATCACCCATATGCTGTAGGTTAAGCATTGTCCTAATAGGTGTAATAAGGTGTATTACCGCGTATAAGACTTATTACAGATTCCTCTTTTCCTCGGAGCGCGCTGTAATAAGGTGAATAAGGAGAACAGACTAGCGTTCTATTCTAGCTTATGCAGGGCCAATCAGATCGCTTGGTTGGTTCCGCCAGCGGGTCGAGGAGAGGCGCAGTGTCGTCATGGTTGCCAAAGAAAGCACAACAGTTCTACTTTGTTGGAAGCTAAAGAAACAACTTTTCTTAACAAAAACACGTTTTTGTTCTATTACGACGGCTTTTCGTCAGTTCGAGGATCAATGCTGTCCATCCGTTATTTTAATGGCTTTTTTTACAGTATAGTTTGCGTTATATTGTACTAGTGTACTTCAAGTAGTACCAAGAACCTTTTCGGATATTTTTAGAGCTCGAAAAATTGTATTACCTTGGCAACACCGGAAGCCGCATTGATAAGAACCTCTTGGGTTGTATTTGAACAGGTGTGAACATCGCGTATAGCGCTATTCACCTTATTACACCTATTAGGACAATGCTTTAGCGGTAATCTATTTCAGAGGCCTTCATTCTATAACAGTAAACACAAACGTTCTAGAAACGGTTAATGCGGTCCACGTCACACAATCGCTTTCAAATTCCGAACAATTTTGTATGGCACTTGAGCATACTCAAGTGCCATATAGCGATCGTAATTTCTGTCGGTCTGTCCCGGTTTTCCTAGTTTGGTCACTTCTGCATAACCTAGGACGATGAAACTTGGCAGGCATGCCACGGACCCGACCAGATTAACTTGCAAATAATCACTTCCCCGATCCGACTTTCCCCAGATCCGGGAGTCCAAAAACTTGGAACAAGGGTAGCCAAACGGCAATGTCCAGGTGTGGTATCTAAGCATGGGCACTGTTCTGCTCTGTTCTCTTTTGGAGGTACCTGTTTTATGTTCTGTTTTTGAAAAAAAAACAGAAACAGAACAGGTCTCCTGCTATTTTAATTACCTGTTCTGTTCTGTTCTGTTCTGTTTTTCGGGATGCCTGTTTTCACCTGTTTCTGTGGATTTTTTTTAAATGTTTTCCGTCTGTTTCTGTTTTTCTTTTTATGAGCGGGAACTCCACTAACAATCGTAAGCTAGTCATCGCAGCCATCTAGAAGCGGTTTACGACTCATTACGACAGGCTACGATTCCTTGTCGTCTCCACTTGTTCTCGACCATATCGTCTTTGTTTGACAGCACGCGGCATATGCATGACAAAATTAGACTCTGGGGACTGAGTACAATCTGCAGACCGTATTTTGGGTTAGATCAAACTAAATGAGTCTTCAGGTCATTCAGTTCAAAGACAGTTATAGTGGGAAAGACCGGAAACTCCCGTAAGCCCCATGAGTCACAATAATCAGCGCCGTTTAGCGGATGTTATCTCGTTAAAAAATCGCTCTGTTGACAATTTCTTCCATCGCTTTCCTCAGAATCATCATCAAAGCACGTTTTGTTTATGATGAGCATTCTCACTCCATTCAGATTTCCTTTAATTGGAATAAAAAAACAAGTAGGAAAAGTATAAATCGCTTTTTTATGGAAAAATGTTGAATTCATGATTTCGAATCAGTTAATGTTGACAAACATTGCCTACTCACGCCCTCTTCCTTTGATTATATTAATCATCTACCGCTGTAAATTGGACAAAGTCCAAACGCTAGGCAGCGCTCCAATCGATTTTCAGAGACCCGATTTTACCGAAGTCACCGGTCTTTCCCACTATTATTGTCTTTGATTCAGTTCAAAATCTGTCAGACCAATGTGAACTTGTAGGGCATTTTTACATCATGCTTCCAAGATTACTATGCACATTTTTAGAAATAGGGAGGTCTTCTATCTACATCAAAAATTTTCTCTTCGAAATAATAATTAACGTAATTTTTCAGTCATCCAACCCCGAAGAGAACACAGCTTTTAATATAATATAATATAATATAATATTTATTTGTGACCCACTGTACAGATTTAAGATAGTGGAGTAATGAAAGAAAAGAAAAGAAATAAAGATAGTACAACATATCACACACAACAACAAAAAAGCACTCAATGAAAAAGCCGGATGAGGCCGTGGTGCGCACCTAGGCGGAAACACGCGTCAGCACCAATATTGGTCTGCAGATTTTCCAGCGAACATAAGATGTCGCTAGCTCCGTAACGATTAACAAGGCGTCTATTTCGGACCGATCTGGGTAAATACAATAGGAATTTGCAATATCGAAAATAATCCACCCTCATTTGCTTAAGATCAGTCTTTGTAAATATAGGATATAAACCAGATGCAGACAAAACGGCATGGTCGCAAAAACTAGAATAAAGTTTAGCCAGTCCACGTCTGCTGAAACGACCACGATTAGCAACGATTTTTGCGTACCCGATTCTTAATTTATCTTTAGTATCAGATAAAAACTTCCTCCGGATACTAGCAAGAGAATCACAAACAGATATACCCAGCCACTTAAACATCTTTACTCTGGGTATAGCGAAACTCCCGCAATTCAGAGAACTGGCACATTGATCATTATTGAAAGACAAATATTCACACTTAGCAATATTTAAAGCAAGGCCAATATCTTTAAACAGAGATCCAACCAGACGAACGTTTCGCTCAAGTGAGCTTTTTGAACGGCTAATCAGAAGGAGGTCATCAGCATATGCTAGATAGGAAAGTTCACTGAACCCGAAAAAACAACTCGATGGGATCTTGGTCAGAACACTTGCGATACAAGCATTAAATATGTACGGCGAAAGGACACCTCCTTGTCTGACCCCGCACTTCACTGGAATATTCCCGAAAATATGACCGTTAGATTTCAGTCTCACATACGAATTAGAATACCAGAAACGTAGCACAGATATAACTGAAATGTTTATACCAAGCTGATACAGTGACAGCAGAGCTTGTGAATGAACAATGGTGTCAAACGCTTTAGAAATGTCCAAAGCACAAATATGTAATGACTGGCCTTTGGTATGTACGTCTTTGAGGAGAACAGCAAGCGCCCTGTGTGCATGCTGGCATCCAATTCCCTTTTTAAAACCAAATTGATTGGCATCATAATTTACATGATCAATGACAGACGGGAGTAGTATATACTCAAAAACTTTACTGATATTACAGGCAACAGTAATTGGCCGGTAAGAATCACATTTATTTGGATCTTTCCCTCTTTTTAACACCGAAGTTACAGTCCCACAAAGAAAACTGTCAGGTACAAGTGACGAACATAAACACATTTGACAAAGTAACTGCAAATGATTAATCAAATCGGGGGAATCTTTATGCAGATGCCAAACACTAATCCCATCAATATCAACCGAAGAGGATTTCAGCCGCTTTATCGAGTTAACAATATCTGCGACAGACACTGGAGGTACATGTTTTTGTTCTACTTTCGTACGGAAACAAATCGAAAGTAATTGTGAATAATGGTGATGAACAGCAAAATTTACACGGGAAAAAACATTCGAGTAATGTTGAGTCCAAGAAGACTGTGGAATATTATCGTTATTATAATCATCAAACTTAGAAGAATTTAGCACCCGCTTCCAATCATGTGAACTTGTCGGGAAACAAGCACCTGATTCACGGACAGAACGTATCTGTCGCTTATAAGCAGATTTCGTTTTACGCTTAATTTCGAACACATTCCCACACGAGGGACGCCCACACGCAATCCAGATCCGCAACCAAAGCTTAGCTTGATTTTTCACTTTTTTCAAATTTGGATCGTAACTCCACATCGGCTTGCGGGTCCGACATCGTACTCGTTCATTAGGAACAGCCGCTCTCTCCGCTTTTTTCATACACGAAATAATCTGAAGATAATACATATTTAACTGTAAACGGGCACTTGGCGAATGAACTCCACAACAGAGAAGATTATAAGGGACACGAATCGTACTTAACAGGCTAGCAAGCGTAGTTAAGTATAGCGGCCAATTAGCGCGGTTCCAGTTGCGCCGTTCGAACCAGTTTCTATCCTGTGATTGGGGAGCATTTAACACTAGTTTTGAAGTGATACGCACAGTTAGGGATAAAGGCATATGGTCATAGTCTCTCTCGTCCTCGTCGACATGTACAGAGGAAATGGTAATCGCAGCAGAGCAGAGACAGTGATCAAGGTTTGATTGGGAGCCACTGGAGTGTATATAAGTGAATGGTAGGTCTTTGGTTGCAATGCGGAAACCGGGTGGGATGCATTCAAGTAGGGTTTCAGATCGATGAGAAGCACTAGTAATGTCGCAATTTAGATCACCAATAAGTACCCAATCAAAACCAAGCTTTTCGATACCGGTTATCAAATTATCCAATTTCTTACAAGCCTTGGCAAAACTGGTGAAGCTAGCAAGGGTGTTTTTATTGTGCGGCAAATACGTATTAATCAACACTACGTCGCCGATTCTAATAGCTAGATAGTTTTCGTCTGATCCGTAACACTGGGGAGACAAAAAAGAGAGCCGTCGCTTGATAATACAGGCCAGTCCTCCAGATGGACGGCCGCGAGTTCTTCGGGCGGAAGTTGTGAATACTATGTGCTCGGGGCTCCGCCGTAGAAAATTCACACTGACGCCGGGCAGTAAGTGTTCTTGTAGAAGGACTATATCAAAATTATTCAGAAGCTGGTCAATGCAAACGTCCTTGTCTTTGGTTCCATTTATATTAAAAGAGCAGAGAGAAACAGATGTATCAGTCATTTGGAAGCAGTGATGAGAGAGCGCAGAATCGGACACCTTAAACTGAATGAAACGTGGTCGCCGTCACAATTTGCGCACTTAGGTGTAAGTGAACAGGGGGAATCTTTTGCCGATTCGTGTGGACCAGAGCATCGAGCACACTTAACGGTTAGGCTTTTGCAATTGGCTGCAATATGATCTGGAGCACGACACTTATAACAACATCGTGGGATCTCATGATATTCGAACACACGCAGAAGCTCATAATCAATTTTCAGACCATCTTTTAGAGCATTTGTTTTAGATGCTAGGTCGCCGAAAGAAAGTTTAACAGCGTGCGAGTTCCCAAGTCTAGAAGCACCAGTAACACCAGTACACTCAGCAAGACAGGAGATATCGTAATCAGTACTAATACCTTTCAAAAGTCCGTACCATTTCTTTTCGATCATTTTTGCTTTCGAGTTCGCTAAGACCGATGGAACAGCCTTACAGAAATCATCCACAGCAATATCATCAATGGTTACAAAAAGTTTGTCACGAGAGTGTCGCACGCTACTAATCGCTTCATGTCCTTGAATTTTGTTTATCAACTCTCGACGTTTTGCAGGGTTATCTAGGGTTTTCGGCACATTTGAGATAACTACCGTCGCTTGAGTTTCGGCGGTATGACCGGAATGTGTTGGCAACTGTGGGAAATTAAGCTCGTATGTAGTTAGCTTAGCATTGACAACATCCAATACTTGGCTAATTTTATTCACCTTCACTGCCAGGCGGGAATAAGCAACAGCTGGTATGACCGGAACCTCCGTAGGTAAACGTATCACATACACAGGAACAGTAATTTCTTCAGAATCACATCTATGGAATAAATCCACAATATCTCTAAGATTGCTCGTAACAGCCTTGTTGCCAATACGCTTAGGACAAATCTCAGACGGAACAGCAACAGCGTAGAAGCTGGTCTTTGCGGACGAAATGATGGAGTTCTCAAAAAAGTCAACCGCGTGTTTAATGATAGTTTCATCATCAATTCCCGTCTCAATGTTCACTTGGATAAAGTTCAAAACCGCCGAATAAACATACGTATCGTCGTCGCTCGTTGCAGACATATTTCACTCAGTCAATCAAAACCGGTTTGGCTATGCAAGCATTTCACGTCCTCACCGGGCGAGTGCTGAATGAATACTCATTATACTTTATTTATACTTTATTTTGGCATGACTGCGGTCTATTTCTTGAGTTCGAAATAAAAATATTTGAAATGAAATTTATATTATTTCCAAATTACACAGTTATCCCGGAATCTGTAATTAATATTAATAGTTTATACCATTTTCAGGTAACCAAGTTTCGATTCAGCCTTCCTTGTCTTTGAATCAAGTCATCATTCATGGGGTTTTATCCACGTCCAGGGGACATTAAAGGACACCTGAACAATGAAACCATACTTGAACACGCCATGGAGAATGCATTTACAGACATGGCCATTTTTGGACATTTTTGACATTTTTGGAGGTTTGGACATGCAGACTCCAAGACAAATAGCGCAATTCATTCAAATCTTGTACAGCGCTGGCCGGATCGTATTGGAATTTCCTCTACGTTTGAGCTTAACTGGTTAAAAAATATTCCAGAAGAAGGGTTGATTGGAGACATTTGTTCATTTCTAAAAGATGCAAAATGGAGCAAAAATCATAGCTTAGAAACACTATTTCGTATTTGGATTGGGTTTTCTGCAGGCAATGTTAACGGAAGTCATACAGATAGAGATGATACTTGGTACTCTTCATTCAGGTGTCCAAAAAACAAAATTAGAATGTCTCGTGCTCCAGTAGCATATATCAGTAGGCTTGTTGTATAGTGCCAATTAAAATCAAATACAGTCCTTACCTATGTAATCCCACCCCCCCTAGATTGGAATCACTGCCTGCAGTTGCAGTTTTAGAGATGTCTCGAATTTGGGTGTAAAATAATTTTCTTCATGAAGCTGCTGTATTACAATTTTGTTTCTGGGAAAAGTTTAGCATACCGGGAGGAGGTCACCAGCTTTCTGAATTATTAACAGGAACCAAATATTTCTTCAGCCCAAGATAACTGCAAATTATGTTTGACAGTGCAAAAAGGATACATCAGCTGCATTATATTAGAGCTATATTTCAGACCTTCTTGGCAAAGGTCTTCTTGAGAAAATAACTTTTTTAAATCTAGCATCAGTATCATTTTAATTTCTTCTGTAATTGTTTGACTAGTAACAACCTTGCTTAGAACTGATACGGGGAACTTTATCGCTTGAAACGAACACGCAACTCGGTTTGTTATAGGTAGTGTCGGAAAAACAGAAAACAGCTGTTTAAACAGATGTTTTTTTCAACAAAACGGCTGTTTTCTGTTTTTGAAGAAAAGAGAACAGAAACAGAACAGGTTAACTGTTTTCTATGACATCTGTTTCTGTTTCTCTTCTGTTCTCAAGATGCGCTGTTTTCTGTTCTTCTGTTATTCGAAAAAAACAGAACGGTGCCCATGCTTAGGTGGTATCGATCGAACGTCCTCTTTGGTGGAAGACTCGCCCACTAGCATATACCGCCGTTCTTGCTTCTGTTCAGAGCCAAGTGCAGGAAGAGGTACAGCTTAAAGTCCTAATCCAAACATTCCGTTTACCTTTTCTTATCAATCGCATGCCACAAGTTTATTTTGAATTGTACGCGATTGACTGGTTGCTGTTTCGGCTTGAGAAAAAACACACGCCGAATGTCTTCTTTTTTAGATGACGAGATTTTCCAGGACTGATTAGCAAAGAATTATAAGACATAATTGATAATTTTTGTGTCTTCAGAGGTACCACACTGGTCTTGGTTTCTTAATTTATTTGTATTTGTAATTGTTGTAACAGTTGGACCATTAGATGGAAATTATTATTTTGACCCTTGGCTCTCTACGTGCCATAACAGCTGTCCGCGATAATCGGCTGAGATTTCAAACCTAGGAAATTTGGTTGTTTTTTTTTAATTTGCTCATTGTTTTACGGTGTTTTTAGTGGTTTTAAACATTTATAGTGACGGTAGGGATGGTTAGCGTTGTATATGTGGTAGAAATACCATTTTTTGTGGCCCGCTTTAAGGACAAAAGTAAGACTCGACAAGTGATCGGAACACATGCTAAACTAAACTTTTTTCTGATTGTTTTGCCTTTTCCTAAGAAAGTAAGCTACTTCTGTCTCCATTTTGTACTCTAGGCCAAATGAGACCAAAGTAGCCTAATTATATTTTGATACTGTTCCAGATTGGGACTCCAAAATCAGACTAACTTGGAGACAATCACTTCCCCGATCCGGTCATCGTGGGGGGAGTGGAGAGATGGGGAATCCGGAAACTAGAAGCATGCATGACTTTGGAACGGGCAATCGGAAATGCATGAAACTTGACATATGTCAAGAACAAGTGTTTCGAATATTCAGTCTCAAATCCAGACCATATTTAATACCTGGGGGAAGGGAGCCTCCGTAAATCTCGTTAAACGCTTCCACATCAGCTAGGACAATAAAACTTGGCAGGCATATGAGGAACCGACCAGATTAACTTGGAAATAACCACTTCCCCGATCCAGCCATCGCGGAGGGAGTGGAGGGATGGGGAATCCGGAAACTAGAAACATGCTTAACTTTGAACGGGTAATCGGACATGCATGAAACTTGACAAGTGTCTCAGATTTTCAATTTGGCTGGGGGGGGGGGGTAGAAGGGGGACCGGAAAGCTTGTGAAACGCTTAGGGTCGAGGGATCGGGATGGAACTTGAAGGGGAAGAACGAGCTACTATGTCTGCCAAGTTTCATGGTCCTGGTACATCTGGAAGTACCCCAACTCGTGATCACCGGAAACTCAGGAAACCCCTACGACACCCTCCACTGCGACACGATCCGGTCCTCTTTTGTCAATAAAGTATCTGGGGTTAATGCTCGTTCTTCCCCAGGTTGACTTGAAAATAGTTCCTTCCCCGATACGATGATCTTGGTTGAGTGGACGGAAACCTGGAACGGGTGATCGGACGTGAATGAAACCTGACAAATGTCAAAAACAAGCGTCTCAGACGATTAACTAAACTTGAAAAGTATCAATAACAAGTGTCTCAGATGATTAGTTTCAAGTCCGGAACGAATCCGATAACTGTGGTGGAAAATGGAGGGGGGTGCCGGAAATCTCGTGAAACGATAAGAGTCGAGAGATCGGGAGGAAAGAATAAGCATAAGCCGTAGAGACAGTATTGACAAAACAGGACCGGATCATGTCACAGTGGGGGGGGGGGAGTTCAAGAGGTTTTTCCACAATTCCGATGATCACGAGTTGGGGTACTCCAAATGTGCTATGACCTTGAAACTTGGCCGGCATGTTAGGGACTCTATCAGATTGGCTTAAAAATAATCCCTCCCCCGATCCGATCATCGTTGTGGGAGAAACAGTTGTCAGTGAGTGGATTAACCATTCCAGATTTATTAGATCAAGCCCATTTTCTGATGAAATGAATATCGGGAGAGAGATCCAGACTTGACAACTGCAAACCGTATCTGACAAACATAATAACTGTTCTTACAAGTACCATATGAGCTTTCAGCTCTTGTTTTTAACCGCTTTGGTCCATTAAGGGACCCCAACGGATACGTCAGCTATGAAGAATCATAGCTGACGTATCCGTTGTAAACATTGTTTGAATAAATGTTTCAAAGTCAGCTTGGGCTCAAAGAATATTTACCCACAACCGCCTAGATTTCAAAACGATCGCGGTACAAAGGAACAGAGCGGTCCCGCATACATACCAGGAATACAAGGAACTGGCAAAACAAAGTTAGTGCAGTAGCGGACAGAGATCAGTGGCCATCGTCAGCAAGTGTTAATCCAGGAAAGAACATTAGGTTTCTTGGAGGAGCGGTTACAACACTAAATCGTTTAGATTTAATTTGAACCATTAAACTGGAACTAGTGTGAATAGTACTTGAGCAGGTCAAGCTATTACCCCATTGAGTGTGGGGGTCACGCCTATTCCAACAACGACCGGATCAGATTTAATGGCAATCCAGATGTTGATTCGACAGGATAATCTAATGGTATGTAGAGATAATTTTGCAGATCATGTTTCGCGAGCAAAGTGAAAAAATAATAATAGAAGTTTTATGATTTATTGCTCATTATAATGCACAAACGTACAAAAAGACGGAGTAATTAAATGAAGAAGAAGAAACAGAAAAACCTGGGAAGAAGCAATCGAAGCGGACAGAAGTAACGGCGAGTCTACTATTTTATACGGGGTCTGGTAGTATAGTGGGATATACGATAACTCCAAATGATTTTGTGATCTATTGGTAATATCGTGCCTCAGTTACTAAAAAAAAAAAAAACTATGCGATCGGAAAACTTTTGCTAATTACGTGACCCGTTAGACTAGAGAGATCGGGATGAAACTTTGTGGGAATAACGTGCAGATGGTCTAGATAAATCATTTATAGAACTGGATTGGCTCCGGGCATTGGGGCAATTTCGCTGATAGTTCAGGTACTTCCAGATGTGCTACGACGATGAAACTTGTTTGAAATATTAGAGATTTGAAAAGATTGGCTTAGAAATCGCCACTTCCAAATCCGACTATTCCTTAAAGTACCAATCTTGACCGCAAAGTAATAAAAATACTTTTAAGCAAAATATACATTTTCATGATCCCCATGAGCCTATTATCATTTTTGCCTCAACGATTTTGCTTACAAATGAAGTTCTAGCTACCTTAAAGTGCGAATCTGAACAGCGAAGTCGAAAAGTACTTTTGATCAAACGATATGATCATCTGTGCTAAAAGGGTTTTGCTTAACAAATTTATTTCTAGCACCCTTAAAGTGCGCATCTTAACCGAAAAGTGAAAAAAATACTTCCGACCAAACGATATACATTAATGATCCCCAAGGGTCTGTTATCGATTTGCCTCAAGGGTTTTGCTTCCACATGGATTTATAGCGCCTTTATAGTTCAGATCATTACAGCCAAGTTCAAAAATAAAATACTTTTTACCCAACGATACATTCTCGTGATTTATAAGTCCAATAACCATTTTTATCTCAAGGGTTCTACTTAAAGATGATCAGAACAAATCCACGAAAAGGCAAATTCTATATTTCATTCTCTGAACCAGCCTTGCAAGTGCCATCTGAACTTCCAACTCTTGTTATTATAATTATAGCACAGAAATGGAGAACAATATAATTTTCTAGTCATTCAAACAGCAGGAAAAAGGGAATGGGAAGATACCGAGGATTATCAATCATCGAATAGTTCACTTACTCGACAAGCGACGAGATCCTGCTGTTCAAAATGAGTTTCCTTTGATTCCCGCTTCCCAAGATACCTTTTACCAAGTTTTTCTTCTTCTCATTCAGATGAAAATCCTCCTCGTTGCTCTGAAAAACAAAAGAAGTGGATGTTTAGGGATAACACTCCTATACCCAATCCCCATATTATTCTCAAGTCGCCCGATGAAAAGTTTATCACAAAATAGTAGTATGAAGTTGTACTAAAAAGTAGCATGCAGTACCCACTGATGCTACTACATGCTTCTACTTCAAGACTACCGTGCTACTGCGTTCTACTGTATGCTACTACTAGCAAGACTGTATTCTACTATATAGCTAGACAGGATGCTACTTGATACTACTGCTTAAGGCTGGTCCAGTCTGAGGCACATTCAATGATAGTATTCTTTACTATTACATTTCAGTAAATGCAACTTTTTCGTACAACTGTCATACAACTACGTAGGCCACACATTTTTCATCGGGTAGGTAAGCCAGGTTCTTTAAAGGTTCACTGAAGAGCTTATCGTTCCAACTTTCCACCACAGGCGTACGACAAAGTACGCCCAACATTTTATTCCATTAGAATGAAATAATCCCATCTCCAAATACGCTCCGATTGACACTACTATGCCTCCAGATACCTTCCGATTGAAACTATACATTGTTTAAATACTAGAATAGTAGTGACACTTATGACGAACTATTTTTGTGCTTGTCATTTTAATTCGCGTTCGTGTTTTGATGCACTGTATTTTAAACCGTGAATTTTATAATAGTAGTGACACTTATGACGAATTTTTTGTACTTGTCATTTTAATTCGCGTTCGTATTTAAATGAATTGTATTTTAAACCGTGAATTGTATACATAAATCATAGGTTACCATTTTAAACATATCCCTTGGTTGATCTTTTTATTTGTAATGACATAGTCCAGCACTATTTTTTACTTGTAAAAGATATTTATGGATAAATAAAGCGAACTGAATTGAATACTCCATGTCCAAAACGGCAAAAATGGATTAGTATGGTATCTCGTGCGACCTTTTTTGCTGAATCCAAACTTGCAGCTAGACTTGAACTCCACGATGAAACTATGTGTGTATATATGTGTTTTGTTAATTTTCTTTATTTTCTTCATTTACTCCGCCTTTTCAAAATGGTGGGTCACAAATAAATTACTTACTTATTACTTACTTATGACCAGCTTCAAACGGCTCTCCAGAAAGTTACGGGGATAGTCTTTGGAGTTAAGTTAATTCATTCTAATCGAGTTGCTATATTGAAGTCCGAATTCTTCGTCAAAAATCAACCCTCGCAACATCTGTCCACTGTGAAAGAAAACTACATATTGCAAAATTACCAACTAAAGTTATCTCTGATTTGTTTATACTGTCCGTAGCTCCGAGTGCACCAATCGCACACGAACCGGAAGACTGGGCTTAACTGTGAAAAGACTCTCTACGGGGAGCAAAAACAGGATAACAACTGTGAAAGGACGATCGAAATGGGCGGATGGCTCTTGATTTTGATAGGGAAAATAATGGAATAATACAAGGTTTCACTTCTGCTTTAACGACGAACTAGCGCAAAAGGGACAGAAGAATGGGAAGAACATTTTAAGTAAACAATCCTGATCAACTTCTCCCTAAAAAGTTTGCCCTACAAAATTTTTTTTTAAGATAAAATGAAGACACTGTCTCCTCCGAGGAAAGATGGACCTGATGGCAGAGCCAGTCGCCAGTTTAACCGAAAAGGGCTGGGATAGGACAATTAAGTTACCCATCACTTATTCGCTTGAAGACCTGCAGAAAATGTGTTAATTATGTTGTTCCGCGATTCACGAATAATCTATTTTCAAATAGTGGAATTTCCGTGTGATTTGTGGTACCTCTATGCGCCTGTATCAGTATTGTATGCCTTACGAGACACTTTCAGACATTAAGCAATCCAGCAATCAAGATATTCTGAACGTCATAACTAGAGCAGATAGTGGAAAATAAAAAAATCCCTTAGCAGAAGCCAAATAATTCAGTGTGATCAATGACACAAAAATAAGTTGTTTTTTAGTTCCTTGGAACAATCTGCTATTGCGAGCGCTGTAGCAGCTTTCAGCTTTCGCTTTTCACCATATTTTGTCGAGCTCATAACTCATGAACGAGTGCAAGTATCAAGTTCAAACTTGGTACACTTGTGGGTATTGGGGTCTAGTTGTGCCTTTTGAGGATACCACCCTCCACCCCAACCCGGTTCAGGGGCAAATAGGCCCAGATTGGCCAGTGAACAATGTTCATAACTTGACCAGAACTGGACATAGGACGATGAAATTCCTTGTACATGTAGATCGTAGGGCTGGGAAATTGCTTTTAAAGTTGCACCTCTCGCCGCTCACCCAGTTCATGGGCAACTGGGCCCAGATTGCCCAGGAGTAAAGTTCGCTATCCGTGAACAGATATCAAGTTGAAGCTTGATAGGTTTGTCAGCATTGGGGTCTCTTTTTACTTTTTGCGGGTCCCAAACTCCACGCCCACTTGGTTCATGGGCAATCGGGCCCAGACTGACCATTTGTTAATGTTTTTAACTTGACAATGACTGGAGATAAGACAATGAAATTCCTTTGTGCTTTTGGATCATAGTGGTTGGAGATATATCTTGGAGTTGAACCACCCCCCACCCTGTGGGCCTAAATTGCCAATGAAAAAAGTTTTTGACCGGTGACTGTAATCAAATTATAAGCTGGTATTCTTGAGGAAAAAGAGGAGTAAGTACTCATTTTGATCGGTCCCGATCCCCCCCCCCTCCCGTTCATGGGCAGCTGGACCCAGACTTCCGATGAGTTCAGTTCGTCTGTGACAGGTCTCAAGTTAATATACTCAAGGTTTCACTTGTTATTACCTTGCTAATGGAAAAGAGGTATAAAGGGTGGGACTGGCAGGCAGACCATTCAGTGTTCGGACAAATGCTATTCGTGCAAGATCTCAACATTTCTTTGGATTTATACTGGCGGTTTGTTTACATTTAAAGCTTTCAAAGGGGGGTTATTACAATACTTGTTGGGTTATTGGGGAAGAGAAATATCTTGGTTCAAAAGCTGTTTGTATATAAAATGTGATAAACACTTTACTTTTACACTCCACGTCTGAGCGTTTGCGCCCTTGCTCAGTTAAACTATGACCAGCGTCTGGTTGAAAAGTTAATTGCTGATTCTGAAGAACTTACCGTTCGCAGAACCAACACCGTTTTCAAGCAAGTTATCGAAAACATGAACTCTTATTTCGACGAGAAAATCAACAAGAACGAAGAAGAAGAACACATCACGAAGCCGGAAAAACTGCCCTTTACGATTCGTCATCAAGTGACTAAAAGGGGTTCTGGCATAATTTAGTTCAACCCTTAGGACTACACGACAACAGACAGGTAAGCACAATTATATAAGACCGTTGATCATCTAAATGGACTAGGCAATTGCTGGTTTACTTTTCGTATACATAATTAATGGCGATCTCGGCATTCTGAAGCTTTCAGATTGGCAGACAAATAAGCGCAACCATTTACATTTACAACTGACAGAAATCATAGATTGGCGAACCCGGATCTGGATTCGAATCCCAGGATTCGTTCTTTTGGTCGGATTCGAATCCGAATTCGAGTTTTCTGCTTGTCAGGTTGGATTCGGATTCGGATTCAAAACTTTGAATCTTACGAATCCGCTGCGATTTCTAATCATTTCCCAATTTGTACACATTATGCTTAAGGCATGCCATAACAAGCACACATGAAAACCTAGAAATATGGTTTACATACCATCTCATTGCTTTGGGCACCCACGCTTTTTTGTTATATCTGATTTTTAAATTGTTATCTCAATACTTTTTTTTATTCCGGTGACAAAGACCATAATTAAGCACTAAAATAACAACAAATAAAGGAAAAAGAACAATCAGACGTTTAACCATTCTCGATGGGCTCATACGGTTTCAGCCAAACTGGAAGTGACAGACGCAGCAACGGAGAACGAAGAGCTAATATCAACGGGTTTTGAGAAGCTAAAAGCCGTTCTCGCAGAGACACTCAGTTATGGTGGGTTTACACACTGCGTAAAATCCGAGCGTATTTTGAAATCCGAGCGTATTTTACGCACGTTTTGAGCTTGAAAAGATTTCTAGCAATACGGACGTAAATAGAGAAATCGGTCCGTTTTGTATTCAAAAACGTTCGTACAACGTTCTTACATCACGTACGGTTGTTCTGTTTGGGCAAGTAATTTCTTTGCCAATTATAAAAGAACCCAAATAATACAAAACAAAGCGCTGCGTCTCATAGGAGAATTTCAAAATTCTCAGAATACTGTGGAGTGTTTTAGAAAGAATGCGATTTTGAACGTAGGTGAGCTTCGTGATTACCAGCTAGCGATTTTTGTTTTTCAAAGTGTAAATAAGGTAAGCCCTGAGTACTTTTATGATTTTTTTAACACTAACTCGTTTTATCACCCTTATTTTACCCGACATTCAGAGGATTTAGCTCACGAGAGAAGAAACACAACAAGAGCAGGATTTGTTCTCAGGAACATAGGTGTGAGTGTCTGGAATGACCTTCCAGAATCGGTCAGAGAGGCTGCAAGTCTGGCATCATTCAAGAGAATGGTTAAATCTCATTATTTGAGAGGGAAAGAAGTGTGATAGGAGGAAAGGGTATTTATTTAAAAAAAAAAAAAAAATATCCCCCCCAACCCAAGGTAATAAGGGAATGATATAGTGGATTCATGGTGGTTAGAATTACGGCCACAATCAGGATTTTTTTGTCTTAAAAGTGGCCGCTAATCGTAAATTGTTTGCTTAATTTATGTGTTTTTGATGAAATTAAAAAAATGTCTATGTCTATGTCTATGTCTATCTACGGATCTAGGCTTGTTCATCCAGCCAAATTCCATTCGAAGTTTAATTCAAATCATTCCACTCGTCTGAACCCTATGCGAGCCACAAAATGTCCAGGATGTGTCTAGAACGAAACTTCCGGGTGCCCCCTCCACCCCCAGATGTATCGGATCAGGTCCGGACATGGAACGGAGCATCTAAGACCACAGGTCTTTCCACCTGTCAAGTTTCATTCACATCCGACCACCCTTTTAATAGTTTTTCACACCATTCCACACCCTCCACTCCCCCTACGATGGTCGCATCAGATAAATGACTATTCTTAAGTAAGTCTAGTTGTGTCCCAGATACGCCTGCCAAGTTTCATCGTTGGCTCTTCAAAACAATACCATACCACACCCGTGGGGTCATCGGAATCCCCCCCCCCCCCCCTTCAACATTCTCAACAGAGCCCGGATCCGGTCCGGTTATTAAACGATGAATTTAGGTTTTTTGCGGGTTCTCCCCAGTAATTTTCATCCAGATCCCTCCCCTTTAAGCGTGTCTCAAAATTTCCGGTTCCCCCTTTCCACCTGCCCCGAAAGTCACCGGATCCGACCCGAATCTGAAGTGGAATAGGTCGTCTGTGACACGAGGTCTTTCCAAATATCAAGTTTCGTGAAGATCCGACCACCAGTTCGAAATTTATAGATACCGCAAGTTAAATGCTCTTTGAGCCCAAGCTGACTTTGAAACATTTATTCAAACAATGTTTACAACGGATAAACGTCAGCTACGATTCTTCATCAGCGATATTTCGGCCCTTCTTGATTACAGGTTTGTTTCCTTCCCCGACGTTCACCGAGAGGATTGACAGCCTGACGAGGACCCTTGCCAAGAAGGACCGAAATATTGCTGATGAAGAATCGTAGCTGACGTATATCCGTTGTAAACATTGTTTGAATAAACCGCAAGTTTTCGACCCCCCCCCCCCTCCAGATGGTCGAATCGCGGTTAATCTGCCCCCCCCCCCCCCCCCCCCTAAATAAAAAGGTAGAGCCAATCTCCTAACTTGACCTGTACTTTGACCCCAAAACTCCTCATACCAAGTTAACAAAATATCTCAACCTATTCGTGAGTTTCGTGCCAGCAGACAGAGATACATGCAGATAGACGGACGAATCAACTTTCCGAAGTCACAGGTATCACGTCACTATCTCGGATCCCAAAAACATAAATGGGGAGTTAACCAATTGTCATACATTGGGCAGAAAATATTGGTAACCACCGGTAATTTTTGGAGTAGTCACAGTAATTTTTGGGCTGGTCGGAAGCATGGTACGAGTCACTTACATAGTACGAGTCAAGTATTTCAGCGGACAGAACAACTGAAGAAGGTCATTCTGTCCTGGTATTAAACCTTTTTCCTATTCGAGAGACCACCGGTTGTAAATTTAAATATTGGCTTAGTGTTCTTGTTTTTATATATTTTTATTTTGCTGTTTTGGTGCGATGGCTCTTGTTGGCTTTTATGCATTAAATATCAATCTCTATCTACCCATCTGTGCGGCTGTTCCAAAGACTTTCTAAACTAGCTTGTCTACAGCCTGGTTAGGTTCTATTAGGCTGAACCTAGGTACCTGTTGCGTGTCCAGGGTGGAATTTTTGGTTTAGGTAACAAAACAAGAGCTGAAAGCTCATATGGCACTTGTCTGAACAGTTAGCATATTTGTCAGTTTGTCCTACTCTAGCTCCCCCCCCCCCCCAGTGATCAGACCCACTCCGGAGTTGAAACTGAACATTCTTGACACTCAGTCTTAACGCTTGTCAAGTTTCATGCACGTCCGATCACCCGTTCCTAAATTTGAATGTCACCAGACTCCGGATTCCCCATCGCTGTACTCCCCCCACGATGGTCGAGCCGTGGGAGGGACTATTTTCAAGTCAGTGTGTCCCTAATATGCCTGCCAAGTTTCACGGTCCTAGCACATCTGGAAGCACCCTAGCTCGCACCGGAATTCCGGGAAACCCCATCCAACGCCCCCCTGTGACACGATCCGGTCCTATTTTGTCAGAAATGTATCTAGGGTTTACGCTTGTTCCTCCAACTAAGTCTAACTCCGATCCCTTAACTTTAAGCGATTCATGATTTCCGGTGCCCCTCCAGCTACTTCTCTCCCCCCCCCCCCCCGCCTCCAGTGATTACAACCGTTCCAGACTTGAAACTGAACATCCGGGACACTTGTTCTTAATACTTACCAAGTTTCATGCACGTCCGATCATCCGTTCTGGAGTTGTGAATATGTCACTAGATTCCTGATTCCCCACCCCTCTACTACCTCACGATGATCGGATCGGGGAAGGGACTATTTTCAAGTCAATATGGAAGAATCCCTAAAATCCCGGCCAAGTTTCATGGTCCTAGCACATCTGGAAGTACCCTAACTCGAGATCACCGGAATTCCGGTAAACCCCCTCCAACTCCCCCCACTTTGACACGATACAGTCCTGTTTTGTCAGTAATGTATCTAGGGTTTAAGCTTGTTCTTCCCACCAAGTTCCACCCCGATCCCTCGAATCTAAACCTTTCAGAAGATTTCCGGTGCCTCCTTCCAGCCCCCCTCCCCCCAGTTATCGTATCCGGTCCGGATTTGAAAAGGAACATCGGAGGCACTTGTTCTTGACACTTGTCAAGTTTCAAGCACGGCCGATTATCCCTTCCAAAGTTATGCATGTTACTAATTTCCGGATTCCCCATCCCTCCACTCCCCCTACAATGGTCGGATCGGGGAAACAACTATTCTCAAGGCAGTCTGTTCGGGTCCCTGATATGCCTACCAAACTTCATCGTCCTAGTACCGAACTCGCGAGATCACCAAATCCCCCCCCCCCCCCCCCGAAAAAAAAAACTCCCCCCACAGTGCCAGAATCCGGTCCGGTTATGTAAAACATGTATCTAAGACTAGTGCTTGTTCTTCCCACGAAGTTTCGTCCCGATCCCTCCCCACTAAGCGTTTCCGAAGATTTTCGGTCCCCCCAGAGTCACCGGATCCGGTCCGGATTTTAAGTGGGTCGTCTGAGGCACGAGATCTTTCCAAATATCAAATTTCATTGCTATATGATCACCCGTTCAAAAGTTATAAGTACCTCAAGATTCCGGACTCCCCCTCCCTCCACTCCCCCAACAATGCTCGGATCGGGGAAACGACTTTTTCCAACTTAATCATTTGGGGTCCCTGATATGCCTGCCAAGTTTCATCGTCCTAGCTTATGTGGAAGTGCCGGAACTAGCAAAACCCGGACCGACCGACCGACCGAACGGCAGAAGGGCGGACGAACAGAAATTGCGATGCTATAAAAAACCATAAAAAACGACAGGACCAGAGACTGATCGGTAGCTGTGAATAATCTCCAGCTTTTAATATTTATCTAAAACATTGTCTTGTAAAACGACAAACATTTACAATATTTGCCATCTTTGTGTATTTAGTTTAGAGTGACAAGTTACTAATATCTGAATGGTCCGCAGAAGAAGACGAAGAAAAGCAAATACATAAAAATAAGTATTGAAAAACCCGGACAGGTTAGTACATTTATTTATTAAGTTAGAATTCGGACACTGGTTTAAGTGAATTTAAATAGGACAAGATATTTGCGTTGTGAAGTGATTAAACTGAAAGGGGTACAAATATTATGTTTGTGTTCCTCTTTCAGGGTTTTTTATGTTTGGATTCGAAGATTAAAGGTCGTCCAATTTACCTGACTACCAACACTACCTAACAACAGGCTCACAACCCTCACACAATGACACAGGCAGAGGCATCCCGCTTTATATTGTTGATCACTCCGCGATTTCTCTGACGGCGTCATAATTTTCTATTCGGTTAAATAAAGAATATGAAATACTGACTTGACATTTACATCCACAGTGACATTAAATGTGTATTTAGTATCTGATTTGCATAATATTTTTTTGTACCGTGGCCTGTTCGGCTTTCTATGTACAGTTACATACATACATAGCCTGCCGAAGTCTCAATCTTGGTTAGTAAATGCAGCGGTTTTTCCAAATTATAACAGAAGATTTCATGTAAGAAGAGTCGGTAAAAATTACCAGCCAGTCGGTAAGATACCCCCCCCTCCCCCACACACACACACACAAAAGTGTTGACCAGTAACGCCTCTGGTCCCAAGACCCTTGGCGGCTCCGATTCCTGTATCCGGTTTCGAATGACCCTCAAAGGACCCCTCGCACTATTTACTCTTCAACTTACACTATCTTAAAATATTTGAATATCTGTAAAACTAGGCTGTGCTTTCAACAAATAACCCACGGTTTTGTCTGTTTCGGCCTTTTCCGAGACCCGTTGACTTGCAGCGGAAACAGGGACAAATTTAAATAACTGTTTTTTCTGATGGAAAAACTTCGCAGACAACCGTTGACAGCTTGATACACATCGAAGGTGGCAAATGACGGCAAGTGATTCATCATCAGCGTGGATTTGTTAGAGGGGTCAGAATGTACCGTACGAAATTGGGGTCTCCGGGTTTAGAAATAAATTGATTGATTATGGAAGTAGGTTGCGTTAGTATTATAGGTAAGACAGGTCCTTTAACTTACAGCTCTAACATTCTGCACGCAGCACTCTGCCATCCTCAACCAGAGCTGTGGGTCATCTTTGTACTTGAGTCGGCAATCTTGAAAGCAGGCAAATGCCTGCTTCGATTTGCCACAGTACAACAAAGCCGTACCAAGATTGTAAAGGATCTCGAAGTAGAGGTTCGACGAAATCACAGGAAGCGGAAATTTAGCCAGGCTGTCCTCTGAAACAAAGACACAGAAGACGTTACTCAAAGATTCTACGATGGCTTGGCATAACATTCAAATCCTCGTTGTCAAAATTTTGCTCTTCGGTTGTTCAAGAAGTTTCTAGATCCGTACCGCCTATGGGCGCATCGTCCCCAACCGGGGGCGCTATAATCGTAAAGCTTTGGGAAAATTGTACAGCACCTTCTGCGCTCCTTCTATACTATTTCGTTCTGGTGTCACTCATGTTCTGCGAAAGAAGGAGATAAAAAAGATGAGATCATGTTATTTTAAATATGCAAAGCACCTGCTCCACTTGTCGAAATTATGCCATAACCATACTTTGACGGAGAAGTTCAAAATTCAAGATGCAAGTGTTACCCTTTTGGATGTTTCTTCGTCGCTATCAAAAATCATCGACAACAGAACCAACGATTGAAATTAAGTGTCTTTTTGTGTATGTTTATGTGTTTTATTTATTTTCTTCATTTACTCCGCTTTCTGAAAACGGCGGGTTATAAATAAATTACTTACTTATTACTTAAAGCTCTGCAACCGATTTCCTCATACTGAGAACATAAAATAGAAGATTTCAACAGTTCTATTATCGGCCAGTTTCGATTCCTTTCTCGATATTTTATGTTTGTTTATTATTTTATTTAGTGTTCATTTAGCCTCGAATGGGCCATACACAGATCTGTATATACTCGACAACCAAATATGTTAATTCATTGAAAACATAATGATCCTACTACACATACATAAACTATCTCCTATTTAAATTTCCACTCACATATCCTACCATCATTTTAATAACATTGTCTTTGGTCGAGGTCAATATACCAGGGAAGAGCAATCCTCCGCAAAACTGAAAACGGTGATAGAACTAACCTCTGAAATATATATTTCAAATATGCGAAATATCTTCTTGGGGATATATCTTCCCGTCTCAAAAAAAAAGACAGGCTATACCTATAGTTAGGATATACGGCTTGCAGGAACCGGTGATCGGAATGCCTGAACATTTACAGTGGAGGACTTTCGATGCACCGTCTCACCATCCTCTTTCAAGTATTTTTTGGCAATAAGTTTGTTCTGTTTTGTCTTTAGCTGTGATCTATTTATTTCCCTTTTTACATTTCGAAAGTACGGCATGCGGAAAACCGTGATCGAAATCCCCGAACATTTAAATTGGGGGATTGTCTATACACCGTCTCACCATCCCATTTGTTTTGCATTTTTGGCGATATGTTTGTTTAGTATTTGGTTGTGATCTATTTAGTTTCTTTTGTGTTATTTTTTCTGTACTCCGTTTCATGCTTTTCCATATATTTTAGTTGGGTCATAAATAAAATAAAATAAAAAAGATAAATGCATGAGCACCAGCCTACACAGGCGACTCCCCGCCCTCAGCTAGAAAGTGCAATGGGCGATTCAGGACTCAACATCCTGGTGTTTTCGCACACCCTTTCTGTATCCTCCCCCAGATTTCTCCAGGTAGCCACTTGAAGTTGCGTGGACTCTCGCTTGTCTTCCAGGATTACGCCACAAACCCCCTCCTCAAACCAAACGGTAGTCAACACCCAGACTCGAACTTGCGACCTTTCGCTTACGAGTTTCGCGTCCTACCCAGTCGGCCATGGAAAGGTCACAGATACATCCATACATACAAAAAATTATGGTAAATAGAAGAGCATGCATAGAGAAGGTGCCCAAGAAGTGTTGTTCGAGTGATTATGTAATGTCTTTTTGGAAAAAATCGCACTTTACATGGACATGGACAAATCAAAAGCACACATAAATCATAATAGGCCTACGCATACACAACAATCATAGATAATGTTATAAGGTTAACTAGCAGCTCAGCTTACGCTTCGTTACACAAAATGTAGAAAAAACGGACAAAACTCTTTGTGAACCTCTGGCGGCACGTTGCCTCTCACTTAACCCCCCTTAATTGGGTCGTAGAGGGTGTTCCACCCTACTTACCGTAGTTACTGCGCTGACGTCACGAATTCTGGTTCTTTGCGGTCAAGGCTGGAAGGATTTTTCTATTTTCCCGCGGAATATCATGCCACAGGCGAATCGACCAATCACGTTACATAGATGCGTAGTTACCACACTTAATACGCTCCCGAGCGTGGTAAGCAAATAGTTACTACTTCGAAAAGCTTGGAACGGTTAGCGTAGTAAATTTTTACAAGGTTGGAAGGAAAATAGTAACTAATAGTTCCTATTGTTCGAAGGGTGGAACACGCATATAGCATAATGGAAGCCTATAATATAATATTTTACTATAATATTTTAAATATTATAGTGTAGGGTAAATTTAACGTTCCGCGGAGATGGAAATGTTTTTGAAGCTATGTATTGCTGAAAAGATGTATTTTTCCTTTCCTTTTTGTTTTTTTCCTCTTATATGCATGGTAAAAATCTGTCTCGCGTTTTCTTGTTTTTTTTTTAATTTGAAGTAGTTTGGTTGACAGCAGAATTTGTCTGGGTGATTGTGATGGTCTGAGGTTTGAAGGACAGATACAAGAAATAAAATTAAAGAGAAGCTACTAGGCGGAAATAATAGTAAATGCAATATGGGTTTATTTCAAAAAAAGTTAAAGTGTCGTAAATAATTTAAAAGTGGGTAAAAACAGATTAAAATTAACGTCACTGAGAGATGGAGGCGTCGCAACAAAAAGTACGAAATATGCGGCTTAAACCTGAAGAGGACCCTTGCCAAGAAAGGCCGAAATATAGCTTTAATAAAGTGTAGCTGACTTATCTGTTTTGCACCATCAAATATGATTCGGGAAAGCTTGGTCTGAAGGAATATCTACGAAATATGTTTTTTTTTTTTTTTTTTCAATAATATCAAAACAGGTTAAATTAGAGAAGATGCTACGAAAATTTAAACAAGAGGTGTAAGCTCATATGGCACTTGCATGGGTTAAAATGTTTTATTCAAACAATGTTTACAACGGATACGTCAGCTATGATTTTTCATCAGCGATATTTCGGCCCTTCTTGGCAAGGGCCCTCGTCAGGCTGTCAATCTTCTGGTTCAACTTCGGGGAAGGAAACAAACCTGTAATAATGATTATTACAGGTCTGTTTCCTTCCTGTACCTGTAACCTGTAATAATGATTATTACAGGTTTGTTTCCTCCCCCTAAGTTGAATCAGAAGATTGACAGCCTGACGAGGACCCTTGCCAAGAAGGGCCGAAATATCGCTGATGAAAAATCATAGCTGACGTATCCGTTGTAAACATTGTTTGAATAAATGTTTCAAAGTCAGCTTGGGCTCAAAGAATATTTAAAATGTTTTGATTGATCAAAAGTAAGTTTCGGCTTTGCCGTTGTGATGCGCACTCTAAGGGAGCTAGAACTTCATCTGTGAGCAAAACCCTTGAGGCAAAAATGATAGTGGGCTGATGGGCATCATGAAAATGCATATATTGCTTAAAAGTATTTTTTTCCTTTGCGGTCAAGATTCTTACTTTAAGGAATAATCGGATTCGGGAAGTAGCAATTTCTAAGCAAATGTTGGTGAATCCGATCCAGCGAAGTTTCACCGTCCTAGCACATCTGGAAGTACCTCAGCTCTCGATCACCGGAATCCCAACCCCCCCCCCCTCCAGCTCCACCCACAATACCCGGAGCCAATCCGGTTCTGTAAATGATTAATCCAGAGCATCTGTTTGTCATTCCCACGAAGTTCGATCCCGATCACACCAGTCAAAGCGGGTCAAGTATCCCTCCCCCCCCCCCAACAATTGTCGGATTTGGTTCGGAAATGAAAAAGATCACCAGAGAGAAATGTCCTGTGTTCCATTATTAAATTTCACTCGAATCCGATCACCCGTTCCAAAGTTACGCATGACTCAATATTTCGGATTCCCCGCACTCACAAGATTATCATATCGAGGATTTTTTTTTGACCGGGTCCCTGATATGCCTGCTAAGTTTCGTCGTGAAAATCCCAAAAATCGGAATTCCGGGACCCCCCCCCCCCCTCAAGAGTCGGGAGCCAGTCAAATTGTGTCAAAGATTTACATGGATCAGATTTTTGTTCTTCCCAGCAAGATCCACTCCGATTCCTCCATTCTAACCGTGTCTCGAGATCCCCCCCCCCAAGTCCCCCATGGTGCCCGTAGCCAATCAGATCTCAGTCTAAGTGGGTCACGTATTCCCCCCCCCCCCCAATAGTTGTCGGATCCGGTCCGGAAATGAAAAAGATCACCAGAGAAATGTCCTCTGTTCAATTCTTAAATTTCACTCGAATCCGATCACCCATTCCAAAGTTACGCAAGACTGAATATTCCGGATTCCCCTCCATCCACTCCCAACGCCATTATCAGATCGACAAAATTTTTATTTTGAAGTCAGTTTGATCGGGTCCCTTATATGCCTGCCAAGTTTCATCGTGAAAATCCCCAAAACCGCCATCACCAGAATTCCGAGACCCCCCCCCCCCCCCCTAAGTGTCCGGATCCAGTACAGTTGTCTAAACGATTTATCTAGAGCAGATGCTTGTTCTTCCAAGCAAGTTTCCCTCCGATTCCTCCATTCTAACCGTTTCTTGAAATTTCCGGTCTCCCCCCCCCCCCAACTCACCCCTGGCTACCGAATCCGATCAATACTTTAAACGGGACATCTCAGATAAGTAATCTATTCAGTTATTAAGTTTCGTTACAATTCGATCACCCGTTCGATAGTTACACACTACTCAATTCCCGGATGCCCCTGTGTTGAGTCGGTCTCTATGTCAAGTGCTTAACTAACTATATGTACATACCGAAGTGAACATGATCCTTTGGTACTTCGTAGAATCTAATTGCACAAATGAAGACTCAGAACTAAACAACATCCTGTTAAACTGAAGTCCACGTCAGTTGGATATTGCTAAATTCCACACTACGTCGACATCAGATAGTTTCCGGTCAGGAAACTAAATTGTATGTTACGTCAGGACCTTCACTTGTGCAGTTAGGAGTATATAAGCTTTTTCCAGTCTTAGCGCTGCGTCTTTCGTCTTTCATATTTTGTAAGTCACACATGACTTAGTCTATTATCGTTATCGATCGTGATATTATTTACCCGGATTGGGATTGCCGTTATAAAGAGTAAGTCAGAAATAAAACCACTATATGTTAACGTAAACCTTGTCTACTACCGCCCTTACTTACCCGCCGCCTTACACGCTACGGACGCTACCTCAATTTACAGGCTACTACCACCCTCTAAACCCTACGCTCCATCGCCAGTTATAACACCTGCCCTCCACTCTCCCCCCAAAATGGTCTAAGTTTGTTTGGTCGGGTCTCTGATATGCCTGCCAAGTTACATGGTCCTAGCACATCTGGAAGTACACTAACTCGAAAAAGTGTGACAAAATGCCCTCAATTTTCAAGTTTCCAGCGCCCTCCCCCGCATATGGTCGGATCGGGAAACTGATTATTTCCAGGTTACTTTGGTCGGGTTGCTGATGTGCCTGCCAAGTTTCATGGTCCTAGCACATCTGGAAGTACACTAACTCGAAAAAGTGTGACAAAATGCCCTCAATTTTCAAGTTTCCAGCGCCCTCCCCCGCATATGGTCGGATCGGGAAACTGATTATTTCCAGGTTAGTTTGGTCGGGTTGCTGATATGCCTGCCAAGTTTCATGGTCCTAGCACATCTGGAAGTACCCTAACTCGAAAAAGTGTGACAAAAAACTCGGACAGAACGACAGACGGAATTGTGATCGGTATACGGCACTCGAACCCATCGGAGGTTTTAAAATTACTGGCTAAGGTGGGGCACTCAATGGCTATCCCCTGACTGAGCTGCCCAGGACTATCGATGGGTGAAAGAAGACATGTCGTCGCTTGCGGGATACCATGAAGACACGGTGTTTGAACGATATTCTCCGCATCCTTGATAACAGTTAACATTAGACCGCGCATCCGTCCCGATGAAAAATTGGTAGCCTGCGTTGTTGTACGAAATAGTTGCATCTAGTGATACGTAATAGTAAAGAGTACTATCACTTAATGTGCCTCAGACTGGGCCAATCTTAAGTAGTAGTATCCAGTAGCATCCTGTCTTGCTCTAGGAGCATCCAGTCTTGCTAATAGTAGCATACAGTAGAATGCAGTAACACGGTAGCCTTGAAGTAGAGGCATGTAGTAGCATCAGTTAGTACTCCATGGCCATCCTACTTTTTCGAAAAACTTCATACTACTATTCTGAGATAAATTTTCATTGGGATGTATTAAAGTTATTAAGCTCCTGACAACGTATCAGTGCGTTCCAAGGCTTATTCGATATTTGCGTGGCTGCTTACCTCAAAAATTGATATTTCGTGACCGACACAGGCGAACACTATATAAGTACTAGTATACTAATATAGTAACAGTATATAAGTAATATAAGTACCTGTGTCAGAGTCTTGGAGAGACTTCAGCAGAGATTGATTCTCCATTAAAGCTTTCTGGAAGTGCAGCGCCGCCAGGTGGGTCTTACCGAGGTGAAAGAAGAGACAACCCAAATTATTCAGGTAGGTGACAGTGTAGGACATTCCCGTCTGCCTAAGAAAAGGTAAGAAAGTAAAATCCGCGCTGCGTAAAATTCTTCAAATATTTTTTTCAAATCCTAGTATATTTAAAAAAAATCCGAGCATATTTACGTCAGCTTTCGTTGCTACAAATTTTTGCAAAAACAACTTAATATAATAATAATAATAATAATCTTTATTCTTTCCCTTTATCACAATGCAATAGCATGGGTATCGTCAAACAAGAACATGGGTAACGTCGAACAAGTAAGAAGAGAAAAACACCGAAAGACACAACAAGAAGAACACACATGATAAGCTGTCACTTCGATTTGAGGATATTGTCGTTGTAGTGCTTCACGTAGTATGGCACGTAGGAGTTTAAAAATCTTGTCGTCGAGTGTGTAGGCGGCCATTTTAACAGTTCTTTTCCCTCTTTCAGAGTTGCCAACCTCGTCTTGCGTGTGTGGGGTACTGAAGTAAACTGGGGCAGGATATCTCGGTGCGTTGGGGACTTCAGGATGTCAGCTCCAAACTTCATCAAGGTTTCATGCCTCTGTTCATCCAGGGTTGGGAGCTTGAGTTCGCTCAAGCTTTCTTCGTAGTTTTTGTAGTTTGGCCCAATAATTATTTTGCAGTGTCTCGTCTGAATTGTTTCCAGTTGACGTCTGTGTTTCTCTGTGAGTGACGGGTGCCAGACAGGACAGCCGTACATGACTATGGGCATGACGTAAGTTTTGTAGCACGAAAGAAGGAGTTTTTCTGTCATTCCAAACCTTCTGAGATTTGCGAAGGATTTTAGAAGAAAAGCTGCTTTAGCTGTGATCTGGTTGATGTGATCTCCGAACGAGAGAACGTCACTTAATGTGATGCCGAGTATTTTGACTGATTTCTTTGTTTGGAGAGGTGCAGATTCGTCAATGCTCTTCTTCTTCAGGAAGTTGACACGCATCACACAGCTTTTCTCGAGGCTTTGCTGGAGCTTCACTTGATCAGCTTGATGTGGAAGCTCTGCAATCAGGGGTACAAGTTGGTTGTGTGTTTGTTGCAGGAATCGCAGCAGGCTTAGCGAAAGATCATCTGAGAACTTATACCTCTGTTTGGGCTGTCTCATCAGTCGGTTGATGACAATGACAAATAAGATGGGACCTAGCTTGCTTCCTTGGGCCACTCCACAAGTGATGTCTTGGAAGTTGGATGCTTCCCCGTTTTCGAGTTGTACGCACTGTTGACGACAAGAAAGGAAACTTGCGATGATACATAGCAGAAACTCCGAGACTTCCAGGACACAGGTTTCGTTGATAACAGTCTCGTGATCAAGCAGATCGAAAGCTTTCACGAAATCATAAATAATTATTTCTGCAAGGGCCTCCGAAATTTCTAGGTGCTCTACTAGATCATGAAGCAATCCGACCAGATAATGTGTTGTGCTGTGTCCTTGACAAAAACCGAACTGCATAGGGTCGATTTTATGTTCTACTTCTGCTAGTAGCCACTGTGGAATAAAGTCTACGAAGACTTTGGAGATGATGGGCGTCTTCGAAATCGGCCTGAGGTCGGATGGTGAGGTCGGTGATATTTTATTCGAAATCGGTGTGATAAATGCCTTTTTAAACTTATCTGGAAAAACGCCTTCCAATAGACACTGGTTATACACCATAACCAATGGCGTGCATATATCAGCCTTCTAGGAATTTAGCCGGGGTACGAGGCTTTCCTAATATCTAGGTTTTCGAGTTTTTCTTGGACCTGTGGAACTGTGATGACAGGGATGGTTTCGACTGGACCATTCTGTGGAAAAGTCTCGAGGGGAGGCTGTTGGCGGCAAATATTTGAGAAGTGGGCATTAATTGTTTCTGCGGTTAAATTCTTTCCTTGCTCGTCCCTCAGAATCGATTTCGACTTCTGCTGTCCCATTAGATTCCGTACAGTTGTGTGGAACTTCCTTGGATCACTGACTGACAACTTGGCGAAAATTTGGTGTCCGTACAGACGCCTAGCTTGCTTTAGCAGTCTGACTACTATGTTTCTCTTCCGTTTGTATTCGTCAGAGTGGGGCTTTGTCTCGTAAAGCATGTCTCGCTCTATCATTGCAGCTTTGATCTTCGGAGTATCCCATAGTTTACTCTGTGCCTTAATTGTAACTAGCTTTTCAGGGAAGAATCGTTCGTACTATCGAGTCGTGTTTTCATAGAAGAGTTCGGTCATACTGTTCGCGTCTTTGTTTTCGAAAAGGCGGAACCAGCATACTGAGTTGAGCGATTCTCTGTAGCCAATAAAGCCTTCCTCTGTGAGTGGACGGTATGTGAACTGGGTTGGTTTACTAGGTTCCACTCTCGACTTTGGTCGTAAATCGTAATAGAACAGTTGCGTGGTTGCTGGTTGAGAGTGGTGCTTCCGCCGAAAGATCTAAGTAAAAATCACCGAGTGTAGTGAAGATCAAGTCAAGGGTGTTTTCTCCCCGAGTTTTCACTTTAACTATTTGACGAAGGGCTGTGGAGCTTTCGATCCAGTTCGGCTTCTGGTCGTTAAAGTCCCCAAAAAGAAAGATTCCAGCATATAGGTATTTTGTTCTGATGGAGTCGCAACTTTGTTGGAGGTATTCCACTAGTTGTCGCCGATATGGTCCTCTTGGATGGAAAGATACTGTGGCGTATATCAGCGTGAGTATCTGTTGAGGTGGAAGTGGTGGGCCTCGCATCAAAACCTGTTTTTTTTTTCCCTCTTTCCAGGTTGCAGGAAGAAGGATCAGGAGGCTCCAGTCTTAGAGCGTGAGTATCTGTTGAGGTGGAAGTGGTGGTGATGTATTTTGGATTTGTTTTTGCTGTTGTCTTCGTGTTTACACCAGTGTTTCCTGTACTGGACCGCTGGTTGGTTTCAGATAAGGTCTCTCCGTCGGTTGGTGACTGTTCGGGCAGCTGTGACCAGGGGAGTCTCTTTGTGGGTAAGTTGAACGGGATGGACTGAATATCCATTAGTTGTGCCTTCGGTTCTGGTTGTGTTTTATTTTGTGCTGGGATTTGGGTTGGTGGGGGTTTGTTCTTGTGTTTCTCCAACCATTCTGTTGTTGGTGAAAACCCTGGTGGCAGTTCTCGCTGATGGTATGAGCCAGTTCTGTCGAAAACCCGTGACCTCCATTTGGTTGGTTCCTTTGTTTCGGGCGGGTCGTGGTCTTGGGTTCGTCTCCAGTTTTTTTATGTTCTGATTTTATGCTCGTTAGTTTGTGGAGTTGGAGTAGGTTTGATGTCTGCGTGGTAGTAACTGTAGCGCAATCCCCTGCTGCAGGCGCCTGCCACGGGTTGTTTGCACTTTGTAAGGATGGAGCCGCCCGCAACTTCCCGAAGGAAGGAGGCAGCCTTCGCTTGTTTGGTGGTCTTGACAGATCGGCGGCAGTATTTCCTCATGACTGAATCGGCCTTTGGATCCCCATTTACAGTGACCTTTTTTTGAAGTAAAAGCACGATTCTTTGGGCATTGGGGCATTTGACTTTGGGTTTTTCCCTAAAAAAGGGTCAGCGTGGGCGTTTTGAATCGCCTGGAGATTATATGTTTGGGCTTCTGCTTGGCGCGACTCAGTCTGAGCTACTGGTTGAACAACTCGCGAAATGTTTATAGTGATTACAAGTTCAAATGGTTCAATCATTGTGCCTACACTTGAAGATGTGGGAGATTTCGTGGCTTCTTCTAGCTTGTAGCTGAGGCTGTATTGTCGTGCGTCGTTGTTGCTTTGTAGCATTTTTGTGGTGTCCGTTATGATGGCTCGATATGCTGCGTTAGTTTCTCCAAGTTGAGCAATTAGCACTTTTTGCTCATTTATGATGCGATTCTGAACTTGAACTCTTTCTGTAAGGACATCGATCAGGTCTAAGGCTAGGGTTTCTGTATCATCATCCCGTTTCACGGGTGTAGATGCCGCTGGGACCCGATCCTGTTTTCTGAAGAGTTCAAAGGGTGTCGTTCCCACTGCGTCGCACGACAAAGAGTGGCCTCCCAGATTAGTGGGCGGCTCTAGTACATTCCTCAGCCAAGAAGAAGAATTTGTGAACGAATCGACGCCGACTGTTGAATTTGTGAACGAATCTGCGCTGTCTGTTGAGATCTCAGAAAACCGGCCCGCGGAAATAGCTGGGAGAGTCGTGTTAATCCTAGTGTCGGTTGTCGGACAGCATCTGTAGGAGCTAACTGGCAAGTCAAGCGCTTCAATAATCCCGCTAGATGGGGAACCGACGAAAAACTTTGAACAAGTGCCGTCAGCAGAGCTGTCTTTCTCCGGATTTCTGCTGCTAGGTGGCAGGGTTGCTTCGTCAGGATAAGGATTTGAGGTATGTTTTAAGTTTACCTTGGGAAGTTCGGAGGGTTTGACTCGCTCACCTTCGTCCCTTGGGGTCAAGCTTTCGGGCTTGACACGGCACGGCTGACAAAACCACGTGAGTCCTCTTTTTATGTCAGCCAGTCTGTCCTTTACTGTCATGTCACTACATGCTGCGTGAACGTATTTCTCACACTCGCAGCACTGCATCGAGTGGTCACTTTCTCCTTGCACACAGGACAAAGATTAAGAGTCCCAGATGTTTTTGCCACTCTCCTCACCATATTTCTATTTTCGGGACAGGTAGCCGACTATATTTGTAGAGTTATATGTTTGTGCCAGTGCTATTCGTTTTTGGATAATCATGGCTAATTAATAAACTTGATTGATTGATATTTGTAGAGGTTTTATGGTGTGATTTGGCTATGCGCTAGCGTCAATTTACAGATCCAAGAGGGGGGCCGTCTTGGTCTTTCAATGAGCCAGTGCCAAACTGTAAAAGAGGGAGAGGGGCAGAATCTTGGTCAGTTAGACAAGAACACTGGGTAAAATTCATTCTTAGTTGAAATATGTCTGGAAATATGTCTGGAAACCCAGGGTCATCATTCTGGAATGGAAGGAAGGACAGTGGACTTCCACAATAGGAGTACCTTTCTCTACTTGACAATAAGTTGCCATCTAACACCCCACCAGGGTTGTGGAGAGAAGCGATCTTAATAGATCAGAAGGTTTACAAAAACATTCCAGCTTGTAACAGAAGACGAACAGGAATTCATCCATTTTGTCGATGACAGGAAAACGCATGTTGTGCAGTGGCTCAACAGGTCTCGGATAAGGGGGGGCCAGAAATAAAGTGTATCGTAAAATTCAAGGACAATTCAAATTTGCAGAGGTCAAAATCCATATTTCTAGCATGTAACGAGTACAAGATCTTTACGAAGAAGCGACGAAATATCGTTGAAACCGAACTTCAGCTGACTATATCAAGTTAACACCGCCAAAACATGTTGCGAAAGTCCCTATATGTGGCATAAAGGTCCTTCTGAATATTTAAACTACGAACATTTAGGGCCATTAGTTGGGCTTTTTGCGGTAACCAGGTGTCTGTTACTTTGACAAATTGTGTTTTCGTAGTTACCAGGTATCTGGTACCTCAACGAATCGTCGTTTTCTCAGACATCCAGCAACATATTAGTAACCCTGGTATCTGGTACCGAGTAACCCTGCTGAGACTGGGGTTACCGGAATTCAGTAATCTAGTAGCCTAGCAGTAACCGGGTGTCTGAAAAAAAGAAAAGAGTGAGCTCAGTTACCGGGTAAGAGTAACTCTAGGTTACCGCAAAAACGCAATTATTGGTTTACATCGGCGAAAGCTGCATGCTCAAGACTTTTAAAATAAGATACGTTTATGGGCCCTCAGTACAAATTCTCAGAATTGGCAACACTCAGCCAAGCTGTGATAGGCTTGAGGCGCTCGACGATCGACAAAATCAGTCGTGAGGTTCTGGAAGACGACCCAACTGTAAAATGGGCACCTCGAGGAATATAGGTCTGATTGGGGGATCAGACCTATATTAAAACTGCATCATGGAGAAGTTTGCTGTCTTGGACCCAACTGTCAAGGTAATAGAAATAAGTGAACATCGTCTGCCATCATTCGACCACCTGCCTGCCCATTGCCCAATGTGCCAGCTAATACAGTAAATTTACTGTTATTTTCGTGTTTCGTTGTGTATTTCTTGTTTTGCGTTTATTTATCTTTTGCTATTGTTGTTGATTTTGTGTACCCTCTGTTTTTCTTGTTAAAGGACACCTGAATGAAGAGTACCAAGTATCATCCCTATCTGTATGACGTCCGTTACCATAGCCTGCAGAAAACCCAATCCAAATACGAAATACCGTTTCCAAGCTATGATTTTTGCTCCATTTTGCATCTGTCCTTATTTCAGTACCGAGCAATTTTAGAAATGAACAAATGTCTCCAATCAACCCTTCTTCTAGAATATTTTTTAACCAGATACCAAACGTATATCTAGAAGAAATTCCAACACGATCCGGCCAACGCTATACAAGATTTGAATGAATTGCGCTTTTTGTCTTGGAGTCTGCATGTGCAAACCTCCGGACACAATCATCCCTATTTTGAAAACGTCACGCTCAGGAGACGAATGCTCTCCGTGTCCATGTCTGTAAAGGTACAAGATCTGAATGAATTGCGCTTTTTGTCTTGGAGTCTGCATGTGCAAACCTCCGGAAACAATCATCCCTATTTTGAAAACGTCACGCTCAGGAGAAGAATGCTCTCCGTGTCCATGTCAGTAAATGCATTCTCAATGGTGTGTTCAAGTATGGTTTCATTGTTCAGGTGTCCTTTAAGCGTTCCTTTACTTTTTTTTTCTGTATGTACTGTGCAAATGCCTCATTACTAGGCTGCATGTAATAATTCATTAATTCGTTCACTCGTTGTCAGGTATAAGTATCGAGGGCTGTGAAACAGAAGATGGCAAATGCAAAACACGTAATTCTTCAACGATTTGCATGCGAAAGTTTCAATTCGATTCACTTAAATTTTTCAAAATTTCTTCGCTACGAAAAATAGCATAAATATGCTATTACTTTTCACAACCTTCATGCAATATACATACAATTCTATATCGCTATACCTGTTTCATACTTTATGATTGCTCTATTCCTTCCATCTACCGACATATGGTACGAAAACTGAAAAGCTTGCAACTTCCGCTAGGAAGTGCGGCGTAAATTCAAAATAGTGCCAAACCACCATCAACCCCCTAGCGGCTTCCGCTCTTCAGTACATTTCGTACCACGAGGACATATGGTCGAAATTATTTTCATAAAATAATTTTTTGGAGAAAGAAAGATTTTGGTAAGTGTTGAAGCATTTATGCTGTCCACATAACTCTTCAGAGTTGTGGAATTTATGTTGTTAAATTGGCAGTGAGTCACCCAATCATTATGGGTTTCTCAGGTTGTCAAAGTTTAGCCTAGCCTAATGATTATTTTGGCAGTAAGTTTTTGATAAATTTACGAGGATAATATAAGCTATTGATTATTTGGCATTTTGGAGATTAGTGGTGGTTGATTTTGAGTTGTGAATATATTACCGGATCTTATTAGTCTCCCTTTTATTTAAAGGATAAGTTATAGTTGAGTTTTAAACGTAGACTATTGATTGCCTTTGAGAAAGTATTGTTTATTTGTATAGTTTTCAGGGCTTCAAACTATTCTGGTTTGTTCTTCGGAAGATAAGCTTGAGCCGGTGGTAAAAGCTCAAGGCGGTACTTACGATACCACTCTTGATCTTATATATTGTTGAGACATTTTTGGTACTAACACTACCAAAATGTTCATCTCTTCTGTTGCTGCAATATTTTTGGTACTTACGATACCAGAATGTTCAGCCTGCTGCCGAACTTGGTCTGCGCGGTACCTACGATACCACTCTTGATTCTATATGTTGCTGAAATATTTTTGGTACTTACGATACCAAAATGTTCAGCTCTTCTGTTGCTGAAATATTTTTGGTACTTACGATACCAAAACGATCAGCTCTTCTGTCGCTGAAATATTTTTGGTACTTACGATACCACAATGTTCAGCCTGCTGCTGAATTTGGTCTGCTTTATATGTTACCAGATTCAGCCAGTGTCTACTAACAGTAAAGGAAGAGTTTATCCTAACTTTAGAAGTTTTAATTCTTCTGTTGTTAGGTATTAATTCTGATATTGATTTATAGAGTTGAGTCATGGACCAATTGATGGAGAATCTCCGCCAAGCCATTGCTGCGGTTGATGCTTCCACGGCTGATAGTTCCACTCGAGATCTCCTATCGGCGGCCCTGGAAAGGCTTGATCAACCTTCTGAGGTCACACCCAGTATTCGAGAGGCTATAAAAGTCTCGTTTGAAATTTTCCCGGAGCTTAAGAGAGCAGAGCAGGCCACCAAACTCCAGTCTACATCAGAGTCACTGGGTCTGGTACAGTCTTCCCAGTCTCAGAGAGTCAGACTACCTATGAACAGACTGTTGAGCTCGTCACTTCAGTCTATCAATGAGAATGTTGTTAAATTGGATTCCAAATCGACCCTACCTATGTCAGCAGACAAGAACCTCATTGACCTGTATGGCTGCCATGATGGGTTTCAGATCCGTCCTCCAGTTGAAGATGTGGACTTTGGAGTATTAAAGCCAAAGGCGGAAACTGCACCCTTTACCTTACCAAGGCAAAAGTGGCTCGAGCTAGAAAAGACGCTACGCTTGGTTGCAAGCATGTGTAACGCTTCGGACACATTCACAGCAGGCATGAATCACTGTTTTTCAGAGCTTGCCCAGTTGCCTGAATTCGACGACACAGAGGAAGCACGCGAGGAAGCGGTTTCATACGTTGAATCACGTCAAGAAAAGATGAAATCCCTACTAGCTGCAAATTCTGTTGTGTTAAGGCATGTGCTATCTAGCTTGATGCCCGTAATAGCGAATTTGGTGTTATGGAGGCGGGATAGTGCCACAGCTAGATTACCTCTTGCTCCCCCTCCACATATATTTGTCCCTCTTAGAGGACAGTCAGTGGATGCGGCCGCTCTCTTCGGTGGGAAATGTCTTGAGGCGGCCAAGCAGTGGGCAGAGTGTGATCCGAGGTTTACGGCTTATGGAAGTCAGAAGCGAACACAGAACAGTTTTAGTGGGCCACAGAACAATCACAGTGGACCCCCAGCTAAGAAGTACCGGCCGGACCCAGTCCAGTCTTCATCCAGTCAGGGGAATTTCCGCCCCCGCAGCGATGGGCCTCTGAGTTTTAGGGGCCGAGGTCGTGGAAGGTCGGCCTTCACGCCTCGTTTTCGTCGCTAGGGAAGTGCACCCCCCCACGCCTATGTTGCAAGATGCCCCTCAGAAGGAGCCAATTGGGGGACGGTTGCCTCGTTATCTAGCAGCGTGGGAGGGAGTGACAACGAACCCGTTTTGTTTAAGGGTGATCAAGCATGGGTACAAGATACGATTTTCTTTGAACCCGCCCAAGTTACGTCGGAGAAGGTTATTCGCGCGTCAGTGCCCGGCAATAGCCGAAGAAATGTCAGTGTTATTAGCAAAGAAGGCTGTCAGAGTAGTGTCGGACGACAGTCCGGGTTTCTTCAGCCCAGTCTTCAGAATCCCAAAAAAGTCCGGATCGTATCGGCTGATAACAGATCTAAAGGTGTTGAACAGTTTTGTCGAGAAGCGCAAGTTCAAATTTACAACAACGCGGCAGATTACTCAGGTAATGAAAAGAGGTGCTTGGGGTGTAGTCTTGGAAGATGCATATCTTCACCTCCCCATGCATCGCCGTTCTCAGAAATATTTGCGAGTTCAGGTTGGGAACGTGGTGTACGAGCACGTTACTCTACCCTTCGGTCTCACGACAGCCCCGTGGATTTTCTCGGTTTTAATGCGAGAGGTAGCAAAATATCTCCATCACTGGAAAATTTTGATTTTCCAATATTTGGACGATTGGCTCCTAATAGCGGATTCCAGAGACCAGTGCGCGAATCATTTAGCGTTTGTCAAGCAGACACTCAGTGCTCTTGGTCTACGGGTATCTACGGAGACAATACTTGTCCCGTCCCAATCTTTTGTTTATCTAGGAGTCGCGTTCGACTTGAACGATTATACCCAGAAACCATCCGCGATTCCCGAAATTATTGGTCTGGTAAAAGGTGTCACGAAGTTGAAGTGGGTTTCTCTGAAGATGTATTTGAGCCTTTTAGGAAGATTGAATTCGGTTGCAGACCAGGTTTATTTGGGCAGATTGTACATACGCCCCTTGCAGGTTTATTTGACAGCGTGGATTCCCGCCAGGTATCAAAATTTACCTTCCAAGATAAAGATTCCCGTTCTCCCCCCATTACGATCGGCATTAAAAAGATGGACCGACCAGAGTTGGTTGTCGCGTGGGGTTCCACTGGGGATTTTTCATCCGGACCTGCAGGTTTTCTCGGATGCATCAAGTCGGATTGGCTGGGGAGGACACGGGAACGGTCAAGATATCTCGGGTCTTTGGACAGAATGGGAAAAGACAATGCATATAAATTGCCTGGAATTAATTGCGGCTTGTCGGGTGTTGGAACGCTTAGATCTACCATCTGGCTCCAAGGTGCTTCTCATGATCGACAATACGACAGCAGTGAGTTATGTGAACCGACAGGGAGGAACCAAATCTCTAGGAATGTTGCGGGTTACGCAGGAGTTATACAGAATTGCCGAACAAAAGGGGATTCAGATTCGGGCAGGATACGTGAAGGGCAAGTTGAACACCAGGGCGGACGACTTATCCCGGGGCAAGATTCCCCTGTTAAGGAGAATCCGATTTGCACGACTCGATTGGAGCCTGAATCCGTCGATTCTGAGCAGTTTGTTCGCTATGTGGGGAACCTGTTCGCGGATCGCAGAAATGCAGTTCTGCCTATGTTTTGTTCGTTGGAACAGGGTCAGGGGGAAGTAGCAACGGACGCGTTCTCGATTCCATGGAGCGGGATGATGGTATACGCGTTCCCGCCTTTTTCAATCTTGACCAGGGTAGTCCTGAAAATGAGGGACGAACGAGTGAGTGCAATATTGATTGCCCCGCGGTGGCCGTCAATGATATGGTTTCCGATCCTGTTGAGTTTAGTGAAGGTACCTCCCTTGCGGCTCGAACAGTTACCGGATCTAATAAAGAAAGGGCGGTATCTCCACCCCAACCTAGCGAACCTGGATCTACACGCCTTTCTACTTTGAGAGTTTTACTGGAGTCACAGGGTTTTTCTCCTGGTGTGATCAGTGCCATTGTTAATAAACAGAGGCCTAGTACGTTATCGGTTTATGCCAGTAGATGGCGGATTTTCACGGCGTGGTGTGGGGAGAATGGATGCGATCCACTAACTATTTCGGTGCAGAACCTCACGAGTTTTTTCTTTTATCTGTCAGCGGATCGTGCCTTTTGTCCGTCGACTGTCGAGGGGTATAAAGCGGCTCTGACAACAATTTTGGCATATGCTAATAATACCTCTATGGAGTCCCGAGCAGTGACAGATCTGTTAGAGAGTCTGAAGGCGAATCAGCCCGTCCGACCGCAACGCTCCTTTGCTTGGGACTTGGGACAAGTACTCAAGATGTTTAAAGGTGACCAATTTAATGAGAATGCCAGTGTTCTGAATTTGTCTAAGAAATTAGCTTTTCTTTTGGCGTTGGCTTCTGGGCGCAGAAGAAGCGAGTTACATGCTTTGGTAGTAGCCGGAGTCCAGTTCTCAGATTTTGGAGTTAGTTTGCGTGTCGCTCCGAATTTTAAAGCTAAGAACCAGAAACCAGGATCTCTTCACCCAGTTATTCATATCCCGAAGTTAGATAATGATCTGAAATTATGCCCGGTTGAAAATTTGAGGATGTATTTACACAAGGTTGAGGACATTAGAAAAGGGAGGGGGCGTTTGTTTGTCCCAACCAAAGATAATGGAAATAGAGAAATCGCCCCTAGTACGATTTCCTCGTGGATTCGTTCGGTGATAATGATCGCTTGCCCGGAAGCGGTTGGAGTCCGGGCTCACGATGTTCGGGGTATGGCTGCTTCAACCGCATTTTCGAAGGGAGTATCGGTTGAGAGTATCATGGAAGCTGGTTTTTGGTTTTCGCCCGGTTCACTACGTCATTATGTTGGTACTTTACCTGTGTTAGATTTATCTGCAGTGGTGGCCCAGTTGAAAATATGAGGACGAATGGCTCCTTGTTTTAGAGTGTCAGCGAACACCACGTGATGTTTCGTTCTTGAAGTTGATGCAATAGAGTCTGATCTGTTGTAGTTTTGTAGTAATAAAAGTGCAATTATTTGTCTGGTATGCCCACCTCCTGTTGTGGTAATTCAGAGCAATCATAAAGTATGAAACAGGTATAGCGATATAGAATTGTAACTTTTTAAAGAAGTAAAGTTAAATTCTATTAGATATACTTACCTGTTTCATACTTTAAGTTTTTATTTCCCGCCCATCCTACCCGCTTGTGTCAGATGTTTTCTGATCGAAATGTACTGAAGAGCGGAAGCCGCTAGGGGGTTGATGGTGGTTTGGCACTATTTTGAATTTACGCCGCACTTCCTAGCGGAAGTTGCAAGCTTTTAAGTTTTCGTACCATATGTCGGTAGATGGAAGGAATAGAGCAATCATAAAGTATGAAACAGGTAAGTATATCTAATAGAATTTAACTTTACTTCTTTAAAAAGTTACAATTTCGGTTTCTTAATTTGGTCAATAATAAAATATTACTAATGCATAGATATGAGATACTATGTTAATTGTTCACTGGCTCGAGTACTTATGACTACTTAAACAGAAGATTATAAAATCCCGTCACAAACTTATAACAAGAGCTGTAAACTCATATGACACTTGCAGGGGTTGAGATGTATTGTTTGATCAAAAGTACTCTTCGACTGTACGGTTCAGATGCGCACTTTAAGGGAGTTAGAGAAAAAGTATTGTATTGTTGAACTTGGCTGTAATGATACGCACTTCAAAGAAATTCATCTGTAAGCAAAACCCTTGAGGCAAAAAAGATAGCAGGCTCTTAGGGGAGCCCTCCTCCCCCCCCCCTCCCCCCTTCAAGCTCCCCCTACAGTCGCCAGAGCCTATCCGGTTCTGAAAATCCCCAGAACCGCCATCACCGGAATTCCGAGAAACTCCCCCCCCCCCCAAGTCTCCGGATCCAGTCCAAATGTGTAAACGATTTCTCTGGAGCAGATGCTTGCTAATCCCAGCAAGTTTCACTCCGATCTCTCCGTTCTAACCGTTTCCCGGGATTTCCGGTCTCCTCCCCCCCCCCCCCCCATAGTTATAGAATCCGGTCCGAACTTCAAATGAAACATCAGAGATATGTCATTTATTCAGGTATTAAGTTTAATTCCAATCGGATCACCCGTTCGAAAGTTACACACCACTCAACATTCAGGATTCCCCCGCCCTCCACTCCCCCCTCCCAGATAGTCCGATCGGAAAACTGATTATTTCCAGGATGGTTTGGTGGGGTCCCTGATATGCCTGCCAAGTTTCACGGTCCTAGCACATAGGCTGTTACTCTATTCTACTTACTTATAATCGGAGGCAACGTTGGAGACTTGTCCTATCAGACTCAGTGCTACATCGAAGTTCTTCTGTAGATATTCCAGATTGCTGATCAAATGGCTCAGTTGAGTACTCTAAGGTTAACAGAAACATTAAATAAAACTGACTATAATCGCAAAACAAAAACAGAGGCATACAAACGTATACCATTCCTGATCGGATAAGACAAGACAAACTGAGCGAAGACATAAGAAACAGTAAAACATTGTGAGCACGATCCACCCTTCTAACAACAGTAACTATTACTTATTATTTTGGTTCCAACTTCATGAAAAGTTACTACGCAGACCGTCCAACCGTCTCAAAACAGTAACTATTTGTTTACTACGGTCGGGAGCGTAGTTAGCGTGGCAACTACGATCTCAAAAGCAGTGAGATTAATTGGTAAGTATGATACAGGAGTTTTAAGTACTGAGTCAATTTTTAGGAAACTTTGGATTTTGAAGGTAGGTCAAATTAGAGATTTCCAAATAGGTATTTTTGTGTTTCAGAGTCTGAATGGTTTCGCATCTGATGTTTTTAGTAAACTTTTTTCGTTTTAACTCATTTTATCACGGACATGCTACGAGGCATGCTGGAGACCTGGTAAGTGAGCCAAGAAGTACGGTTCGTTCTAGCCATGTGGCAAGGCATTCAGGTACGGCGGTCTTCAATACTTTTCCAGACTCAATTCGAGAACTGGAAAGAGTACCGCAATTTAAAAATCGGTTAAAGAAACATCTCCTTGAGGGTAGTTGGTGAGTGGAGGGTTTGGAAGACGAGAGAGGACAAATGACAAATTTATTAATTAATTTTTAGTTTATTTTGGTGAAGGTTTGATTAGAATATGGTAGTAAATGTGTACTGGTTGCGTTTTTCAAGCACGTATGTGCCTTGTTTGTAACCGGTCGTCAAGCCGGAATGAATTTTTTTAGTAAAGTTGTTGAGTCCTGAAAATCCTCTGTGACGTGATTGGCCCGATCAGCCCGCGGCACGATACTTTGCCGAAAATAGAAAAATTTATTCCGCCAAGAAGCCAGGATCCGTGACGTCATGTGTAGTAATACGGTAATGATGGTGGAACACACCCTGTGAAACTGGCCTAGTGTCCTGGCAGTGCTAGGCTGCAACAAATCCTGGATCGCAAGTTCAGATTTTCAACTACGGCTGGAAGAGGAACCTTGTCACCTAGGTGAAAATAAAAGTTCGGCTGTCTAATTGGTTCAGCATCACTAAACTGAAGGTCAACGGATGATTATACGACGTAGAAACCAAGTTGCGTGGATTAGCGCACATCATACCAGGAGCAGACAACAAAAGGATGCGCATTTCCAACTTAGGGTGTTTGTGACATTGGGTTGGTCCTTAGTAATCAATTATCGATATGATAACAAAGTGATTTTATTCTCAGCTCAAAAAATATAATATACGTAAAAGAATTCTCATTTCCGATTAGAGATGTAGATGTGAGTAGAGCATCTTGGACGCTGAGGTTTTTGAATCTCCACCTGTAACAGATGTGTCCAAAACCAAACGAAGTGGTGGGAGTGGAGAAGCAAGCAACGGAAGAGCGGTTTTGAGGCAGACTAGATTAAGACGAGATTGTGAGGAGACGGGTATGCTATTTTGATTGAAGGCAAGCCAAACCAATTGATATAATGACTATATTTTGTAACCCGAAGGATTAATATAGTAAGTTAAATCGAACCACCAAACGAAAGACTACGATCCCTATACGTCTTCGAAGAGCTGAGGAATTTCCCCACCGCTCGGCGCTACCAAAGATTAATCAGCCTTAGGGCTTCGGAAACAGAGGGGCAATCACTCATCGGTTCATGTTATCTTTTTTCATATGGCAACCGTCATGCATTGCAGAGCAAAATAACACTATACAGTAATACGAAGACCTATCCTACCCATGCATCCAAAATAGGCCTCCGTCACAGCGCCGCCCAGCACGCTTCGCGAGAGAAGCTTCAGCGAACTGTTCGACTGCGCAGTGGCAGATGTAAAAAATCTAGCAAGACTAAGATGCGGTGCAAACATCGAGGAAACGGAGTAGCCTGAATAATTCGTGCGCTCGTGGTATGGAAATTTGTAACAAAATAATAGCGAGAAGTGTACCATATTTGATTTTCTATTCAAGCAAACGTTGAAAAAATATAAAACAACGTAAGAGTTATACGATTACAGGAAAGACTATTTACAGCAAAAATCAGACTGTCTGATGGCTATGTGAGCAATACAATCTTGTTGACGCTTGACTACGGTAAATGGAATCGTTAGCTAATTTTTAACTGAAGATATCTTGGCCAAAAAATGACCCTATGCCGAAATGTCGCTTATGTGAAAATGAGGTAATATTTTTCGCAGTCAAACTCAATTTGCAACACAGCTTGTGCTGAAATAATAATCATGCTCAAACTTGATGACGCTAAAATACAACTAAATTTTCGAACGAAAACAAGAACTTGCCAGGACTACTTACACCAGAGTAAGATAGTTTGATATCTATGGAGGTTATGCGAAAACCAGAATTAAGGACGACGGCAAAATACAACATTCCGCTATTTGCGGAACAAGTATTTTAAGAACAGGAAACGTCGCCCGAACGATGACTTAAATCCTATTAAACCAATAAAAGTTGGGGACAGCTGTGGTGACGTCAATTCTTTGTCGGCAGGTAGAGTAATTTATTCGACAAGGTTTACAATGGATACGTCAGCTACGATTCTTCATCAGCGATATTTCGGCTCTTCTTGGCAAGGGTCCTCGTCAGGCTGCCAATCCTCTAGTTCAACTTCGGGAAGGAAAAAAACCTGTAATCCAAACCTGTAATTTGAATACAGGTTTGTTTCCTTCCCCGACACGAGGACCCTTGCCAAGAAGGGCCGAAATATCGCTGATGAAGAATCGTAGCTGACGTATCCGTTGTAAACATTGTTTGAATAAATGTTTCAAAGTCAGCTTCGGCTCAAAGAATATTTAGGTAGAGTAATTCAGCGGGAGTATATGTCTTGCCGTCTGATAGGTACGATAAGCACTTAAGGAATGGTCGGATCTTAGCAAGTGACAATTTCTAAGCCAGTCTTGTCGATTCTCTAATGTTCCAGCCGAGTTTCATCTTCCTAGCACATCTGGAAAGTATCATAACCCGTGCTGGAATTCCAGACACCTACCCCAGCTCCCACGAGAGTAACCTGATCCAATCCAGTTATGTAAATGATTTTTCTAAAGCAGCTGTTGCTTATTCCCACCAAGTTCCATCTCTCCAGGGCAAGCAGCCGGTCACACGCCCCCCCCCCCCTCCAAGTTGTTGGATACGGTCTGGACATGAAATAGAATATCAGATACATGCCCTCTGTTCAATTATTAAATTTCATTGACATTCGATTACCCGTTCAAAAGTTACGCATGACTCAATATTCCGGATTCAAAATCCCTCCACCACCCCCCACCCCCCAACGAAGTTGGATCGAGAAAATAAGTAAGTCTGTTTGAACTCCGGGACCCCCTCCATCCCCCCAAAGTGTCCAGATCCATCCGGTTGTGTACACGATTTATCGACAACCAATGCCTGTTCTTCCCAGCGAGTTCTGCCATCTCTGCCAGTCTAAATGTTTCACGAGATTTTCGGTCTCCCCCCCCCCCCTACATCCCTCACATTTGTCTAATCCGTTCCAGACGTGAAACAGAAAATCAGAGACATCTCTTTTCTTCTCTTATTAAGTTTCGTTTGAATCCAATCATCCGTTCGAAAGTTACAAACGACTCAATATTTTGTTAGTTTAACTGAGTCCTATAACGGGTTTCTTCTGATGTTATAGGCCGTTATTCTCGATCTTATTGGTAGCGTTCTTGCGGCTTCTGATCGAACACATTGTTATTCATTCCCAGAGAGTTAACAGATTAATGTGACAGGGCAGTTTGAGTCCACCCTGCATCTTTTCCCTAGATACTTGGTACAGTCCTTTACATTTTAGCTTCGCACAACGGTTACTCAGAGCTGTGATGCAACTCTTAACCAATCGTCCGTCTTCTCATGTTTTTCTAAACAAACATCTCCCATTGCCCTACTGCATTTTACCACGACAATTCTCATGTGAAGTGATCAGAGCCAGCGCTCGGAAACGACTGATTGACTTTTAGTAGGGATGTTCGTGTCCACTAGCGGAGCTAGTGCCGCTGCGATTTGACACTGTGTCACTTTTCCAAAGTTCACGCGTTACTCTTTAGAGGTATGCCCTGATGCATTGCAAGAACTGCCAGGAAGAGTCGAACAAGAGCTGAAAGCTCATATAGCACTTGCAAGGCTAGGTCAAAGGATTAAAGTAGGAATTCGTCAATTCATGGGTTTGTTGTGATCATTTGTAAGCAAAACCGTTTAGATAAGAATGGTCATGGGTCCTTGGAAATCAAGAGAATGTATTGTTCGTAAAAATTATTTTATTTGTGCATGTGGCCGTGATGATGCGTAAGTGCGCTAGAGATTCATCTGTAATGAACACTGCTGAAGCACAAATGATGATAAGCTCATTGGAATCATGAAAATGTATATTTGCTCAAAATTATTGTTTGTATTTTAAGAAATTCAGTTGTAAGCAAAATCCTTGAGGCAAAAAAGATCACGGGCCCTTGGGAATCATGAATATATAAGAGTATTATTCAAACAATGTTTACTACGGATACGTCAGCTATGATTTTTCATCAGCGATATTTCGGCCCTTCTTGGCAAGGGTCCTCGTCAGGCTGTCAATCTTCTTGTTCAACTTCGGGGAAGGAAACAAACCTGTAATCAATGTAATCAATTACAGGTTTGTTTCCTTCCCCGAAGTTGAACAAGAATCAATTACAGGTTTGTTTCCTTCCCCGAAGTTGAACAAGAAGATTGACAGCCTGACGAGGACCCTTGCCAAGAAGGGCCGAAATATCGCTGATGAAAAATCATAGCTGACGTATCCGTAGTAAACATTGTTTGAATAAATGTTTCAAAGTCAGCTTGGGCTCAAAGAATATTTATATAAGAGTATAATAATACTTTTGCTGGAAACGTTAATCTGGCTATTTCTTTTTAGTATAATGACACTTTTGCGAAACGGAGTCTCGCATCCCAATCATCCCATTGGTCGGTTAAGACGCATTTTTTGAAATCCAACCAATAGGAAGCAAGACGTTTTGTACGTTTCAGTACAAAAGCAAGTTTTGTACTGAAAGCTTGAAGCCTTCAAGCTCCCATTTCTGGTGAGACTTTTGTAAAAAGCTGTAATTATACAACTAAGAAAGAGCCACCAAACTTTTCCAATGTTCACAAGTTTTTTTTTTCACTTTTCGGTAAAGATGTTCACTTTCAGGGTGCTAGGAATTAATTTTTAAGCAAAACCGTTGTGGCGCAAATGATCATGGACCCTCGGGGGATCAGGAAATGTAAAGTTTGTCAAGAGTAATTTTTCACTTTGCTGTTAAAGTGCACACTTCAAGGGAGCTGGCAGTTCACTCTGTACTTCAAGGGATGGTCGGATCTGGAGAGTGACAATTTGTGAACCAGGTCTTATCGAGACTCTAATGTTCCAGCCAAGTTTCGTCCTTCTAGCACACCTGGAAGTACCTTAACTCGCGATCACCGGACTTCCGGACCCCTCCAACCTCCCACACAATGCAAGAATCCGGTCCGTTCTGTCTCGGGTATGTGCCTAGTTCTTCTGCTTGTTCTACCCACCAAGTTTCGTCCCGATCAGTCCACTCTAAGCGTGGCACAAGATTTCCAGTACTCCCGTCCACCCCCCCCCCCCACACACATTCATGGGATCCGGTCCGTACTTAAATGGGACATCCGAGAAACAAGGTCTATCCATATATCAAGGTTCATTAAGATCCGATCACCCGTTCGAAAGTTACAATGCCTCAAGATTCCGGATTCCTCCTCCCTGCACTCCCCCACGATGCCCGGATCGAGGAACTGACTATTCCCAAGTTGATTTAGTCGGGTCTTTGATTCCTGCCAAGTTTCAACGTCCTAGCCCACCTAGGAGTACCTTAACTCCGGATCACCGGAATTCCGGAACCCCCTAAACTTCCCCCAAAGTGCCCAAATCCGGTCCAGTTCTGTTTATGATTTACCAAGGGCTTGTGCTTGTTCTTCCCACCAAGTTTAATCGTAATCGCTAAATTTTAAGCATGTCACAAGATTTCCGCCCCCGCCCCCCCCCCCCCCTCACATTCATCGTATCCGAACCGGACTTGAAATGGAACGTCTGAGACACGAGATCGTTCGAAATATCAAGTTTCATTAAGATCCGATCACCTGTTCCAAAGTTATACATATACATACGTCAATATTTTGGATTCCCCCTCACACCACTTCCCCACGGTGGTGGATCGTCGAAGTGACTATTTCCAAGCTTGGTCAGATCACTGATATGCCTGCTAAGTATCATCGTCCTAGCACATCTGGAAGTACCGTAACTCGGGAACAGTGGACCGACCGACCGAAAAGTGATCGGTATATGGCACTTGAATGAAACCCATGCAAAACGCTGTGGCATGCTGACAGTGGTGACCATGGTTCTCACACGTAATTGTACCCCTTATTCCGCATAGGGGTCTCAGTATGCAGTACTTTGGGAACCAAAACAATTTGGTATTGATTTTTTACCTTAAAATATGCTTTTAAAGGTTACTGGTACCCTTCTGGGGATAAAGGGGTGCACATACGTATGACTTCCATACTCACCCCTGCCAGCATACCCCAGCATTTGACCATGGGTTTAAAAACGCGCTTAGTTTACTAGACAGGTGCAGAGTCCTTTTTTTTTCACCTTGCACAATTATACTCGACCTCCTCTCACAACCTTCTCCTGTCACGCTGTCCCCTCCTCACGCTATTCACTTTCCAACAGCCGCCTTACCGTTCCAAATGGTCGCCTTACTGTTATCTTGTAAACCCAAAGAAGTAGAAAAAAAAACCTGAAATACCTGTTAAAACGGCCGTTTTTTTTTGTAAAAAACGGTCCGTTTCTGTTTCTGGTCCGTTTTTTATTTGCCGTTTTTACCGTTTCTGTTTTAACCAAAAACAGAAACGGTGCCGACCCCTATTCGGTATAGCTTTTCAATGCGGAACGTTTGAAAATCGTAACAGCTAACATCTGAAGTATTGTCTCTGGAAACTGCGCATCCTTGTGTGGTTCCGTCGACTTACCTCCACATCTGAATCTAGAAGTTCTTTGAGAATTGTCTCCGCCTCTATGGCTTTCTTCTCCACCATACAGGCTCTTAATTTTTGAATCCTCAACTGAAGTTCAAACCTGGAGACGGCGCTGTTTCCCTGCAACAACAAAAACAAATTCTAAAGAAAACTGTGTACTCTTGTGCTGTCGACGCCTGGATTCCTCATCAGCAACAGTCAACTGTTATATAACAGACAACAAATGTTTCCATCCTTGTCTTAAACATTGTGACAATGTATATATTACCACTCTTTTAAATGTTATCTTCTCGCAGAACATAACCCACAAACATAACATATGGTCGAAACTGAAGTTTTGTGTTGAAACATAACACTTGGAAGGGTCAAGACAGATAAATTCTCATAGAACGTGTCCGAAAGCTCCGAAAAAGCAGCATTTTATGCAACATTTCGCTTTCGGGCTTAAATTTTCGCTCAATTAATGCAGCATTAATTGAGCATAAAATTCTCCGAAAAATTCAGCAAAGATGCTAAATTGTATGCTGAATTTTCAAGAAGAAACCGGGAAGCACGGCGATTCTCCTTGAATCTTTTTCTTTCTAGAGCAAATTTCCATACAAAATTTTCGTAATGTTATCTAGGTCGAATTCCCGTCCGAGCGGCGACAAACTTTACGGAGCATACTTCGCGAAAAACTTACGAGGTCTGATTCATCCTTTATATAGCTAATTCTTTTTTTCTTCTGCTTCCCAACTTCAATTTCGGTGTTCTAGGAGTGTCAGAGAAGAAATAAAGGTAACAGCTTTCGGACAAAAATAAATAAATAGGCAGCATTTACAGCACTAAAAAGCTTTCGGACCCGTTCGTTATCTTCTCGGTAAACATAACCCGCAAACATAACATATGGTCGAAACTGAAGTTTTGAGTTGAAAGATAACACTTGGAAGGGTCGAGACAGTTAAATTCTCATAGAACGTGTCCGAAAAGCTCCGAAATGAACGAGAATGCTGAATTGAATTTATGCAGCATTTCGCTTTCGGACTTAAATTTTCGTTCAATTAATGCAGCATTAATTCAGCATAAAATTCATCGTCAAATTCAGCAAGAATACAAAATTTTATGCTGAATTTTCAAGAAGAAAGTGGGGAGTACGGCGATTCTCTCAGTGTTTTCGGTGGCAAACATAACAAATTAAAAAAGACAACTGACAATTCGGCAAACAGTCCAAATTCTACGACAACTGGCGATCATGGCCAACAAAGAAAAGAAAGATAAGAAGGTTGTAAATCAGTAGCTGATCCATTTTGTCAGCTTTATACAGCTAATTCTTGTTTCTTCTTCTTCTTCCTCACTTAAATTTTGGTATTCTAGAAGTGTCAGAGAAGAAAAAAAGGTAACAGCTTTCGGACAAAAAAAGAAAGAATGCAGCATTAATGCAGCATTTACAGCACCAAAAAGCTTTCGGACACGAACATAATGTCTGGCACAGGGATACGCAAATACGTGTTATCTGTCCTCAAACTTCTGACAGTGCAAGAGCTTGGAGTACCTCTTTGGACGAGAGATACTTCACCAATTGTTAAATACGTTGTTCTTGACCCCACGGATGTCATCAACATCAATAAAGTTTCTACAGTCCCTGGATCCCCAGCACAGCCTGTACCAGCCATTTCTAAAGTAGGCTAGTTGTGCTAGTTCTTTGTTTATTTGTTAGTTGAGTGTGATTCGTTTTTCCTTTTTTTTCTTCTTCTTTTTTCTTCCCTTCTTATACTCCATTTGTCACATTTTGTGTTTAGAATCTTGTTCTGAACTCTTCTTGATAGCAATAGCGTTCAACTAGAAGGACAGCCTATAGAAGACAGAAAGGTATGTAAACCTCCTATCCTAATACCATCTTTATTTTTTGCTTTCTTCCTTCATTTCTTTTTGTTCTTCGTCTTTCAATTTTCTTCTGTTTTTTGAAAAAGTATGTTAAAATTAATGTAAAGTGAAGTTTGTTTTTTACTGCCACCCCACAGGCCCATTCGGGCTTTCCTCAAGATGAAAAATGTGTAGCCTGCTTAGTACTATGGTGGTAGTACGAAAACGTTGCATGTAATACTATGTAATAGCAAAGAATACTATCACTTAATGTGCCTCAGTCTGGTCCAATCTTATGTAGTAGTATCCAGTAGCATCCTGTCTTGCCATAGTAGCATCCGATCTTGCTAATAGTAGCATATTGTAGTATGCAGTAACACGGTAGCCTTGAAGTAGAAGCATGTAGTAGCATCGTTAGTACTGCATGCTACTTCTTCGTACTACTTCATAGTACTATTTTGAGATAAATTTTTCGTCGGGCTGCAGTCAGAGGTATCAACTACATGTGTAAAGGATGGTAAGAGGGTTATAAAAGGTGTGTTCATGTAGTTTAGGATCTAAAAGTGGGTTTGTATAATAAACAGAGGCGTCACTAGCCAAAATGTTTGGGGGGGGGGACGAGGCATTTACCGACTGGCTGGTAATTTTTACCAACCGTTTCTGCAGAAAAAACGACTGTTTTAACAACAAAAAATGACACTTTAAAAAAAATCGACTGATTTTCAGAAAAATCCACTGATTTTCAGGAAAAAATACTATTTTGACGAAAAATCGACCAATTTTCAGAAAAACCGACTGTTTTCATGCAAAAAAAATTAACTGTTTTCATGAAAAAAATCAACAGTTTTGACGAAAAATCGCGGCGCACCGCCGACTCGGTTATTTTTTACTAACTGGCCGACAGTCTTGAGGGGAGGGTGCGTCCCGCCCCCCAGTCGTGAAGCCCCTGATAATAAAGAGTATTAAACTAAAAAAAAAAAAAAAAAAATTGGGACCAAGGTTTCCTTCAGCATGGAAGACAGGTTGTAGATATCCCCCCTCCCCCCCCCCCCACACACACACACATACACACTGAATGTATGATTTTTACACTAGATCTTACACTAGATTTGAATAGCTGGACCTGAACATAAAAAAGTCTACTAGATCACACTCTCTCACTTTTTAAAATGACGGAAGTAAAAATATACGAACCGATAGCTCAAGTTGATCTTTTAAGTTCTGTGATGAGAAGTACTTGTCAACGATCAGTATACATTCTTCCCCTCTTTTCAATCGCAAAAGATTCTCAGCAACAAGGGCATAGCAGTTACGCTTTAGCTGCTGGTCTGAAAAAGAAAATTAAAACTTAGGCTAATACTTTTCGTAGCCTATACTTCAGCTCTCGTTTCTACTAGCGTCAGCTTATGATACAAAACAATCTATTTAAAGCGGGTGTTAATAATAATTATACAACACAAAATTCAGAGGGGAGTTTTCAGCATTTTTCAGGCCTCGCCATGAAACATTTTCAAGAATTAGTTATAAGGAGTTATAAGTCCTAATAGCATACAGTAGTAACTGTTACCACTGCATGGTACTATTAGCAAGACTGGATGCTACTGTAACCAGGGGTGAATATTCCTTCAGCCCAAGCTAACTCCGAATCATATATAATAGTGCAAAACGGATACGTCAGCTGAATTTTATAGAGCTATATTTTGGACCTTATTGGCGAGGGTCCTCTTCAGGCTCAAAGCCGTTCAAGTTGAAACAGGAGCTACGAGCTCATATGGCACTTGTTACGAGTAGGTGATGCAAGAAAGTAGATGAGAATGTCACAAAATACCACCTTCAACCCCCCTAGGTTCGGACCTAGAAATAGGATATCTAGTTTCACTCGAGTCTGGGTATTTCCGGCATTGCGTCGGAACATCTAGGGCGTATTACTTTTCTACCTTTTAAGTTTAGATCCACTCGTTTGATTCCTAAACGTGCCACACTATTTCCGGTACCCCCACCCCCTCCAACTCCCCCTACCATGGCCGAATCTGGTTCGGACACATGAATCATTTAAAGCACCTTCTCTTACCGTCTATCAAGTTTCACTTGAATCTGAGCATTTCTCGGGAAATTGCTCGAGCACCCTGCTCGGATTCGGTCCGGACCCTAAAATATGTGTCATCTAGGGCATATGATATCTCTATTTTCCAAGTTTCATTAAAATCGCTCTACTCGTGACCCCTCGCTGAGCCACAGAAGTTCCAAGACTCTCCTTCCAACTCCCCCATCTATGACCGAATAGATTCGGACGCCAAATAACGAATCTGGGACGCATCAACTCGGTTCTATCCAACTTGCATCCCATTCGTCCCATTCGTTTGGTTTTGTGTGCACGTCAAACATTTTCCGGACCCCCCTCCAACTCCCCCAACAATGGCTGCATGTTGTTCGGAAACATGTTTTGAATCTAGGTCATCAGTTCTTATCAACCATAAAGTTTCACTCGGATCGGACTACCTGTTCCCTCAAAAACGGTCGGATCCAGGAACAGAGAGTCTGGAAGTGTCATAACTAGCGATCACTTTAATTCCGGGAAACCTCCAACAACTCACCGGTAAGATCTGGTTCTGTCAAGAATGTGTCTACAGGGCTTATGCTTGTTTTTCCTACCAAATTCTATCCCGATCCCTCGACTCTAAATGTTTCACGAGATTTCCGGTAGCCCCCTCCAACCCCCCCCCCCACAGGTAGCGGATTCGATCCGGACTTAAAGTAGAACATTTTGAGACGATAGCTCTTTCAACTTGCCATGTTTCATTCAAATATGTTCACTCGTTCAAAACTTACGCATGCCACTAGATTCCGGATTCCCACCCCCACCCCACTACCAACTTTCCCCACTGTTTCCAAATCCAGTCCAGTTATGTCAACGATTTATCTAGGACTTGAGCAAGTTTTTCCCACCAAGTTTCGTCCCAGTAACTCCACTCTAACCGTTTCCCAAGATTTTCGGTTTCCCACTCCCACTACCCCCGAAGTCACCGGGTCTAGTCCAGATTTTAAGTGGGTTGTCTGAGGCACGAGGTCTCTCCAAATATCCAATTTCATTGATAACCGATCACTCGTTCGAAAGTTATAAATACCTCAAGATTCCAGAGTCCCCCCTCCACTCCCCCACGATGATCGGATCGGGGCAAGTGCCTATTTCCAGCTTAATCATCCAAAGTCCCCGATACGGCTGCCAAGTTTCATTGTCCTAGCACATCCGGAAGTACGAACAAGCGGCATCAGCATGCCAAGTTTCATCGTCGTAGCTTATGTAGAAGTGCCCGAACTAGCAAAACCTGGACAGACCGATGGACGGACAGAAACTGCGATAACTGCCATAAAAACGAAATTGTGGAAAAACATTTTTCCAACTTGGGCGGCTTTGAGCCTGAAGAGCATCCTTGCCAAGAACCAGGGGTGGTCTGAAGGGAGGGGTGACAGACCCCCCCCCCCCCTACCTTTTGCTAAGTCATATCAGTCGTCTCACCAAGGTACCGGGCGATCATTTTAATCAAAGACAATCTGAGTCGTTTTGAAAAGTTGTTGATTTTGGCACTACCTAGCTGGTAGTTCGTTAGTTCGGTAGTTCAGAGACATGATTCTTGGTCTCGAATGAAGGGTCTAGACCAGAGACGTCACAAATGGGGGGGTGGGGATGTTGTTCAGTCGGTAAAAAATAACCGAGTCGGCGCTCGCCGCTGTTTTTTGTAACAGGAAGCTCATATGGCCCTTCCAAGGCTGGGTCAGAGGATGAAAGTAGGGATTCGTAAATTCGTCGGTTTGTGATGTGATCATCTGTAAGCAAAACCCTTGAGATACGAATGATCATGGGTCCTTGAAAATCACGAGAATGTACCTATCGTTTATAGAAACTGTTTTAATTATGTATTTGGCTGTGATGATGCGCACTTTAAGGGCGCTAGTGATTCATCTATAATGAACACTCTTGAAGACCAATGATGATGAGCTCATCGGGATCACGAAAATGTAAATTTTGTCAAAATTATTGTTTGTTCTTTAAGGAATTCACATGGAAGCAATACCCTTCATCCAAAAATGATAACGGGCCTTTGGGGATCATGAATATATATTTTTTGGTCAAAAGTTTTTTGTTTTTACTTTTTGGTTAAGATACGCAGTTTAAGGGTGCTGACGAAAATGTATATTTTGCTTTAAACTATTTTTTTTACTTTGCGGTTAGGATTAGTACTTTAACGGATGGTAGGATCTGAGAAGTGACAATTTCTAATCCAATCTTGTCAAATCTCTAATGTCCAAGACAAGTTTCATCGTCCTAGCACATCTGGAAGTACCTTAATTCGCGATCACTGGAATCCCCCTACCACCACCAACCCCCCTCACAGTGCCCCAACCCGGTCTGGTTGTGTCACTGATGTATCTAGGGCTTTTGCATGTTCCTCCAACCAAGTTTCCTCCCGATGCCCCCCCCCCCCAGAGTTCCCAAAAACCGATCCGGTTATATTACTGATATAAATATTCCTTCAGCCCAAGCTGACTGCGAATCATATTTGACAGTGCAAAACGGATAAGTCAGCTACATTTTATTAGAGCTATATTTCGGCCCTTCTTGGCAAGGGTCCTCTTCAGGCTCAAGCCGCTCAAGCTGGAAAATGAACTTGTGGAAAAACAATTAAAGATTCGTCCTTAAATATCTGATTTTGTGAATCTCTTCAGCTGGTGTTGTGATTTCATTCTGGAAACGGCTGCTGTTTTTGCTGTTCGAATGGGTCGTCAAAATGGTAAAAACTCTTCTGCATTTTGATTTTGGTGTCAGCTGTTTCTTCTTCTTCTTTCCAGCTAAGATGGATACTTGTCGGCGGCATGTGTGGGCTATTTGAAGTTCCGTACTTAGGTGATAAATATTCCTCCAGCCCAAGCTGACTGCGAATCATATTTGACGGAGCAAAACGGATAAGTCAACTACATTTTATTAGAGCTATATTTCGGCCCTTCTTGGCAAGGGTCCTCTTCAGGCTCAAGCCGCTCAAGCTGGAAAATGAACTTGTGGAAAAACAATTAAAGATTCATCCTTAAATATCTGATTTTGTGAATTTCTTCTCTGAAAATTGGTTGGAGTTAAAGCTGGTGTTGTGATTTCATTCTGGAAACGGCTGCTGTTTTCGCTGTTCGAATGGGTAGTCAAAAGGGTAGAGATTCTTCTGCATTTTGATTTTGGTGTCAGCCGTTTCTTCTTCTTCTTCTTTCCAGCTAAGATGGACACTTGTCGGCGGCATGTGTGGGCTATTTGAAGTTCCGTACTTTGGTGATAAATATTCCTTCAGCCCAAGCTGACTGCGAATCATATTTCACCCGAATCACCCGTTCAAAATTATCAATGTCTCTATTTCCCAGATTCCACCACCTCCCCCTCCCCCCACGATGGTCGGATCGGGCAAGTGACTATTTCCAAGTTAGTTTGATCGGGTCCCTAATATGACTGCCAAGTTTCATCGTCCTAGCATATCTAGAAGTACCGTAACCCGCAAACACCGGACTAAACGACCGACCGACCGACGGAAATGTGATCAGTATATAGCACTTGGCCGGAAGGCAAGTGCCATAAAAATACAAAGCGAGGCTGAGGTGGGCACAACGCTTGGAAGGGACTAGGAAGATTCAACATACACTAATGCAGCGTTTACAAGTAGCCTACAGGAAAACTTGAACCGAATACGGTCTTGGTGACAAGGTCATGTTGACATGCAGAGGGAAATAAATAATTCTTCGAACGAGAAAATTTAACAAGAATTAATTCACCAGCGAACAAAAAATGCTTTGAGGGCATTTATAACAGCAGTACTGATGACTGCTGCTCTCAAAAGCTAGCTAGACTTTTTTTTTAGTCTTTTTACCAGCGCCGCGGACGAGATTCCTTTCAAGTATACCGGAATTCCTTTCATCGTGAAAGGATTCCGGTCCCACTAGACTTTTTTTCCAGTCATCTTCAAGAACGGAATCCTTTCAGGTCGACAGGATTTCCTTTCTACTCGACGGGATTTCTTGTCCGTGTTAACGCTACATTAGAATTCGTTTCCCAGGGCAGGTGTGGTTCTGAAGACGCTTGGCTAGCTTATTCAAAAAGGTAAGTTTTTGGTTATCACCCTAGTGCTAAAGCATCTGCAAAACCTTCTTAAAAATTCCACAGTCTCTCGGATGATAATGTCAGGAACCGCCTTAATCGAAGGCGATTTCTTTTTATGGTAAGTTATTCTGACTATAAGCAAATTTCTCGTTCTTTACTTGTAGTTCAGAGCATCGTCCGTCGTGGCTTGGGACTCGGATCTAAGTTGGTGGTAAGGCCGCGAAGATTGAGACAGATAGAAACCTTTCAAATGTGCTTTAATATATTGCATTGGCGAGCGATAAAGTGCTTCTGTCGGCGAAAGCCGAAAACTAAAATTTGGTCAATGAATTGGGTTTAGTTTTTACAGATAAGGAAAAAAAATTCTGCAAACCAGTTTTAAGTTGCGATTTTTTGGTTGTAGTTTCATTGTATTTTGACATCCTTATGTTTTTGGGATCCCAAAACGTAAGTGGAGGGATACCTACGACATCGTAAAAGTTGTCCGTCTGTAAGCACGATAACTCTCGAAGGGAATGAGATATTTTGATGAAACTTGGTACGAGGATTGTTTGGGTCAAGGGTAAGGTCGAGTGCGTAGATGGGCTCTGTAGCCCTATATTTGGGGGAGGGGGAGGGGGTTCAATTTAAGGGACAAACAATATATTTTTAAACAGCTAATGTGATAGTCGATTATGGGGTAAGAAGACATGCTGAGCACGATGGTGACAATCATTTTCTCCCCGGACAAGTAGTTCGTCCGGAATCCGGCAAAAACCGAAAAGTTTGTTAAAAGTAAAAGTTTAATTTGAAGTTGATTAAATGTTTGATTTAGGGGTAAGAAGAAATGCTGACAACGATGGTGAAACCCATTTTCTCGCTAGACGAGTAGTTCGTCCGGAATCCAGCAAAAAAAGGAAAGTTGGTTAAAAGTAAAAGTTTCATTTGAAGTTGATTAAATGTTTGATTTAGGGGTAAGAAGACATGCTGAGCATGATGGTGAAAATCGCCGGACAAGCAGTTCGTCCAAAATCCGGCCAAAACCGGAAAGTTGGTTAAAAGTAACAGTTTCATTTGAAGTTGATTAAATGTTTGATTTATGGGTAAGAAGACATGCTGAACCCGAAGGTGAAAACCATTTTCTGGCCGGACAAATAGTTCGCCTGTAATCCAGCAAAAACCGGAAAATATGATAAAAGTAAAAGCTTTATCTGAAGTTGATTAGATGATATATTTTGGGGTAAGAAGAGAGGCTGAGTCTGTATATGATGATCATTTTTTACCCGGACATATAATTAGTCCGGAATCCTTTTGTACCCGCATTTTTTTTAAGTCAAAATTTTATTTAAAGTTGATTCTTTATTCTATATTCTTTATATAAAATTTCTTTATAGGGATACGGAGATACGCCGGCTTCATTTCTGAATTTTTCTTTTTTTGCTGGACTAGTAGTTCGCTCGGAATTCGGGCGAAACCGCACATTTGGCAGTAGTAAAGCAGGAAGTTTCGGTCAATATCGTCAAAATAGATATGGCTTATAGAGGTATAGATAGGTAGATAGAATATCTGAACTCGGTTTTCTCTGATGATTAGCCTGGCGAAGACAAGACCGAATTGTCTGGATCAAATATTAGATTTTTGGGATCCCATCGACACCTTTGGTCTTGTTTAGTTATGAAAGCAGCCTCGTCGAATGAACAAATAAAACAGTACACGTACTGTACTTCCATAACTAAAACAAAAGTACGTCAAAAATATCTCGCCGGCTAATCGGGATCTTATACCTTTACAAATCTAGTCAGAATCTGTAAACTCCTGTCGGACGAAGACCAAAAGTTTGTTACGTCCGTATACCGGGTTTTTTAATTTTTTTAAATGCACGGTCGAACACATTCACCAGCAAACCTGTTTTCCTTCTTTTGCTTGTGAGTAGGCTAAGCATGTCCGTTAATGCAAAAATTACTTTTTTTCCTGTAAATTCAGAATGAATTTACTTTGTTTCTGGATGACCACAACTTTGTTCGACGGATAGATTTCGATTTCACAGGTATTCATTACATTTCTTGAGGACCGCAAAAACACACTCTGCTCCACAGTGTTTCCATACAGTGTTTCCATGTTTTGCAGCACAAGTCCTTAGGACTTTCTTTTTGCTGCAATGGGATATTAGTGTGTTATTTTATTTTATTTTTAATGTTTTTGGTTAAAAATAAAAACCTACCTACCTACCTAAAATTCCGCCTGTGTCACATTTCGTAGTATTCTTTAGAAGAACCCTGTCATTTATTTGGCGTTTAGGCTTGGAATCTGAGAGATTTGAAACACATTGCAAACCAGAATCTGTATGGCAAATAGTTAAATTCTGCCAGAAAAAGGCATATTAAAAAAATTTCGCCTGCAGCGCTAACTTTCATTAGTCCTGAATACAGGCATTGGCAGCTTTGCTCTTTAGCGAAAGCTGAAATGATGAGCTGAAGCTGTAAATTTAAATAGACCAATTTTCATTTCAGGAACAATTTCAGCTGATAAATTGCAGTTAGTTTTTAGGTTCAATTATTTGTTGGCGGGAGATGGGCGCGTTTGCCGCGAACCGGCAAAGGCGCTTTTTGTCGGTACATTCGAGTCGTATATTTGTGATCCAGAATTCGTTGAAATGAGGGGACTCAGACCCCCCCCCCCTTGCCTGAGTGCTTCCGGCCACCCCTGACTATAACGAGACACGATGCTACTGGATACTACTGATTAAGATTAGCCCAGTCTGAGGCACATTAGTTGATAGTTTTCTGTACTATTACATATCAATGCATGCAACTTTTTCATGCAATACATTTTTCATCAGGTACTGGTGGATGTATCTGGAGGATGGACCTGGGAGGAGACCAACCCCTGAGATCCAAGTTAGATGGTTATCACCCTTTCGAGCAGAAATTGAGAAACTTTTATTGTGCAGTGATACAATTACCAAGTTCATAAAGTACATCTCGTTCGATTTGAATTGTTTGTGTGAAAACTGATAGCCTACATCTAATTTTTTAACATATATATTTCAACAAGAAACAAATTTCCGCATGTTGCCCGCTTTGGTCTGTTCTTGAAAATACAAGAATTCGAATTTAAGTGAGCAGGACACACATTAAAATTTGATTGGAAGTGATTAAGAGTATGTAGTTCTTAGAAATAAGGTTCATTCACCCCAAAACCTACAGAACTATAATGCCTCTGTAACTCACGTCAAAACTGCCAAAAGAGTTGAAAATAAAAGATACCTATAGGGTTTAACATGCTGAAGTGTTCAACAAATTTCAAAGAAGACAACAGCAAAAAATCCTTACTCAATTCATGCTGCAGTAACAGCATCACTACACTATGGGATGAAGCATAAGATCCAGAGTGGAATTCCAGAACTGCATGATTGAACAGTAGAAACTGGCATTCATCAACATTACACTTTTCTGGGGATCTGAAGTCACAGCCAACCTGGAATGAATTCAACTTAAATTTGTGAATTAGGCCTAGAAGTTCAAACTTTCCCTAAAGAAATCACACCTGACCGGACTGAGATTCAAACTACGATAGCGGACTGTTCTTTCAAGGCCAGAAGTCCAAATTGTTTCGATGCTCACCAAAGTATAGCACCACTGTTTTCCTGAATGCTAACCTTTAAAACCCTGTGTTCGACCGTAGTCCAGTCAAGCACATTCTAGTCAAGTACACTAACTGGCATTCTTTCCCATCATCATTGGTCAATAGCAGTAATAAGCCTCTTTATCCTCTGACTTTTGTAAGCTCTGTGGCCTGACATCACTGATTACAGTGACTAGAAAGCATGACCTACTGATGAGCTTTTCTAGCGACGACACCTTTATATATAAAAATATCAACACATTTTTTTTACATTATGTTTCTTATTGGGTATTTTAATTTATGTTCTATTTTTTATTGAGCAGTTTGTTTTTATTCTTGTTCTTGTTTTTCCTATTCTCTTTCTTTTTCCTAGTTCATACTCAATCGGGTATCCATATGATTGTGTGATGGGTTACAAATAAAACTTGTATTCACTCATATTTACTACGTATGTGGTAAAACATCAAATAAAAAACAAACTTCTCTCGTTGGTCTAAACTAAGTTGTAGGCTATCATAATTCCATAAACACATGATGGGCACACCCATTTGATCAACTTTAGCTCAGGAAATGAAAAACTGTAGTTTATTCCTATTGGTGAGTATATATTATAATATATGTATATAGAGACAAGTGGTCAGCAAGGCGCCAGTCATGTTAACATCTATAAAATGACCTAGGGACGATCAAATGCTATGTTGGGTCCTCGATCACAAGACGTTACTATAGAAGTCACAGCTGTATGGAATTTTTATATAGTTTAGTTGACATCCTCTCATGACTAGGCTGTTCATTTACTTTTTCCTCGGTCGGCTATGTCAGGGCTATGTGACCTGTACCTGAATCTATGTGACCACCTGATCAATCAATCACATTCTTTTTTTAAAAAAATATAAATCATAAGCCTTAATGAACCACACAATCCCTGCTTACCTTGTCTGCTAGATAATCAAGTGATTTCTTTAGCCCAGAGACATCTACCATTTTTCTTGAGAAGAATTGTTTGATGTCTTCGTTTAAGGGTGAATTAAGTTCTTTTCCGTCAAGAGCCTGCTGAACCTTTGAAAATTTTTCAGTAGTGCTATCATTATTCAGCTCTTCAAGAACGGACTCCATATTTTACAGAACTAAGGTTTTACAGGAAGCGAGCTATGGGCAACTGGTCGAAAGCGAACTGTTTTAAAAAATTAAAAAAACGAGCGTGTACAACCAGTTTTGAAAGGATAATTCACATAGAGCTACCCATACAAGAACGCTGCTGTTCTAGACAGTATAGGCTTGTCAGAGTACAGTCTGTCAGCAAAATTATTCACGCCATCGCGGTTGTGAATTGTGATTCACAGAAAAATTAAGTTTTTGCAGATATCATTGTTATCCAGATGGTAACATAAACGGTCGCTTTGCAAGAACGCCAACTGCCGAATTTGTGCTTTTAGAAGTCATCCCAAAAGAAATTATAATATCCAACGATCAGCACCGGCATTCACACGAAGTGTCAAACTTCTTTCCAACCAATTTGACAAAACCAAAGGGCTGCCAAAGGGCGATTCGGGCGGTCTGGAAAGCTTCGCAAGCTTTTGCAAATTCACTTCGCTTTCCAAAGCTGTTCTCGCGCTTCACTAGTTTCCGCCAGCACCTGGAAAGCGAATCTACTTCGCGAGTCGAAAGGGATTTCGGCATGTCAGCGAGAAGTTGTAAAGGTACAACTGAGGCGCAACTACTTTCAATTTATTCTTGCGCCGGATTCTCGCTTTGCTTTTCGGAGAGCGAATCCAAGAGATCGCCTCAATGACCCTCTAGTCTCTAGCGTTGTAGATTTTATCTCCTTATATATTTAATGTTAGCCTAGTACAGTGTCTCCGGTCAATCCGAATATCCCTGATTTCGGCTCTTCGAGATGTTTAGCTTATGTCGATGACATAATTTTACTGAGTAGATCAAAAGCTGTGTTGGCTGAGAATTTTAACCGTCTTGCCACTTCTCTGTCAGAACCTTTCCTTTAGTGCTGGTAAATGCCGATTTTTTTGTTGTACCGTGGAGAGAAATGAATGTCTTGATTGCAGTATTGGGATTATTTTTTCAGTATGTGATATAGTGACATACTTAGGGATCCCATATGAAGGCCCGTATCCAGGAATTTATTTCGGGGGGGGGGGGGGTGCCTGCTGGTCGGACAAAAAAGTACAAAAAACACATAGATCAGAGGGAAAAGGCTATAAAAATTATTAATTTTGTATGTTTTGGGGGGAGGGGGTCAACCCCCTAACCCCCCCCCCTGGGTACGGCCTTGCCCATATGCATCGCCAGCTAAGGTTTCTCGGTCTATAATCGTCAATCATATACAAGAAAGAATTCGCAAGGCATTTGGCCTCTTAATTCGTTTCGTCGGCGATACAGGAAAGACATCCTAGGGTTTTTGTTCACCACCGTTGCTTTACCTCATGTTCTTTTTGCTGCAACAATCGTAGAACATTTTCGAATTTGCGACATATCTGCTATTAAAATATCATATTTCAAATTTTCTAAATTTCTCCTTGGGTTTCCCATTTCTTTCAGTAATTTGCAGTTGGTTTCCAATTTTAAAGTAAAAGACCCAGTTTTAATTTTGAGGAAAAAGATGACAAACTTTTATAAAAAAAAAACAAAAAAAACTTCAGTAGCCCTCTAAACCCACAACCTGTACCCATTTCTTAACAAGTGAATGATATAGTGCGTAAATAAGTGTAACTTAGTTGTCGAAATCGTGTGTATTTTTTATAATATTTATGTGTCATTGAATGGACCAGATGGTTTAGGCATAGTTCTGTTTTATACATTATTTAATACTCCTCAGCTCTGAGGGAAATAAATGAATAATACAATAAATAATGACAGTGAGATGATGTTTTGGATACCACGGTCAGTTGAATATTAGATAGTCTACTGGGCTAAATAACTGCAAAGATGCCTTTTGACTGTTGTATCAGACATTACGGTAACTGCGAGAACGACTTAAGACCGTGTACCATACAGAGCCCATGGTATCTGCAAAGACGCAATTAAATTTTGATGGTACTTTTATTGTTTGGATCGTCTTGAAAAAAATCGTCCTAAAACACCAAAGGTCTTTACTATGACCTTTTGAACAGTTACACAGTCTTGCGAAATTATTAAGCTTTCCTGAGTAATTTAGAAGAAAAAACTATTATGTCAAAGTGTTTTAAATTGCTAACCGCTTATGCCAGTTCGTCTCTCCACATTAAAATCTATAGAACTTACTTTTAAAACCTTCTGTCGGAAAAGTTAAGCCTAAGAGTTACCAACAAACGTAAGTTAAACATATGAACTCTTTCTCCAACAAAAATGTAATTCTTCGTCTCTTCTTCCCTTCGCTTTTATTCCGACTGGCTGCATTATATTTCCTTTTGCAATGACATGTGCAGTTGTTATTCTGATTTCTGAAGCCTCTACAGTTTGTGTGTTAGACATCCTCAAGTTGAAAAAATCTCTTCTTTTCCGTACGGAACTGGGGAAATTTCGGGCACGAATTCTAGTCTGTTACCGCCCGTCAGGATTGTCTATCCGGTAACATATTCAACGAGGAGAGTTGGTTTCAAGATCTGCCACTGTTACTACCTAACTATACTTATAGATAAGTATATAAGAGGCACACTAGCCTACCTTTTTGTTCTATTATTAGTCTAAATTTTATTCTAGGGGGTCAGGCAAACAAGATCAGATGTTTCGATTGGATCCCAAAGGGGAATCTTTGTCGATGTTTTTGGGATCCCAAGACGTAAGTGACGGGACACCTATGACTTCGTAAAAGTTGTCCCGTCTATCTGCCAGTGTGTCAGCACGATAACTCTGGAAGGGGTAGAGATATTTTGTTCAAACTTGGTACGAGGATCCATTGGGTCAAAGTACAGGTCAAGCTCTTAGATGAGTTATGTAGCCCTATATTTAGGGGTGAGGGAAGAGGGTTTCAAAATAAGGGGTGCAATAAAATTTGTTTTGAAGGTAGTGAGCTAGTCGGTTTATGGGTGACGTGACATCTTAATTTCATATTAATATTTTTCTTTTCTTAGCGGATAAGTGTCTAGCTCTAACCCATGGAAAACCATTACTGAAGTGAGTGAATCGATATGTTTGCTGCGTCTTACTATTGGGCAAATGGGACGATCAGAATCGAAAATAGTCTCCTCAGATAAAGTTTACAAGGTGTTTATATTGAAAGAACATTTGGGATCGGAATAGTTTGATTTTTGACTGGCATTGTTTTCCCGGTCATAATCTGTCCTCGGTCTGGGTAATCGGAACAGGGAGGGAAAAAAAAACATGTTTGCTGGATCTGGCGAAGACCGGAAATTCACAAGACCCGATTGTCTGGATCAAAATGCCCAATAAATGTTAAGTTTCTGGGATTTCATCGAAAACTGTGGTCTAGTTACTACAGATAATCATGAGAGCCCGTACACATTTGATATCAATTTAACATACCACTGACCAACAGCCACTAAGTCGTACTTTCCAGCTAAAAGCATATGAAACAAACAGGTTCATTCGAAAAAATCCTGTCTTGACTAGATTCCGACAGGATTATCCATCCGAGGCGATATAAACAGTAGCCTACGTTCTGAATCACCCCCCCATATTTGTGTTTATGTCTTCACCGGTTTCGGCAAGACTTCAGTCAAGCAATTCGTCCGTTGAGAAAATAAAGCCCATATTTGGATTAAACTAGTATCTTCTCTATGCATCTATCGGCTTCAAAATAAATTTTACTCCTACCAGATTTCCGATTTTGACCAGATTCCAGCCAGTCTACTTGTCCGGCAGGAGCTTACAGTTCAAATATGGATTCCGGATGTATTCTTACCACTAAAGCGGCACTCTAATCAACCAATGTTCAATCTCTAATCAACTTCAGATAAGAATTCCACCTTTACCAATTTTCCGGTTTTCGCCGGATTCTGGAAAACCATTCGTCCGGCGGAAAAGGAAAACTTAAAAAGATATTGAACATATCTCTGTACCCTTGTATCGAACTTTTATTCAGCTTCAGATAAAACTTTTACTTTCAAGAAATTTCCGTTTTTTCTCGGATTCTGGGCAAATCATTTGTCCGACGAGAAAGTGAAGATCAGTGATGGATCCACAGTCTTTCCTTACCCTTATATCTACTCTCCTAGTAGCTTGACATTTTGTTCACCCTTAATTTGAAACTCCCACCCCTCTCCTAAATGTAGGGCTACATCACCCATCTTCGAACTTGGCCTGTACTTTGACCGAATGGATCCTCACACCACACCAGGTTTGAACAAAATATCTGGACGCCTTTGAGAGTTTTAGTGCTGACAGACGGACAACTTTTACGAAGTGATAGGTCACTTGCGTTTTGGGATCCCAACCCACCCGGACATAACTCCCCCTCCCCCGGCAACAAAACCTACCTTTCGAATCCCAGTACTCAGGGGCGTCACGACTGGTGGGGGGAAGCCCCCCCCCCCCCAATGTTGTCGACCAGTCGGTAAACAAATAACCGAGTCCGAACCGAAGCGCCGCGATTTTTCGTCAAAACAATTAATTTTTTTCATGAAAATTTTTCTGAAAATTGGTCAATTTTTCGTCAAAATAATCGGTTTTTCTGAAAATCAGTGGATTGTTCTGAAAATTAGTCGATTTTTTTCAAATATGTCATTTTTGTTGTTGAAAACAGTCGTTTTTTCTGCAGAAAAACTCGGTGAGAATTTCCAGCCAGTCGGTAAATTCCTCGTCCCCCCCCCAACATTTTGGCTAGTAACGCCTCTGCTCGTACTTATTCTACCATTTATGACCCTCCGAAATGAAATACCCACCCTTTGCCATTGTTTCGTTTTGCACCTAGAACATTTTGTCACTTTTTAGTCAGAGCTAGGATTGCCGGCCTAGTAACGCAAAAAAAAGGGCATAAGAAGCCTACGAGAAGCTTCAAGATTTGTTCATCTTGGAAGAGTTGGTGGGCAAGCTTCTTTTGCTTACTTTTTTTCCAATATTAACCAGGTGTGCACGGTTTTCAAAATCAACAGGTGTAAGGGGCAAGCGTAAAATTGTTAGAAAAAGAATACTCTTCAGTAATTCTATCGTGAAATGATCATTTCTGGTAGGAATTATGCTTTAAGAACAAGAGCCTGCAGTGTACAATTATGCTCTTTGCTTACATTCTGAATACTTGCCAACCTTGTTCTTTTGAAAGAGCCGCTGTTTACTTCATCAGTCCATGTCATCATTGAGATTGGACTTGCAACTAATGGATACTGAGAGAGACCGCCAACGTCAAACATTCACTAAGTGGCTACTTTGCAACTCATGCTTTACTTTTTTGAGTTTATTTGTCTTTCAATACGGGTTTAATCTAGCTTTCGCTGTGACAATGTCAGAAGCCATATCAGAGAAAACCTTCGACATTTGCGCCCGCCATTGCTTCTAGAGGCACGATTTTGTTTTTGGCATAAGCGTCAAAATACTTTGGCGTTTGATTTCTGCGATTAATTCTGTTACCACAACGAGTTACTACAAAAGTGTAAAGTGTTACAACCACGCTACATCGCGTTTTTTTGTGTTTTTTTTGCGATGGCTCATCGCCAATCCAAATAAACACAATTTTGCATTTATCTGTCAACTGGACAACTACTCAAGCCAATCACATATGAACTGCACTAACGGTTGGGAATCTGGCTGTGACTATATTGGTGTAAAAAAAAAAAAAAATTGTCATATCAGACAAACCACAATCTCTAGAACTCATCACAGATTCAATCTAAAGTTTTTGTTTCTTTTCAAATAAAAAACTCAAGCGTGATATTCACCAGTGGAAATCGGAATTAAAAAATTCTCTCCAGGGAGTTGTCACTTTCCTCCATCTTATTCTGATTCAGATTCGTGTATTTCAGGGCTATTCTTATAAAGCGAAAAAAGTTTAAGAACACATGAAACTTTCTCATCCAGAATTTTTTGTTTCAGATCGATTTTCGGTCTTCAGCAAATCCCGTAACCATGCGATTTACCCCTAACCTCAGGTTCACATAGACGTTCACACTGAGGCGATATTTTCGTCGCCAAAATTGGCGATTTCTGTTGATTCGTCAGGCGATTTTCAATATTGGAAAAAATCCAACTTTAATCGGGCGACAGTATGATTTTATGCATGCAAGAGCAACATGGACGACCCTTTGATGATTCCCTTTTTATGAAATTTATTTGTTTTTTTATCATTTAATTATTGTTCGCGCTAAATTCTATTGCTGACGAAAATTCAGTGTGAACATCCAGGCGATAAAAATCTTCTGTCGCTGCGATTGAAAAATCTCGTTCATCGCCGCGATTTGCTCTGTGCCACACTGTCTGAAATTTCATAACAGATAGCGTATAACACTTCCAAGAATAACACCTTTTCACTTAGAAATAAAGTGTAATGACCAATTAAGTTTACACTATTTCGTGCCTAAATCTCCAACAACACCTTCAATTGGTAAAAATACTAGCGGGAACAAAAGAAACATAACAGATAACATGCCAAAGTGTTATCTGTTGAAACCGCGCATCCTTCTAGTGTCGTTATGTAACTTCTGACAGTGTTTTACCTATTGAAGGTGTTGTTGGAGATCTAGTCACGAAATAGTATAAACCTAATTGGTCATAAAACTTTATTTCTAAGTGAAAAAATGTTATTCTTGAAAGTGTTATGCGCAATCTGTTATGAAACTTCTGACAGTGCATCCACTTACCAAGTCGATTAGTCTGACCGGTCTAGCCTCGATACTCGAAGGATATTCTGGTCCAACCTTTATAAGTGTTGTCGGAGGATTTAGTTCTTTACTAAATTCTTGGTTTACATCGCGGAAAAAGGGCATTTATACTTAACCCCCTCCCCCACCCCTAACTATAGGGTTACAGAGCCCATCTACGAACTTGACCTTACTCTTGACCCAAAGAATCCTCACACCAAGTTTCATCAAAATATCTCATTTCCTTCGAGAGTTATAGTGCGCACAGACGGACAGACGGACAGACGGACAGACGGACAGACGGACAGACGGACAGACGGACAGACGGACAGACGGACAGACGGACAGACGGACGGACGGACGGACGGACGGACTGACGGACAGACGGACAACTTTTGCGATGTCATATGTATCCCGCCACTTACCTTTTGGGATCCCAAAAACATGTAATGTATTCTGGTCCAACACGTTCTTTAACTATCTATACACCACCTTTATAAGTGTTGTCAGAGGATTTAGTTCTTTACTAAATTCTTGGTTTACATCGCGCAAAAAGGGCATTTATTGATACTGAACACGAGACTGAACCATTTTCAAGTTTCCATGGTTACAACAGAATTCAGACGACCTAGCGACTGGCGTAAAGTGTGTCCGTCCGGTTTTACCGGATTCTAGCCAAATATTGGTCCGGTAGGAAAGACATGTAATTTATCCCTATTTTGACACTCCAACCGATTTTAGATAAAACTTTTACATAAGAAAATTCTGTTTTTGCGGAATTTGGATGGACTACTTGTAGGCTGAGAAAGCATACTTTACATATATAGATTCAGCAAACCTTTAATTATTCCAAATTTCCAGTTTCAAAAGAAACCTGGTGTACGCCGGGAGTCCAAGAAAATAAAGCTCAAAATCGAATTCAGCGGGTAATCTTTCCTCCTAATTTCCTCCAATCAACTCTGATAAAACTTTTACTTCAACCGAATTTTCCGGTTTGTGCCGGATTCAAGGGGATCTACTCGTCCGACGAGAAAGTAATTTTCAGATATGGATTCATCGTGTCTCCTTATCCATGAATCGATCGTCTCATTAGCTATTTTCTTTTTAATTTAAAACCCTCCTCCCTCACCCGCAAACATAGGGATACATGGCTCATCTACGAACAAGATTTGCATATATTGCTGGTACTTGCTGGTATTTACCCTATTTTTCATAAAAAGAAAAAAAGATATCAGTTCAGTTCGTTCTTATTATTTCCAGTTTTCACGCTTTCTATTGTATCTGCCTCTATGGTACAGAAATCGGAACCCCATATCCATTTACAGTTTTCCGGATATCGGGTCAAAACTTACGGAGCTTGCTGGGAAATTACCCCAGTCAACTTAAGAGTATTTGCCCACCTAGCACCCACAGTGGCTTTTCTCGTTTGCTTCAGTTTCTTGTACTTTTTGTTTTGGGAAATGCTTGTTTTGTTTCTTTTATTAATACTCCGCTTTGATTTTTTTTTAACGGGTCAAAAATAGATGATTTTTATTATTATATCCCGTCACTAACATTTTGGGATCCCAAAAAAACGCTTGGTTGATTAATGATTATGTTTTTATTGATCCACCAAAATTGATGATAATAAGATAGATCATTGTATAAATACACAAAAATAGACCAACACTAAAACAAACTCTAATCTAATCTAATTACAGGTTTGTTACCTTCCCCGAAGTTGAACCAGAGGATTGACAGCCTGACGAGGTCCCTTGCCAAGTAGGGCCGAAATATCGCTGATGAAGAATCATAGCTGACGTATCCGTTGTAAAAATTGTTTGAATAAAACTCTAATCTATCGGAAAGACTAAAATAAACAGCAATACATGAAAATTGCCAAGGCAGATCAAACACCGCAAACAATGACAAAAACTTAAAAAGATGCCACACAGACTGGGATCACCACCTCTTTTCAAAATAGGGGATGTAGTCCCTTTCGTGAAACTTCCGGGTACAAGTTCACTCCTTAAAATAATCGTAAAAAGTGAATAGATCAAAAGAATAGCAGTAACAGGAGCAAACTTAAGATGAGAAGCATGGATTCGTTCATGGTCATACGACTTAGTGCTAGTAAGACGGTGAATAGTATCTTTTACTGAATCCGCAGAACCCAAAATACTTTCATCTGGTATATGACAAAGAAATTCATTTTCCAGATCCCTTTCAAAATCATCATTCGAAGTAAAACCACCATGATAAAAAAATAGCATTAAAATGTGCAATCCAATCTGAATGTGAAAGACTACTATTATCCATATCATCCGGCGAACGTCGCGTTTTAACAAAATTCCAATAAGCTTCGGGTCTACTCTTAAGGCGTATTCTCGCCCTTCCTAGTTCCCCGTTCCCCGAGAACTCCCCTGCGCTTTTGTTTGTCCAGGGACTTACATTCCGTATTCTTGCGAGTCCCCGCGGACGGGGAATGCTCCGACTATCATCGCCATCATCAAAAAGGACTCCGGGAATCATTTTTTTCTGGAGTTGCAGTATAAAATTAATTTAAAACAATCAGAATAAACAAAATGAACAAGAAAGTGGATCCAGACTAATTTCGTCAACTGCATACCTTTTTATCGAACACAACCCATATGGAAGCATTCCCCGTGTTCTCCTTCTTTTCCATACACGGAGTGTATGACTCCCTCTATTCTCGTCGGTCTCCTTGATTCCCCGATGAGTCACTCGGGGAGCGGCGAGAATACGCCTTTCGACGAGCTAATTTTCGTAAAACAAATAATATCTCTCCATGAAAAGAGTTGGCTTGTAATTGGCCAAACAGCCTGGGAATCGAAGAATTCTGCGACATTTGGATTGAGTGTGATTTCCTGCGATGAATTCTTCACATGAACGTGGGAAAAAGTCGAAACCTGTGCAAATCGCAGAATTCTGCAATCAGTCGCAACCCTGTGCAACATCTCTGGGCTCCGTCACACACTGACGAACAGAGAAAACCTCTTCCATTAAATGAAAGGATTAGAACTTTTAACCCGACTTGCTCGGAAACTTTCCCAAAACTTTTGCTTCTTTACATATTCTATTGGAAAGCGCGACCTAAGCTACAGCACGATCCGACACGCCCCTTTACCCGCCCCCTTGTTAAAATGCAAGTTTTGTTGGTGAAATAGTTCCGAAACTCAAACTGTTATGTATTATTCTGGACGCCTGAAGGCACTTTCTTACCCGTTGAAAGTTTAAACTTCGGACTTGGTGAAATTTGGCAGAGACTGCAAAGTGTAAAACACGTGTACGATCGACGCCTGCAGCGACGGTTTTGACTGAAAGGGATTTCGAAGTGAAGCGCCATGTTTCATCTATGAGCCTATCATCATATCTTATATATATGTAAACAAAAAAAATAAAAATATAGTAGCTTTTTCCAGGGACGAAGAATAACAAATACGACAAAACAGAAACCTGTAGGTTCTCCAGGCACGAAGAAATTATTAATAGATCATTATTATGTTCGAAAGGTCATACATCAAAAACAGCATGTAAAACACAATAAAACAAACGGTCAGATCTTGAACACTCTACATTAATCTATCTATGAGAAATATCAATGTTTCTGTACACACTTCGAAACTTCCATGGTACGGATGATGTTCGTTGATTTCAGAATACCGCTGCCGCAAAGTATAAAAAAAAGGTATCCATCAAATGCGAAAGTTACAGTGACACCGGAGGAGGAAGTGGGATCATTTGACCCTCCTCCCCCCCCCCCCTTGCGAATAGGGAAAGGTATTTCTTCCCTGGACTACCTTTCTTCCTGCTAAATGTTTCTTCTTGCTGAAGAGTTCCATCGGGTTTGGGGTAATAGTTGGAAATAGTGGTAATGGATACAGTACTTAGAAAGGTAAAGTGTTTTCGTGTGATGTTACTAACTTTCTTATCTTGTGTACTTATGTGGAAGGTTCCTTAGAGCAGTGGTTCCCAACCTAAGACGTCGTTTATTATCATAAATAGTAATGGACTAATGTGTAAAAATAGAAAATAATAATAATTGAAATAATTTCATTTTTCACCCATCAAAAAGCACATGGCATAGACGGAGTATAAATAAAGAAAGAAAAGAAGAAGGAAACACTATAACAAAGAAACACTCTAACATGAGGAAACCAAACACAACATAGAGACTACGACAGCATTATACTATCTATAAAACTATCCTATTGTAGAATAATGCTCGCCCATTGATGCTTAATCTTATTGTTGTAATTATGTTTAGTTGTCCAACTGATGTAAGTGGGTCAGTGTTCTTGTAAGCAGTGACGATTTTACTATTTCGGGATTTTCGATTTTACTATATATAAATCAATGGGATACTTGAGGCTGCAAGGTTGTCAATTTCCTTCTCGTCCGTAAACTGGTCAAGGATCAGAAAGACACTTGTTCTGTTTCTTTGATACTTCGTAAGCCAAAACTCTAATTTCTTGACGACAGCAGACATTTTCATATTCAGAGATTTGGGGCCTTCGCGTACCCCTTTGGGTACGCGAGACCCCCGGTTGGGAACCACTGCCTTAGAGTGTGTTCCACTCTTCTAACAATAGTAACAATTAGTTACTATTTTGGTTTAGACCTCGTCAAAAGTCACTACGCTGACCGTTCCAACCTTCTCTAAATTGTAACTAATAGTAACTATTTGCTTACCATGCTCGGAAGCGTAGTAAGCCTGGTAACGAGGAATCTCTGTAACGTGATTGGTCCAATTAGCACGTGGCATAACTTTGACCGAAAAAAAAAGAAGGTGTTCCAGCCTTGACGCCAAGAAGCCACTAATCGTGTCGTCATGCGTAGTAACTACGGTAAGTAGGGTACAACGTGGAACATGCTCTTAGTTCCCTGATACCGCTAATCGTGCGGAGAAGGCGGTCATTTCCTTACCACTCCAAGTTTCGACACTTCCATCATGAAGTTGATGAGATCTTAGCTTTTCTTTGAGTGGTTGAAGATGGTGCCGAAAAGATGTAGGTGTCAATACTGCAAATAGTACATGCGAAGCATCAGCGCAATTAACAGCGTCAGATTTGACGTCTCGCGATCGTGAGGATGGTTCCAGAGCGCTGTAAATCTCAGTTATAAACTCAAGAACACTGGACCCATAATACCTTAATGTAGATTCATCCGATCAGAAGAAGAAACCCCAAAACACCAGTTCTTTCAATGTCAAGCAGTCAACGACGAGGTGCGGAAGTTATACCAACTATGCGGCAGAAGCAAAATACCACTGAAATTACCAAAGGGATGTAGTCGCCCAGCGGCTTAGGTTGGAAGAGCGCACATATTTTGAAGATCTCGTTTCTAACCAAAAAGCAAATTTAACGAAGTTTCTAACAGGAAGGCCAAAGGGATCGACACCAGCCGAACCCAATGCTATCACACTGAGAAGCAGAAAAGCTAATGCGTTCGTTATCCGAACTCTCCGTTCCGAATTTTTGCTTCTGAATTCTCGATTCTCGTAAAAATTACCGTGTTTGCTCCTCTGACTTCTCCATTCTCGCTTTTGAAAAAAACACTAATTTTGCAGCTCGTCCGCACTCTACAACCCGTTATACGTGTTTATGCATATTGGAACACCCGCACTCTGTTGACCAATCAGGGAGGAGAACGCAGATATTTCCCTGCCCTACCCAAGCACTACATTTGTGCTTTCCTGGCAGGAATGTAAATTGTGTATTTTTTGTGTCTTTAAATATAGTCCAATGAAACTGAAACTGAAACTGAAGAGAGGAGAACCGAGAATTTACCATCGGTGCAACTTCTCGATCCTGCAGAACCGCGAGGCTTTCCCGTTCTCCATTCTGGCAAAAACGCAAGCCACAGAGAATTCACTTCATCTGAATAGTCCAAAAACACGAATAGGAGAATTCGGAGGAGAATCGTGAGGAGAATTCGGATCAAAAACGCAACTGATTCAAATTTCGCGAGGTGCCTGACAAGGACAGGTCTCTTGAGGGCCACAAATTTATAAAATCATGATTTAATCCGCTCGACTGTTTGTGTCAATAACGCTTGAGTGGGCTGAGATATATATATATATATATATATATCTGTATTTGAAAGCGATTAAGCGTTCGTTAGACCCATCGTTCGGGATGTGGGAGAGGGTTACAGTTACTTTCATCGATCTTGAGGCATGTTTATCTTAAAGGACCTCTCGAGCTTTTTACTATCCAACTTAAAGCATTTTAAAATATTTGAATATTATTTTTATTTTTTTTATGAATGAATGAATAACTTTATTGTAAATATCGCAAGGATAAATAAAACACTATATCTTACAAAAATAAAATGTCTGTCACTTATTAAAATTTTCCACAAAATATTGTCTGAATGACTGCCTGTATCGTGTTGACGCACCAGGATTGCATGGTTCCAACTTGTTTTGGTGTCGGTTGTAGCGCTGGGCTGGTTTTGACGGTGGAAGGATGTCACGGTGCTTCGAGGACGATAGCAAGCCAAATACCAAAAGACATGACCAACTCATGCCTTCTCTCCTTCAAAGTGGTCAGCTTGAGCTGGGAGAGACACATATCGTATGGTATATGGCTGTCCCCCAAAAATTATTCGCAAGGCTAGCTTCTGGACAGACTCCAGCTTATTGCTTTGTTCAGTGGTGAGACCCGCATGCCACACGGCACATGCGTACTCCATATCAGACGCATATTGGCTGTGAAATAGGTTAGCAAGGCTTGCTCGCTTAAACCATGTAGACGCAATTTGGCCAAGGACCTCAGGAGAGGTACAGCTTGTCCTAGCATTTGACGGATGTGGTCCTCCCATGTCATTTTGTTGTTGAAGGTGACCCCCAGAATTTTTATCTTTTGTGCAGCTGGGATCCCTACATCCGGTAACTCAGGTATATTTTGTTTCAGGAACGATACCCTCATAATAGCAGACTTATACTAGACTGCTTTCTACAAATAACCCATGGTATTGGCTGTTAGCCTTTTTCGAGACCCGTTGACTTACGCCAAAAAGAGGGACAAAATTTACATAACCGGTTTTTCTGATGGATAACTTCTCGCAGACAGCCGTCGACAGTGATACACATCGAAGGTAGCAAAACACGGCAAGTGAGAAAATCAGCGTGGTTTCATTAGAGGGGTTGAAATGCATCTTACGAAATTGGAGTCTCGGGGTTCAGAAATATATGGAGAGATTGTGGAAGTAGGTTGAAAGTATTATAGGTAAGACAGGTCCGTTAAACATTATGAGAACAGATCTACCACGACCCACTTAAATATTATCTTTTCGAGAAGCATAATACTGAAAATACTCACAACATGTAAAATCACAACATTAGTCAGACGGCCGCTCGTCACTTTCTTGCCAGGCCAAACAGGAATTAAGCAGATCGAAAAAGATACCAGTCTCAGATCAAACTTCAACCCTTGTTTTTTGTTGCAAAGGTACGGCAAAGTCTCACACGGCGACGTCCCAGCAAACACCGCGAAACCACTTATCCTCGGGTTTTTTTCTTCTAAATATTCCCCGCTCAAAACTCAACCGCATAAATCTAATGTCCACCAGTCTGTTGGAGTCACTGGCCATTACATTTTGTGCAGTCTTTTTTTATTTAAATCGTTAAACTGTCAGTTTCAGAAGGAGAAAGTCTCCGAATCAATTCTTGTACCAATCGGTTGAATTTTAAGTAATCATTTGTCCCTTTTCGAGGACAGGCAGCCGCAGGCAACTGAGATATCGGGAAATCTTTCAAATGCTAATTCTCTTCCAGTCAAAATCAGCCGTCTGCTCGGCAACGGTTTGATTTTCAATTTCGAATTTCATATTATTATCCTGTTGGTCAACAACGAGGTACAGTTTAACCCCAACGAATTGGATTAGAAAAACTTACAGGTCTGCTTAGCTGGCGGATTCTAGGGGAAGGGCTAGAAGTACAAGTAAATGTAAAAGCCTGTCGTACTTTGTGGTGGTCGAGGTAAAAGAACTAGTAGTCAGCTGAAAATTTGTTTCGGCGATATTTCGATCATTCTTGGTGGGAGTCCTATTCAGACAAGATTATCCAGATTTCTAGCAACAACCTGATGAGCACCTTCTCCAAGAACTTGTTCTTGTTCCAACACACTTGGTTAATCTGCGTAATTAGAGATAATTTGTATTACAAACAGTGAACATATGTGAACAGAGGCCGACCCTTAAAGCTTTCGCCTGTTCTAAGGGGGGAAGTCAGTCAAAGTTAACTACGATTGTTGACTCCGTTTCTGCGATCACAGATTCATTTTCTCGCTTGAGCCTGAAGAGGACCCTTTCCACGAAGAGCCGCATATCGCTAGAAGAAAATCAGCAGACGTCTCCATCTAAAGTAGTTAACGCACTAATGTACATCTCTCAAAATAATAATATGAAGAAAACTTGTTAGCCCATGACACTGTGGCAAGTCTGTGCGACCTGGGGAGAATTTATTACAACTGTGCATGTTGCAAGCTAGAAATATTCCTTCAGCTCAAGCTCACAGCGAATCGAATTTAACAGTGCAAAACCGATATGTCAGCTGAAGTGCTATGTTTCGGCCCTCCTTGGCAAGGGTCATCTTTAGGCGCAAGTCGCTCAAGCTGGATAATGAACTTCAATAAATAGTTCTGTGTTGGGGCATGCCCAGACGTTTTGACAACATGCCCAAAACCTGAGGATTTGTGTATGACTGGGATGAGTGGTCGATTCACTCTGATGATGTTACTGGCATTAATGTCAAGGACCCCACTTGGAAACTTAGGAAAGTAGTTGCCGAACACGGTTTATCTGTTAAAATAAAAACCTACAACGTCGCAATCCTTTTCCCTACTCTACCCTGAACGTTGACGTGAATGACAAGAATCCTCGGAGACCAACGTCATAACCCTGGTATAAGGCGACAAAGTGACCCTTTGAAAGTTGGGCCACCAGTCCCTGGTGTAGGTTCAGCGCCAGTCACCGACATTACCTTCGCTAGTTGGTACCCACTGCATAACCAACGTCCGTATGCCTTTCATCGGAATGAATTTATTGCTGGGATCGTCTGTCCGTCAGTTTGGAATCCATGTAAGGATTTCTGGCTCTTATGTCCATGGAATTCACAAGAAAAAGCAAAGAGCTGCCAGAAGCGTACAGTAGGTTCACACAGAGCAAATCGCGGCGATGAACGAGATATTTTCAGTCGCAGCGACAGAAGATTTGTATCGGCTGGATGTTCACACTGAATTTTCGTCGGCAACAGAATCTAACACGAAAAATAATTTAAATAATAAAAAAAATCTTAAATTGATTAAAATAATAAAATATAATTAGTTTTTCTAAAAGTGAATCATCATGTTGCTGTTGCGTGCATAAAATCGCACTGTCACCCGATTAAAGTTGAATTTTCCCAACACCTAAATCATATTTGACAGACAAAACGGATAAGTCAGCTACATTTTATTGAGCTATATTTCGGCCCTTCTTGCCAAGGGTCCTCTTCAGGCTCAAGCTGGAAAATGATGAAAAAATAAAACACTTAAAATCTATTTAAATTTAATTTGTGGAAAAACAATTAAACTGTTTTTAAATTGTTTTTTTTATTTAATGTGTGGAAAAACAACTAAATTGTTTTTAAATTTCATTTTTTTACACAAGTTCATTTTCCAACTTGAGCGGCTTGAGCCTGAAGAGGACCCTTGTCAAGAAGGGACGAAATATAGCTCTAATAAAATGTAGCTGACTTATCGGTTTACACCGTCAAATATGATTTTCAATGTTGGGAAAATTCAACTTTAATCGGGTGACAGTACGATTTTATGCACGCAACAGCAACATGATGATTCACTTTTAGAAAAATTAATTGAAAATCGCCTGACGAAGCAACAGAAATCGACGATTTTGGCGAAGAAAATCTCGGCAATGGCCGATATCGCCTCAGTGCGAACGTCTGTGTGAACCCAGGTTAAGTAGCAATTCGCTGATGTATCACCATCACGTGCGGTGCACTTAAAGTAGTAAGGACATTATCCAGTGGCGAATAACCAGGCAAACGACTAGGACATTTGGAAGGGATTATCCAATGCACTTCCATTCATTTTATTCAAAACACATGCGACGGACAGTGCCGATTATGTTTTTGTTGTCATAAAATAAACATGTATGACAGTCAACGAGCCAAAAATTAACATACACAAAAGTACAAAATAAACAACTTGCCAAAAAGCTCATATCGAGCATATGAAGCAGTCACGCAACAGCAAGATGATGATTCACTTTTAGACAAATTAATTGAAAATCGCCTGACGAAGCAACAGAAATCAACGATTTTGGCGACGAAAATTTCGGCAATGGCCGGCAATGGCATACACAAAAGTACAAAATAAACAACTTACCAAACGAAGGCACAAAACTAAGCTCATATCGAGCATATGAAGCAGTCACAGGTTGAAGCTTCGGTACAGGCTCTGCAAAGGAGAGGGCATCTGGATCTCCCCCCCCCTCCCCCTAAAAGGTCTTGAGAAAGTACTTTCGTCGGGCGAAGTCCGGCGAAAGTTCTCAGAAGATATAAAAAATGTTATGATTTTCTCAGGCGTCGGTCGACTCGTCGGCACATCGTGTTCTACTTACACGTAAGAAATCAAATTCTGAACACTTTGTCGGGCGCACCCGGGAAGTTCAAGTCTCGTCGGCACAAGGGGTTATTTTACACATAAGAAATCAAGTTCTGGACAATCTAGTCGAGCAAAACACAGAAAAAATCAATTGTCGATGGTTTTGTCGGGTGTCGGTATTCTCGGCGGCACATCGGGTTCTTTTTACTCAAAAAAAAATCAGACTCTGTACATTTTTACCGGGCGCATGCCGAAAGTCTCGTCGGTACATCGGCTTCTATTTACACGTAAGAAATAAAGTTCTTTACAGTCTGGTCGGGCAAAACACAGAAGAAATAAAATTCTGAATGCTTTTGTCGGGCGTCTTTATTCTTGTCGGCACATCGGGTATTTTTATACGTAAGAAATCAAATTCTGTAAAGATTTGTCGGGCACTAATTTTGTATTTAAAATTTTTCGCCGGCGTTGCTTGGTTCAACTTGTTAAGGGTATAGTCGTTGGAAGCTTCGCTTTTAAGCGAAAGCTCAAACGAAAAGCCGAATCAGTGAATTTAAATATATGAATTTACATCAAAGAAACAATCTCAACTGAGGCATTACAGTTAGTTTTTGGGATCTGAAAACGTAAGTGGAGGGATACCTATGACATCGCAAAAGTTGTCCGTCCGTCCGTCTGAAAGCACGATAACTCTCGAAGGGAATGAGATATTTTTATGAAGCTTGGTATGAGGATTGTTTGGGTCAAAAGTAAAGTCGAGTTCGTAGATGGGCTCTGCAGCCCTATATTTGGGGGTGGGGGAGGGGGTTCAATTTAAGGGACAAACAAAATATTTTTAAACAGCTACTGTGATAGTCGATTATGGGGTAAGAAGACATGATGAGCACGATGGTGACACTCATTTTCTTGCCGGACAAGTAGTTCGTCCGAAATCCGGCAAAAACCGGAAAGTTTGTTAAAAGCAAAAGTTTCATTTGAAGTTGATTAAATGTTTGATTTAGGGGTAAGAAGGCATGCTGAGCACGATGATGAAAACCATTTTGTCGCTGGACGAGTAGTTCGTCCGGAAGATGGCTAAAACCGGAAAGTTGGTTAAAAGTCAAAGTTTCATTTGAAGTTGATTAAATATTTGATTTAGGGGTAAGAAAACATGCTGAGCATGATGGTCAAAATCAGTTTGTCGCCGGACAAGCAGTTCGGCCGGAATCCGGCCAAAACCGGAAAGTTGGTTAAAAGTAACAGTTTCATTTGAAGTTGATTAAATGTTTGGTTTATGGGTAAGGAGACATGCTGAACCCGATGGTGAAAACCATTTTTCGCCGGACAACTAGTTCGCCTGTAAATTTGGCCAAAACCGGAAAATATGTTAAAAGTAAAAGCTTTATCTGAAGTTGATTAGATGATATATTTAGGGGTAAGAAGAGACGCTGAGTCTGTATATAATGATCATTTTTTACCCGGACATATAATTAGTCCGGAATCCGGTTGTACCCGCATTTTTTTTAAGTCAAAATTTTATTTAAAGTTGATTAGATTTCTGTATAGGGATAAGGAGATACGCCGGCTTCGTTTCTGAATTTTTTTTTATTTTTTTTTTGCTGGAGTAGTAGTTCGCTCGGAATTCGGGCGAAACCGCAAATTTGGCAGTAGTAAAGCAGGAAGTTTCGGTCAATATCGTCAAAATAGATATGGCTTATAGAGGTATAGATAGGTAGATAGAATATCTGAGCTCGGTTTTCTCTGATGATTAGCCTGGCGAAGACAAGACCGAATTGTCAGGATCAAATTTGGGATCCCATCCACACCTTTGGTCTTGTTCAGCCAGCGGCGCTTGTTCAGCCAGCGGCTCTCTATTTGGAAGAACAGTGTATCATTTAGTTTTCGTTTTAGGATAGAAATTCTTGGGGTTTTAATAATAATAATATAATTGCAATAATAAGGCTTTCGCTTCTATAAAACACGTTAAAAGAAAAAAATGTGTTAAAACACGTTAAAAGCCGGAAACTGTATGGTACTATAGCTAAATTCTTCCGGAAAAAAGGCAGATTTAAAAAATTTCGCCTGCGGGGCTTGGTTTACCTTGTCTTGGTACAGTCGTTGGAAGTTTCGCTTTTTAGCGAAAGCTAAAATGACAAGCCAAGTATTTGAACCGAGTATATGGAATTATACCAAAGGAATAATCTCAACTGATGCATTACAGTTAGTTTACAAAAAAATTCTGCGGCGCATTTTGTAGTATTCTTTATTGGGAAGAACGGTGTTCTTTTAGTTGGCGTTTTACGATTGAACTTGATGGGGGTCTGGAACACGTTAAAATCTAGTATGGTAGGTACAGCTAAATTTTTCAAAAAAAAGGCAGATTTAAAAAATTTTGCCTCCGGCGCTTAGTTTAACTTGTTTTTGGTACAGTCGTTGGAAGCTTCGCTTTTTAGCGGAAGCTCAATGAAAAGCTATATATGATATGATATGATATATGATATATTTGCTTAGAGCCCGAGGGCCATCGAACTTTAATATACGAAATTACATCAAAGGAATTATCTAAACTGACGCATTGCAGTTAGTTTTAGCCCAATTCTATACTGTGCTGGTTAAACCGCTAGTGACGCCCCTGAGCACTTGTCTACTTAATTTCAAAGCGTGCTTATCTATTTTCTAAAGCTATAGAATATAATTACATGAGCTGAAAGCTCATATAAGGATAGGTACCATGTATTTCCGCGAAGGGTTGCATAGGTCCAAACATACAAATGGACCATCTAAGACATGAGCCCTCGATATTCAGGAACCCCACTTCAAATCCCACCATAGCGCCCAGATCTGGCTTGGATCTGTAAATGTCCGCGTCGGGATTATAACTGTAACCATCCATTCGAGGCCAGTTGAAAAATTTCCCCCCCCCCCCCAAAAAAAAAATTCGGTACCGAGCCCCGACTGTAATTGGAAAACCTGGGACGTGTATTATTGCCAACTGCCAAGCTTCAGTTAGATGGGACTGATCGTTTACTAGTTGAGCATACCACAAGATCCCCGGAAAATTTACAATGCCCCTTCAAAATACCCTACCAAGGGCAAATTCGAGTTGGACATAAAATGTCTCATCCAGAGTCTCATCAATGTCCCTTAGAATATTCCTTCCTTCCCCCCCTCCCCGCCCCACTCCTTCGATCGAGCTCGGGTCTAGTTTGATCCTTAGAATAACCTTCCTAGGATCCACGAGCTTTGTGACATCTTATTTTCACACCAATCCCTCCATCCGTTTGGTCCCTACGCAAGTTATCTTAGTCATCTCCTCCCCCCCCCCCCATCCAGTCTCGCTCAAATCGGACCACCCGTCCGCAGCTGAAGAGAGTAAAGAATAGTAGTAAGTTTTTATTCCTTTTCTAGCTTTTAGCTATTCGGATTAAACTTGATTGATTGATTGTATGATTGATTGATTGATTGATTGATTGATTGATTGATTGTAACAATATCCCAGGTTCCTCCTCTATCCACCTCAACACGGATGATCGGAGCGGGCGGGTCCTTTAAATGCATGTCAAATTATATCTATCGTCCTAGCTTAAAGGACCCCTCGCACTATTTACTCTTCAACTTTCAGTGTTTTAAAATAACTGAATACTTTAAAACTGGGCTCTGCTTTCGACAAATTACCCATGGCCTTGGCTGTTTAAAGCCATTTTCGAGACCCATTGACTTATAGCAAAAACAGGGGAAATCGTACATAACCGTTTTTTCTGACGGAAAAACTTCTTGCAGACAGCCATCGACAGCGTGATACGCATCGAAGGTGGCAAAACACAGGAAGCGGGAAAATCAGTGAGGTTTTGTTAGAGGGGCTAGAATGTATCGTACGAAATTTATGTCTCCGGGTTTAGTAATGGATTGAGTTATTACGGAATTAGGTTGCGTTAGTTTTTATCGATAAGACAGGTCCTACAAGTGGAAGTGCCCGAACCTGCAAACTGGACAGATCGACAAACGGACAGGCTTTGACACTGCATGGAGTCGAGGGCTGCAATTCCCGAACAAGTGAAAGTCGAGTTTTTTTTTTTTGTGCTAACTTAACAAAACGGGGTCAGAACTCTTTTAACTGCCTACTATCCCTATGTCCAGGCCCGATTTTATCTTATTTTATTTCCGCGCCCAAGGAAAGGCAAACAAGCTTTTCATAACCACCGCCAGGTGTTTGAGCTCAGGGAAACCGCGTTCAAACTACCTAAACTGTCACGCCCCGAGTGTATTTTACACACACTCATGACAGCCAAAGAAAAAGCATCAGGTGACTTATCAGATCCACGGTTGGTATTCACCAGAGGTAACAGTTTTCGTGGAGCGTCCCAGAGCAAATTAATACTAGGGAGTAGTACCTAGACCAAAATAAAACTAAAGAGTAGGGTCAAGACCTATGCTTTCCTAGCTTCGCAAACGGGCCATACTCAGAGCGGCGCCCACTACGCTTGCAACATTTGAAGCGAGACAAACTTGCGTCAAACTTGGTCTGCACACGTCGAGGAAACTAGGAAGGTGGTTTTTTGCCTTGTTGAGGTTTACAAAGTTATGAGGGAGCGCTGGTGCACGACCGATTGAGTTTCAGTAGGGACGTTCACTATCGCTAGTGTTGCTAGTTTCACGGTTATTCGAGTGTGTGTCACTTTCTGAGTCTTGACGTTACTCTCTAGTGTTACTTTCCTCTGGTAGCGCCAAGACTTGAAAAAAGTGGCAAACACTCTAATAGCATCGACACTAGCACCACTAGCGATAGTGAACGTCCCTACTGAGACTCAATCGGTCGTGCGACAGCGCTCGCTCCAACAATTTCACATTGTGAAAACAGCAAAAAAAAGATACAACCTCTCCTGTATCCTAGACGTGTATACCGCATCTTAAGCTTTTCTAGAAATTTCTCAACCCGCAGGCTTGTCTCGCTTTAAATGTCACGAGCGTAGTGGGTGGCGCTATGAGTATGGCCCATTTGCGAAGCAAGGAAAGCAAAGGTCTGGACACCACTCCCTATTGATTGCTCTTTAACGTCCTAGCCGCTGAACCGATCACTCAAAACAAAACAGTGAGAGGATTCGTGACTAGTACGGTGACTACAGTAGAGTCGAGGATGCATTATTCTACGGCCGTAATGATATACGTCCAAACTGTAACATCTATTTATTTTTCAACAGTTATAACATGAGGAATACATTCATTACGATGAAACTGAGAACAACGAACTGATCTTCACTCGGAACTACAGTCACTACCCGTATCGCCCACGTGAGGTGATGTCTCCCTCTTCACCTCATGGGGACTAGGGAGACCCACTACTGGAAAATTAGGGTAAGAGGGAAACAGGGACATGCCCGGGAACATTCCCAAGCCCGGGAACACACCAGGGCTAGAAGCAAGGCTCCCCATACTATACCTCCCAAATTGGTAGTATGGATTCGGAGCTTGCTGATGGTATGATAGGGGTAATTCCGGTCGCTGAAAGGATCTAGCATGAAACCCCGAATCGGGGGTTGAAAGTCGGTTGACCATGGCTTGAAGATGTGCAGAGTAGGTCAATGAGTCTTGCGAGGGGTATGGAGTAGACGTGGGGGTGTGGGGAACGGGTTGTTTTTGCTCAATGTCGTCCTTTGCCTTGGCACTTTCAAAGAGGGCTTCGATGGCCTGCAGAACATCGCCATTATAGTTCTGTAGGACAGAGGCTAGATAGGACTTCTCTCTGTCTGGGAAGATCCTTGTTAGAGTTTCAAGGGGGGCCTTCGTCTTGGAAAGGCCAGAAGTTTTCGTTGGAGAGTTTGCAATCTTCACTGAGTGACGTTCTTGGTAGCGTTGAGCTGGTGGTGAATACCTCGCCGAGTAATCGGTCTTCATGTCCATTGGTCGGTCTGAAAGAATTAAGCATGTTAGAACTGAACAGAAAACGAATAGTGCACGAGCATCACAAGATCACGTACTGCGAAAGTGCTGCACCGCTGCACGAGCATCACAAGATCACGTACTGCGAAAGAGCTATACCGCTGTCAATTTGAACAGATCTGGCTTAACCCAAGAGCTGTACACGTCACAGAGGAATTGTATCATGAGGCGTTGCTTTACGACATAATACTAAAGAGGGTTTCACAGCGTTATACTTAGCGAAAAAGTAATGATTAAAATGTCATTATAAATATTCTGCAGTTTGTTCTCAATTCTCATATCTGTTGCAAATAGCATATCCTTGTGTAGATGCTACAAAACTCCGCACAGTGCCCGGTTATGGTGGTATTATTACACTGGTGGTATATAAGTGTAAGTACAGGGTGCAAGTATTCCTTCGGCTCAAGCAGACTGAATCATTTTTACTGGTGCTAAACAGATTAGTCCGTCAGCTGATGTTTTTCTTCTGCGATGTGAAGTCTTTTTAGGCAAGGGCCCTCTTCATCCTTAGGTTAAAACTTGGTGCTTTCATGGGGGAAAACGGTAGATTCGCACACAATCTCAAGACTTACCAAACAATCAAAAGAGACTCTTCACACTATTACAGCCCGTAGCTCTTTCAGCCACAGGCATGAATCCAATTATCTCATCACCCTGCTACTAAAGATGTTGATCCCTCCTAACTAATTTGAAAATCCCGCCACAACCATTATTAGTAATTAAATGCTATTGTAGCCTCGTGTGTATCATGTCATTTACACTCTCACACTCCTATTGTATATGGGTGAATAAAGGGTTCCGCGAGTGCCCCTTGGAATATTAACTTTTGCTCAATATAACAGAGAAGAGAATTTCAATCATCGAGGAGTGACGAACATTCTGGAACACAAAGAAAGCATTGTCCAGAGCTGGAAGGTTATCAGTTTTTATGAAGTCGTGATAACATGTGAATGCCTTTATTGGAAGACGCCCTGGAATCCAGAGACATTAGCAATAACTGGACTTTATTTAATAAACTGGATTAATGTAGAAGGAACAGTCCACATGGATCCAACAGGTCGTTCTAAATTACCAACATCGAATTCCAACGCACTAGCCTCGGACCATATTGGTCTGTATGAGTTTGTGAGTGTGTTTGAAGAGGGCGAGCAAAGGCGAGCGTGGATCCACGTTCAAGGGTTGTAATTTTTTTTTTTTTTTTTTTTTTTTTTATCACCCGTCATTTCAAACAGAAAAAGGACGAAGTACAAAAACGAAAAGAAAAACAAAACAAAAGCAAAACATAACACTTTCATAGGAAACAAAAAAAAAGATAATTATAAACTGAGACTCTGTGAATTACTAAAAACTACCCTTAAACTTAAACTTAACACTTAAACTCTGAGAATTTTGCTCTACGGGTGGTACTGGATTTGTGAATTGTACTTGCTAATCAGGTTAGAGATAGCAAGCTCAAGGTCTCTTATGTTATATATTTTCATCATTTTAGTATTTCTTGTCCAAGGGGGGAGCCGAAGTAAGTATTTGGAGAGTCTGAAGAAAGGGCAACGGAGTTTATTGTTTTCACTAGCTGAGAATATTTGCCAGAAGGGAGCTAGGTAAAGAAATTGGGGTATTGCAACGGAGTTATAAAGGGAAGCTAGGATTTTTCGGTTGAAACGGGTTACATTCTTTACACATTCAGCGAATTAGTCCGTGCCATACTGTCTCGCTTTAAATTCCGCAAGACTAGTGGGCGGCGCTACGTCTTACGTCATGGGTCTTGGCGCTGCTCACTAGTCTTATTTTGCTCTGGTAAAGGCAAGCGTGGATCCGCGTTCAAGGGTCGTAATGCTACCACTGCACGGACTACTTCGCAGTGTTGCCACTTTCTCTGACGGAACCTATGACATTTGACCACAAAATCCTATGACATTCTTGCGCCAACTTGGCCTTTTTCACCAATTATCAAAGAGATTTTCTTTCATTGATTTCCTTCGAAACTTGACACTTTTTACCAATTATCAAAGATATTTTCTTTCCTTAATTTTTTGCGTGCGCGATGCGTCCATGCGTCCAAACTTTAGGTTTCAGCAGAATGACGCCGCTGTGTCTAGTTTAAACTGCAAGGGTTCAAACTGTAAAGCAAACTTCTTACTGCCCAGATTGCTGTTCTCACCAACCAGAAATCTGGAGAAGCAAATTCGTAAAGCAAAATTCGTATCCGACTGCAAAAACCAAAATTTCGTGTGCGCGTACTCTAAAGCAGATGTTATCAGTTAAAGCACACCTCGCACTATCTACTATTTCTGTTTCAATATACAGAACTATTTGAAGACTGTAAACCCAGGCCCTGCTTTCAGCAAACTATTTAATAGCATGAGTTGAATACTGGTCAGGAACATAATGCGGATGGAAAATAGAGAATCGCGACAAGTGCAAAGCTTAGGGTAGGTGGGCTTTGGATGTAATATATGAAATTTAGGTCTACGAGATTACGGACATTGCAATTACGGAAGTAGACTGCATTATAGGGAAGACAGGTCCTGTAAATGTTTGCCTGACAAAGCTCTTCAAGGGTAATGTCGTGATTGTTTGCTGAATGTGCGCATGCCGAGCGAAAAACTATGCCGCAACTTTGGCTCATCCCTTCTCCAGCATCCCATGTACCGTTCATTCCTTCCCCCACCCTTTGTTCCTGTAAGATCTCGTCCCCCCCCCCGAGAAGTGGCTGAAAAGGTTCCCAAACTGATCCCAATCTACTGTAACACTATGCGCTACAGTAGAAGCTTTGTGCCGAGCTTCGTAAAGCAGTACAATGCTCTTTAGCATTGTTCTGCCTTGTTACCTTTTTTTTACTTTTAAATTATATGTTGACAATTGATTTTATCTTATTTATGACTTTATTTATGACTACAAAAACATCGTATTTGGGCCCTGCCCACGAGAGATATGTTTTGCTTTATTATTAAATAAATAGAAATTGAAATTAAATGATACAGTATCTACTCCAATATTCTAACATTGTGTCTCCTTTAGAACAAAATCATCAGAAATAATAGTTGCGTTTTTGCAGATACGATGGTATCTCTTGCCATGGTACCTGAATCTGCAGTTAGTCATATTTGCATTTACCGTCGTAGTTAATCCACGTTTGCTATGCAAAACGACTAATACCGAAATTGAACTTTTCGAAGTCATTCCAAAAGAAAAACGGATATCCAGTTACTAAGTGCTGAAATTCTTTCTCACCAATTTGACAACATTTGATGAAAGCAAGATGACTTTTCTGATACCACGATTTGTTACCACGGTCGGACCGTGGTATCTGAATATCAGATACTGCGATAACTGGCCAGATACCACGATAGCTGCAAAAACACCTTTTGACCGTGGTATCAGATATCACGATAACTACGAAAATTAATTTAGACCGTGGTATCAGATACCATGGTATCTGCAAAAACGCAACCAATAAGATTAGGGCTTCAGCTCTTATTAACGGTTTTAACTGTTCCGACATCGAAAAAATTACCTATTCCATCTGACGCCATTTTTCGAGCATCCGCAACACTACGCTCCTTAGACGGAGTGGGTGTGCGCGAGTCATTTGAATTACTCGATCTTCGGTCCAGCGAATCCCTTTCTGGTGCTGACAACGGTGAGGATCTGGCAACACCGTCGGTGCCTCTGGCATAATCAGAAGATGGTGTCTGGAAGGCAGAGGGTTGCTGAATCATCCCAAGCCCTGCAGTGGGTGGCATGGAGTTATAGAGAAGCCCAAGTTCTCGAACCTCGTTTTCCTCCTGAAATAAGCAAAATATAACGACTCGAACGCTATAACAGTTAGATAGATTGTGCATGCCATAATACATATTTATCTTACACTGAAATAGGTAGGCTACTCCATCAGTTCAAGCTGACTAAAAATCACATACGGACTAGATGTGACCGCAGCAGGTTTGTTTCTTCCACCTACAGCCTGACTAGGACCATTGCCAACAAGGGCTGAAATATCGCTGAAGAAAATTTTAGTTGACCTATCCGTTTTGCCTAAATTTTAACCTCATTCTGAAATGTTTGTGAGATATATAGTAAAATGAGCAAATGTCTAGCTGTCCAGCGATGCGGAAAATATCACTATAGATTGTTACATATTTATATTTCTATTATGTTTTACACATTTTATTCTATATGTAGAATTTGTATGTTAGAATGAGAAAATGGGTCTAGCCGTTCCGCGATTTTCTAGAATGTTGTTACGTTACAACACTTATCCATGCTAAACAAAACAAAATAACAGCCCATGGATACTGTTGCAGAAAGATTTTGTTTTTAAATCAGATAAGCGTATTGGAGTGATTTATGGGAAATAACAGCTGGTGCGAAGAGGATGTACGACAACCGCAAATGTATCTGGTTGAATTTCAGAGCGGAAACAATAACTGCCTGATTAAGGGCGTAATCCTCTTTACTCTCGTCTCACTACAGCCACAAATTGGCACCACTTTTTTAAGATAACTCCCCAAATGTAGATTGTACAATTCCAGAGCCGCAGAAAAGCCATTATGAAACATAAATTCGCCGCAAATTACGACCGTGGATCAAAGCGGATAACGGAAAATCGCGGTTGCCACGAAAACGAAAGGAGGGGCTCCCCCAATGAAGAGAACTCTAAATAATAAAAGAAAACGCAATTTATTTTTGAAAACCGCTCCCGAATCAAACGACATAAGGAGTATTCTTGCCGTTCCCGAGGAGTCCTCGGAAGGGAACGGGGAGAATAGAGGGACTCACTCCACGTGGACTCCGCGTACGGAAAAAAAACGAAAACACAAGGAATACTTCCAAAATGGATTATGTTCAAAATAAAAATATGCAGTAGACGAAATTGCATTTTAATCGACTTTATTTTTGGTTTTGTTTATTCTGATTGTTTTTAATAAATTTTACATCGCAACAACACAAGCAAAAACTGATTCCCCTCTGAATCTGAGAGAGAGTCCTTCTTGATGATGGTGATGATAATCAGAACATTCCCCGTCCGTGGGGACTCGCGAGAATACGGGCAATCAGTCCCCGGGACAAACAAAAACGGGGGGACTCGTCAAGTGGAGTCCTGGGGGAACGGCTAGAATACGCCTATAGCCTAATCCTTCCCGGGTGCTCAACTGATAGGCACCACTTTGTAACTTCCGTGGCCACCGGCTGGGTTACCGGGTGACCACCGACAGTCTGCTGAGGATTATGTGATGGAGAATTTAAATAGAAGGTGGCCATTGAAGAAGAGTGAACGGTGTCATATTTGGTGCGGTATTTTCCGTGTTGCTACTGAGTAAACCGTCAGCACGTGGCTAAATTACCACTATTCGTCTATTATGCTGTCGACCATTCACTTGCTTTTTAAATGCACATCCGTTCGGCAAATGCTTGCCCCCTCAAAAAAAATTAAAAAAATTGGTTATTGCATTGCAGATTACACAAGAATGCGCAGTTTCAACAGACAACGCTTGGGATGTAACCTGTTGTAACTTTGACAATGCAAAACAAGCATTGCCAGAAAGAGGCAAAAAAGCCAAAAAAGCATCTACTGAATTTTTTTGTTTGTGGCAGATGCTTTTTCGGCTAATCGTGACCATTCTTGTTATGCATAACCGGTAAAACCTGGGGAAATTCCGGCAAATCTACGAAAAATTCCGGTAAAATTCTGAAGCCGCACCCCCCCCCCCCCCCCCCACTATCAGGAAGGTGTCGGGACGCCCCTGGTTACCGCATAACATTTTTAAAATCCCGACTGTTTTCTGTTGAAACAGTGCGTCTTTGTGTTATTGTCTGAATGTTCTTACAGTTTGACGATCCTGCTCACAAATACGTGGTTCTGCCTCTTCACCGGCGACGTATTTGGTGGCGGCAGTTTTCTACTTCAAAAAATCAAATCTTAGCCTCATTACACTGTCAGAAGTCTCATAACAGACAACCCAAGAAATCGCGGTTTCAACAGATAACACGCAACAGACAACACTTAGAATGTTATCTGGTGTCACGACAAACGTTATTCATGAAATGTTATGTAGAACAAGCATTGCCAGAAAGAGCCGAAAAACCACAAAAAAAAAAGATCTCCTGCCTTTTTTGTTTGTCGTCATGAAATCGAAAAATTCAGCAGATACTTTTTGGCTCTTCTGTCAATGCTTGTTACGCATAACATTTCATGCACGTTTGTCGCGACAACAGATAACATTCAAAGTGTTGTCTGTTGCCTGTTGTCTGTTGAAACCGCACATCCTTGTGTTCTTTGTTATGAAACTTCTGACAGTGTCGTCAACAAACGCTAACCGTCTTGGCTTGGACAAGTTAGCCAAGAGCCAATTCAAGCCTGGCGAAGAAGGCTTTGCTTGCCACCCTACTGCCCGGCTGGAAGAAACTCCGTGGCCAACGTAAACCGTGGCTGAACCTCAAAGAAGGCATTGAGCCGACGGAAGGTTTCCGCCGTCATGTAGAACGGTTCACGAAGGTAAGCCTGCAGCTTAAAGAGGAAGGACTAATCTAGGGTAGCGTGAACAGCTTAGGGTTCTTTGACTTAATGAGGTAGAGATAAACTGTGTTGACATATCTAGTGGTTTCATTTTAATTACAGCTTCTACAGCCCATACGTCGTTCAATCCGTTATACAGTAGCAATTCTAACAGTACTTCAACATGCTAATACTCCCCACGAATTTTCAAAACTGCCTGCTATTCCCCCCGCAACAGACTCCCCCGCTTATATATTACTGGTTAAATTCCTTGGCATTAACTGGAAGGAATGACATTTATCGTTACAATACCGTTGGCAACGATTCCAAACCGCCTCGAGGCCTAAATGCGATTTGCAATAATTCTCAACGCTTTAATGCCAATATGAGGGACTTCTTACTTCGAGGACAAAATACACAATATACTGAGCAACATGATATCCGTTATGCATGGAAGGAGGTAGGATCCTTACTTCATGGGATGACTTAGACCGTAGACTGCTATTGCTAGGGAGAGTTGCACAGCTTAAACCCCGACACAAAAGTACAATTAGGTAAGTAGATCTTACCTGTGCCTGTTGTCTTCTCAGTGCCACTTGAGCCGCCATTACGCGTTGTCGCTCTGCAATAAGCGTGCATTTTGCACATTCGCACTCCCTCCAGCGACAGTACCGCTTATGGCCCTAAATAAAAAAAATATTGGTAAACATTTCGTTAATTTTTTATCCCCAGAAATAGTTACAGATGAGTAAATACCGCATTTCCACGCAGGTGACCACCCAACCTTTACTGATTATCCGTTCTTCACACATGATGGGTTATAACCAGGCCCGTATCCAGGAACTTATTTCGGGGGGGGGGGGGGTCTCTTTCGGGGGGGGGGGGTTGCCTGCGGGTCGCACAAAAAAGTACAAAAAAAACATAAATCAGAGGGAAAAGCCTATAAAAATGAGTATTTTGTATGTTTCGGCCCCCTAACCCCCCCCCCCCCCTGGATACGGCCTTGGTGATAACTCATGGCATTTAATGATGTTAGTTAATTAGTTACGTTAATTGTTTTTACGGGAAATAAAGTTCAATCAATCAATCAATAAAATAAGCAGTGCATCTGCGTCAAAATGACGCGTTAAAAAAATATACATGTAAATGTAAGTAGTACACTGAAAGGCAAACAATACTCATTGGGCTTCGGATTTGAACCACGACGTTCGGTTTACAAGATCGACGCAGAACCAACTGAGCCTCAAAAAGGATAATGAAAATAGTTCGTTGACTTCTGCAGCCGCTAGTTAAGGGTGGAATACAGTAGCAAGTATGTATATTTGAACAGTTGCTTAAACGTGAACAGTCCAGTTTTGGGCTAAACGGTAGAAATAAGATCCAAAATACCTATTTAGGTGTTTCCAGAGGCCCTTAATTACCTACTTAGGCTAACTGGTAGTTAACTTTAGTCACAGCAAGTGCATGAAAACAAAGTCGTTAAACGTTCAAATAAGCATACCTCTACACTGTACAGAATCAGTGATACTGCTTGGGGCAAGTGTATCCAACCGGTTCATCACCCACGTCACAGAGCTGAACACTCTACATGAGCCGTTTACGTAATTCCATCATTAAAGGACCCCTAGCAATATTACTATTATAATATTATGTATTATAATATTGACTGTTTGTGTTCCAATCATGGCTTTGGCTGTTTTAAGCCTTTTTCGGGTCCATTGACTTCTAAGAAAAACACAGAAGATGTTGATACCAATTTATCTGACGTGAAGCTTCCCTCAACCAATCGTCGGGAACATCATACGCATCGAAATTACCGAAACAAGGAAAGTGTGAGAATCAGTGAGATATCAATAGGGGATTATTAGGAACTTTAAGATATTTGGGTATCTGGATTTACCAATAAATGAAGCAAAGACGACTGGTCTTTTAAGCTAAAGTTCAGCGGAAATACCGTGGGGTTGCTCACTCCGCGCCACCGGTGGACACCTTGGCGCGGCACCGGCGGGGACCCGGCACGGCACCCCGGCACCGGCATGGAATCGGCGTGGCACCGCGGCATCGGCATCACACGCCCAACTTGGTGTACATCGTTTTTGGGAGTGAGCAACCCCTCGGGAAATATCTTAGCTCCTTCGAGAGTAACGTTACCGTACTAGTAGTCGGACGAACGGAGTAGGCCTTAAGAGCAATCCCATCAGTTACATTTCAAGATCCCAAAAGGCATACCTTCAAAGCTGAGACGACACCGTGATTCCGGCATCGCGCGCACTTCGGTGTCCGCTGATATCTTTCCGACGCGCGGAAGAAAATCGCCGCTGCCGCCGCCGCTTGCATCGGATCCGTTTGATGTTGTCCGAGCTGGCCCATACCACTAGACGAGGTCGGAATTCCGCCCATACCGGAAAAAAATGAGTGTGTTTTCGGCATGGAAGGGGACTGCGGTGGACCTCTTGCGCTTTGCTTCGAGGTCGATGCAAGATCCATTGTACCTAAAGGATACAATTGCAAATTAAATACCGTGAAGCTGCATCCCATCTTTAGCACTTTTCCCACGGTAATAACGCTAATTACTACTGAACAGTAGTGCTAACTATTATCCCCATTTACTTATTTCTTTCAAGGATGAAGCAAATAAAGATGAATACAATCAAGTTGACAACCAAATAAACTGTTTTTCAATGTTTTTTCCTCTATCACATAGCGACAGCACTCTCCCCCATAATGTCGCTGCTTATTCATGTTTTGTAGTGCTAAGAGGTGGTGCGAATTATATTACTTCACTAGTTATTGCTATTTATCTCCTTCAAACAGTCAAACTGGCTTGTTTAGTCTAATGATAATTACCACATAATAAATAAATATTCTTTGAGCCCAAGCTGACTTTGAAACATTTATTCGAACAATGTTTACACGGATACGTCAGCTCTGATTTTTCATCAGCGATATTTCGGCCCTTCTTGGCAAGGGTCCTCGTCAGGCTGTCAATCTTCTTGTTCAACTTCGGGGAAGGAAACAAACCTGTAACCTTACAGGTTTGTTTCCTTCCCCGAAGTTGAACAAGAAGATTGACAGCCTGACGAGGACCCTTGCCAAGAAGGGCCGAAATATCGCTGATGAAAAATCAGAGCTGACGTATCCGTGTAAACATTGTTCGAATAAACACATAATAAATGACTACCACACAGCAGGAGGATAATAGCTAGTAGGCGTGAGCACGAAATTTAACATACTTCGGTGAAGAAAGAGTTAAATGTAAAAACATTAAATGTAGCGTTTAGAAACTGACGCGTCTAATATTCATCCTTTAGTGAGTTAGAACATTAGTCTACTTTAGAGAAGATTCAGTTTGAATATTTAGGACAAGTTTCTTACGTTTATAGGTAATTCCAGTGACCTTTAATGCAACAGTGCTTCCGTAGTCTATTCCTGACACTATTCTCCCAGCACCGATCAAGTTCTAAGCCTTTCCACGCTTGGGAAGAAGCAACGCTGACGGTTATATGCTTCAGAGTTCCCAGTGCGAAAGAACAAGACAAGCGTCTTGGAAAGAACCAATAGGAGCCATTCGAATGCTCGGTCCCGCCCTCTACTTAAAACTACAGCCAATAACTTTTGGATGAGACTGTTGCAAGAAAACTGATGAGAAAGTATTTCGGTGGTAAAAATCAGCATCATCTTCCCCGAAAATGCAAAAATCGCTGCAGACTCAGCGTCGAACTTTAGATAGCTCGGCATTGTAGTTCCGAACTACGCAACTTCTGCCGAATATGGACTGCCTTGGTTTTGTTTTGTCTCCAAAATAGTCGATTGAAATGATAAGTACAGGAATGTTGCATGAAGCTGCCCTTACTATGGCACCCCCCCCCCCCCAATTGGCCATGGTACATGATCCTGCCACATTGGATCATGAAGCTGCCACCCCCAGAAAAATCATGCAAATTCCAAGAAAACAGCAAATTTTGTTATTTGCAAAAGGTCAAGGAACCTCTCTGACCAAACAGCTGGCTTCTAACTTCACCATGTAGCAAAATACCATTTTTAGCAAAGTGGGCGACTTCATGATCACTTGGGTGCCTATATTCTTTTGTGTTCTCCAGCTTAGTCTTGAACAATTACAAGTAAACTATGGTACCAGCAGAAAGCGAAGGCTCTAAGCTTCCTTTCAGGATACTCCACTGAATTTTATTTCAACCTTTACTCTTTTTCCCTAAGTCATTTCCCCAAAATAGGAGTTTCGGGTGGCAGCTTCATGCAACACTCCTGTAAGAACTTGATGCCTGCTCGAAGCCAAGTGTTCCAGATTTCTTTTGACACATATATTGAAATTAGACTCATGTAGTTAAGGCTATAGCTTATGTTTAAATGTTCTTTTCCTTCGGGTGGAATACTTCGGACAATTACGAACCAATCTGAAATCAATGCAAAATCCGTTTTGCCTTTAGACTGTGCAAATAGGTGCAAAAGGAAATGAGCATGAGAGACTTAAAATATTACAAAAAAAAAGACACATGTGACTCTAATTTGCCTAAATTAATGGTTGTGCCTCATATTCTTCGGTCAGTTCTGTGTTTTTCAAATGTAAACAATGTCCGAAGTAAAAGGTAATATCTCAGTACCAAATCCAATTTTGAACGAACGAGTTGGTGACCTATTCACTGCAAATGCGAGAATGCTTCCGAATTAATTCCTTTAAAGGAGCTAATCAGCTGGATACCCCAGATATCAAAACGACAATTCAAGTCGATGGGTTAGTCTCTTGCTCGGCGCCACTGTACAAGCTTCCGTGGGCACCGACTTGGCAGCGGCTGAACACCGGTCGGACACTTACTATACAGTTCATTTTGGGAGTGAGTTACCCCTCGATTCAAACCAGGACTTGGTACGACTCAGGGATGATCTAGCCGTGGGATTTGGAAGTACAGGGCAGGGCGTTGTTTAAGTAGAAAGAAAAATATTTAGCTGGCTTATGAATAAAAATAAAAAATAGATCTGAATACTTGGCAGTTCTTCTTTCTTTCAATATTGTTTTTAACGAATTTATACCGTTTAAGCAAATAGAAAAACTGAATATCTTGTCTTCAATGGACGTGTTTAATAACGATTCGCGGTTGCGTGTAAATGAGAACACTGTTATACCTCAGTCTACTTCGCTTAAATACTTCGGCCTTGTGTACCGTTCTGATATCCCTAGAGGACGTATCTCGGATACCGCTTACAGAGGTATGTGTATTGGTTACGGTAAAGCTGTCGCACTAAAGAACAGAGGAAATAGACTACTCCTAGGGCGCCTGTTCAATGCTTTGGTCACACCGCACTTACTGTACATTTCTCCATTTTGGGATTTGCTAAACATTTCCGAGAAAAGGCAAATTCGGACAAAATACTACAAACTGGCAAAATACCTTCTCGGACTCCCCCCGTGGGATTCTAATTCAGCCCTGTCGAAGAAGTACCAGAGCTTCCGCGAAGTGCGAAACCATGGAGTGTCGTACTAGATCGCGGTCTCTCAAAAATATATACGAATCGCCGTTGACTCGCCTAACGTATATATAAGTTTTATAAAGTTTATGTAGTGTTTCCTTTTATTGTGTGTAATTAATTTTTTTTTCTTTCTATTACTCCGCTCTTTCATTTGTTGTATAGCGGGCCTCAATAAATTGCTATTATTGTATTTTCGGTTTTCTTTCTTGAACAGCTAGTTACCCCTCCAAGACGATGTGCGAAGAGGAAGATTTGCCGGAAGTGCAACCGAAATACACAAAATTGTACTTATCCCTCCCACATCTTCTTGGAGGGGTAACTAGCTGATCAAGAAAAAACCCCAGCAATCTCGTTTTTCTATTTTATTTGAAATGAATGGTCAGCTTGGCTTCAAGCTGTGTGTCCAGTAAACCGTGTGTCCAGTAAACTAATTGAATATTATCAAATCCATTGGGTAAATAATGCATGGCAGCGAGAAAGAGGGACAAGTTGAAAAGATTTGATTTCTGAATTTGCGAACAACGTAGGTTTTTGGTGTAGTGATTTTGCATATGAAAATACAGTTGTGTTGGTGATAATCATTCCTGTTGACTGGTAACGATTCTTCTCCCACTTTCTGCCATTTCCTCAAACTCCTGATTTTGCCGTAACACGTATCTGTCCACCATCGTAACTAAATTTAGGCTTTCCCGTTGGTTTTTGCGAGGGGATTGGTTGTGTTTTCGTAACTGGACACTCTGGTTTCCACTGTTATAGAATTGTATTAACCAAGAATGAGAAATTTCAGGGTTTGAACGATAAGGATATGCTTTTTATTTTTTATGTCTAGCCACTTTCGCGGACTACAAGTCTTTGATAAGCCCTAGACTTACAAAATAAAGCGTATCTACGACAAAAACAAACACATAAGAAAAACACTATGGTTTGGCCGGGGCCGGGGCCGATCGATAAATGGTTTTCTACAATGATAGGTCGAGGTAAACAGTATTTGCAAAAAAAGTTAATAAGGCAACAAAAGGCAACCATTATTTGGTATAGTGAAACGTTTTCCTTGCTAGAAATTTCAAAGAAAAGTGGAATAATGCCATTGCCATTCAAGTGTGTATAAATGGTATGTAAGGGAATGTAAAATTGTGTGACTAGAATATCTAGAATAGAGAAGACTGCCTCCTGCGGCCAACAAGCCCTTTGGGGCTTTCTTAGCAGCTGCTGCAAAATGTTTTGTACACCTGTGTAAAATAAAATTTAATAAAATCTAATCTAATCTATTACCCAGCGAAATCAGAGTTTTTCAGAAATAGACGGATGATTAGGAAACAGAATGGAACTGTCTGCTTTGGTCGCCTATCCCTCAGCCCCCCTCCCAGTCGGCCTAACCCTGGGATACAAACATCTCCTAACAATGTCTGCTTAACCGAAAACTGTCTTTGATTCTTTTCCAGCGACTTCACTTGAAAACAGAATAAATCTGGACACTGGAAAGAGAAACTGAGGGACAACGTTTCAGTCCAGGTGATAAACCTTTTATGAGCAGCATGGCTGAATACGTCTCCCGGGATTCACTAGCCTTTTAGATCACCTTGAGCTAGGAAAAAGCAACTGAAATGTATAGTCTGCGAAATACTTTCTAGATAGAATGTTTAAATGTTTCCATAGTTTGAAGAAACCTCTTTCAGAGACAGATCACAGGTCATACAGATCATGTGATTGCATGACTTGTAAAAATATATATCTAAACAGTATAGTTGCCAGTTTTACAGCACATGTCTTACAAACAGAACTGTCATACGAATCTCTTTCTGTTTATCTTCTTTCTCCTTCCAAGACATTACCCAGTGTCCCAGTTCAATTAAACGCAGGTACAGAGATGCGAAAGGGTCAGGCTAGAGACGCGGTACCATTTTGCTAAATGGTAAAACAGAAATCTCATCCAACCAACGAAAACGCGTATAACTGTCATACCGTTTCGCATCGAATCTCCATGTTTCTCTTATTTCTCTTTTCCAGATATTATCAAATGAACGCAGGTACAGATTCGAAAGAGTCAATAAATATTCTTTGAGCCCAAGTTGACTTTGAAACATTTATTCAAACAATGTTTACAACGGATACGACAGCTACGATTCTTCATCAGCGATATTTCGGCCCTTCTTGGCAAGGGTCCTCGTAAAATGAAAGGGTCAAGCTAGAGAACCCCATGCATCCAACGAAAAAGCATGTGTCTAAATATTCTTTGAGCCCAAGCTGACTTTGAAACATTTATTCAAACAATGTTTATAACGGATACGTCAGCTACTATTCTTCATCAGCGATATTTCGGCCCTTCTTGGCAAGGGTCCTCGTCAGGCTGTAAATCCTCTGGTTCAACTTCGGGGAAGGAAAACAGATTACAGGTTACAGATTACAGATTACAGGTTTGTTTCCTTCCCGGAAGTTGAACAAAAGGATTGACAGCCTGACGAGGACCCTTGCCTAGAAGGGCCGAACTATAACTGACGAAGAATCGTAGCTGACCCATCCGTTATAAACATTGTTTGAATAGCATGTCTCTCCCATGCAGGGGCGTCACTAGCCATTAACCTTCGGGGGGGGGGGGGGGAGGCCAATCTGTGCTAACGCACTAAAAAATTTACTGACAAAAAATGGCGTTGCCGCACAATAGAACCGTGTAAAACTAACTGTAATGCATCAGTTGAGATTTTTCCTTTAAAATTCGTATATTTAAATTGACATATTCGGCTCTTTCAATAAAAAGGCAAAGCTTCCAGCGACTATCCCCAGAACATGTTAACTAAGCGCCGCATGCGAAATTTTTTCAATCTGCCTTTCCTTCTGGAAAAATTTTAAACTATGCCTACCATATAAGTTCTAGCTTCCAATGTGTTTCAGATCCCCACGAATTTTAAGACTAAAACGCCAACGAAATGGACAAGACCAAAGGTTTCGATGGGATCCCAAAAATTCAATATTTGATCCAGACAATTTGGGTCTTCTCAGACTCTTTGAACATTTTTACTACTAAATTCAGAAACAGAGTAAGGCCAAAAAGCTAATCATCTGAGAAAACCAAGTTCAGATATAGATTCAGCATGTTTGTGTTTACAAATATAAGGTTTGAAGCCAAGCTGACCACTCATTACGAAAGAAATAGAAAACCGTGATTTTCGGGGTTTTCTATTGATCAGCTAATTATCCCTCTAGGATGATGTGCGAGCGATAAATATAAATTCGGATATTTCGCTTGCACTTCCGGCAAACCGTCCTCAGTGAAAAGCAAACAACTAAATCATAAAATCCAACACAATACCAACAGAAAAGTGATGCGGAACCAACAAAACATACAACGATATGTAATTTAAAAACCGGAAAGAATAATAATATAACAATAATATAACATAATATAACAAGTTCAGATATATTCAGATATCCGTTTTGCGCTGTCAAATATTCAAATATGGATTCAGCATATGGTTACCCTATAGGCTAAGTCGTATCTCCTTCCTTCCTTACTTCTGCCCAACTTCCGGTTTCGGCCGGATTCCAGACAAACTACTTGTCTGGCAAAAAAAGAAAACTCAGAAATGAACTCAGCACGTCTCCTTACCCCCTCCATCCAACCTCTAATCAACTTCAGATTAAATTTTTACTTTTAACAAATTTTCCGGTTTCAGCCGGATTCCGAGCGATCTATACATCCGGTGAGAAAATGATTGTCATATGCAAATTCAGCATGTCTTCTTACCCGCATATCGAACATCTTATCAAATTTAATAAAACCTTTACTTTTAACAAATTCTCCGGTTTTGACCGGATTCCGGACGAACTAATTGTCCGGCGAGAAAATAAATTGCATATTCGGACTCAGTACGTTTCCTTGCCTCTAAATCGACGCTTTAATCAATTTAATACTAAACTTTTACTTTTCAAAAATTTTCCGGTTTTTGCCGTATTCTGGGTGAACTATTTGTCCGGCGAGAAAATAAGTTTCATATTCGAATTCAGCATGGTTCCTGACTTTTACATCAACTATCTCAATAGCTTTCAAAAAATATTTTTGTTGCCCCTTAATTTGAAACCCCTCCCCCCCCCCCTCATATATAGGGCTACAGAGCCCATCTTCGAACTTGACCTGTACTTTGATCCAAACGATCCTCCCACCAAGTTTCATCCAAATATCTCAATCCCTTCGAGAGTTTTCTTGCGGACAGATGGACAGACAGACGGACAACTTTTGCGATGTCATAGGTATCCCTCCACTGACGTTGTGGGATCCCAAAAACAATCCGATGATGTGCCGACGAGAATACAGACGCCCGACAAAAGCATGCACAAATTTCTGTTTTCTGTTTTTCTGTTTTCAATCTTCTGTTTCGCGCCGACAAAACTATTGAAATTTTGCCGGGCTTCGCCCGATGAAAGTCCTTTTCAAGACCTGTGCCCCCCTCACCCCATAGGGATTCCCTGCTCCCATGTATTTTTGTGTTTTCTCGGTAATATGATTGATTACAAACAAACTGAGTTTATTATGAATAGAACTGTCAGAATGTTTCTCATCTAATCTCTCTCTGTTTCTCTTTTTTCTCTTTAGGACAAATTATACGGTACCCTGGTTCAGGCTAGAGACGCTGTGCACTTCCTGCTAGATGGTCAAACCGAAAACACAAATCTAACAAAAAAGCATGTCTCTAGCATAGATTTTCTCGGACAAAAAATTAGAAAGAAAATGATCCGGAAACTGAAATCCAACAAAAAAGCATGTCTCTAGCATATATTTTCTCGAGCGAAACAGTAGAAAAAAAAACTGAGTGGTGTTACGAATTGAGCTGTCATAGAGCTCCCCCCCCCCCCCCCCGCTTTCCCTCCCTATTTCTATGACAACTTATAGGGGATCCTCGTTCAAACTAAAAACGCTGTGTACTTCTTGCTAAAAAATTTTAACAGAAACCTCACACAGCTACGCGTTATTTACTTAGAAAACCTCAAAATCTACTTCAACTCCACGACAGTTTATTATGTCTAAAGAAGAATAATTTCCCTTTTTGTTTGCCTGTTTCCACGGATGACACAAAAGAAATGAAATAAAAGACTGCGTTTGTCATGAATGAATGCAACTGTCGCCTCGGTCTCCCTCAGTTCCTTCCCCTCTCTTTATAACAGATTATCCGTTGTCTCGATTCAATTAAACGCGGTTACAGATTCAAAAGGGGTCAGGCTAAAGACGCTGTCCTGTCATAGATCCCGTAGTCAATTATCCTAATTTCTAATATTGGCAAAGGTTTCAAACTCAAAAACCCTTTGAAACCGCGAGAGACAGATCCCAGCAACGGCCTTAATCTCGGTTTTCAGTTAATCAGAATATGTCGTGTTAATTTCCAATTTAGTGGGAAGTAACCGCTGGAAACATGTGTTCTGGAGGTGCTCAGAGAAGCGGAAATCAGAATCGCAAGTAGAACTGGTCGTAATTAAAATCGAAGGTAGCTTGTATCCTTTACTTGCTTTACTTTATTTATCTGTATTCCTCAAAGCTGAAAAGTAAAAAACGTACAAACGATACGAGCAAGTCACTTATTTCCTTTCTTGAGGTAAACGAAAAACAGCGAGTCACTTGAAGGTCGCATTGTGAAGTCGGAAAATAGTCTTATTCAGACTCTTTCCTCTTCAATCTTCCAACTTTTCCTGCATCTATGTTTATACTCTTGCGTGTATTTTTCATTGATTAGTGTATAATTTCTGCTGAATTAAAAAATAAATATAAATTTAGCAGTAGTGCAAATACAATGATAACAATAGGCAAGAAATACACAAATTAAATTAGTCCTCAAAAATTCCTTCAAACTAAGCTGACTGCGAATATAGTTGACTGCGCTCAACGGATACGCCAACTGTTAAAATTTATTGATTAATTGATTTACCTGAAAATTAAATTCGGTAAAAAATCGGTGATGCATCGGTTTAACACAGTCAACTATAAATCAACTTACTTACAATTTGTGATGTCTTAAATGAGTTGTAAACTGTCTTCATTTGGTGGGAAATTACCTTTGGGTTGACCTTCTTCACCTATTTCTTGTTTCGTACTTTTATGACTGTTACATTTCTGTTGAAAAATAGTTTTCGGGTTACGAATAAACTTATGTTTTACAGGTACACGGTTCCAGGCCCTTTAAAGGGTCTTTCAGGCTGCATGGTTATTCATGAACTTCAACAGATATAAAATAAAGCTATGCGAAAAAATCGATCATAATAACAAGCTAATAAATGTAATAAGCTAAAACAATCCAAATTCTGCAGTAATTTAAAATTAAACCCATCAAAGAGGTCAGTCACGTTGAGAGCAAGTATCACTCACCAACTGCATCGTGAAACAGGGCATCGGCAACACCATGAGTCGCTTGAGAGCAAATTAATATAAATTAACTTCGAGTAAGGAATAAAAAACGTAACTTCCCATAGTTGTAGACTTTAAGTTGTAACAAACAGCCTGAAGAACGCCCTGAGCAAGAAAGGCCGAATAAAGTTTTAGATTACTATTCAATTTCTTAAAGGACCTGTCTTACCTATAATACTAACGCAACCTACTTCCATAATCACTCCATATTTCTTCACCCGTAGACCCCAATTTCGTACGGTACATTCTAATCCCTCTAGCAAAACTACACTGATTTTCTCACTTGTCGTCTTTTGCTACCTTCGATGTGTATCACGGTGTCGACGGTTGTCTGACAGAAGCATTTCTATCAGAAAAACCGGTTATGCAAATTGTTTCTCTGTTTTCGCTACAGGTCAACGGGTCTCTGAAAAGGCTAAAAATAGCCAAAACCGTGGGTTATTTGTTGAAACCACATCACACTTTTAAAGTATCTAAATATTTTTAAATACTGTAAGTTGAAGAGTAAATAGTGCGAGGGGCCTTTAAGTACCAAAATGCTCCTCCTCACATCCGAAAATGTCCTTTTTACTTTGCTGCAAAAAGCTGCTGCTTGCGACCACGAAATCCACAAAATACTGCACGTATCTCTCTGTCCATCTGCACTCGCGCTTTTTTCGTTATCTTCAAAACGGAACCCACGACCTCTCCTCATCTCCAGAGATACCCATCTTTTGTAAAACCCTAAACATCAATATTAACCATAATTTTCCCCAAAGAGGGGGGCCCTTCAACCGGTTTCAAGTTACCGCTATGATACAGGGTCCATTGAATCTTTGGAAAATGTTGACTACATAGAACTACTGTATATTCAAGTGGACTAATTCTCAACAAAGGTATCCTACTGTTACCGCTGTATTCACGCACCCCTATAAACCACTCGGTTATTTGTAGCCCCCCATTTATTGTTGCAGAGTAATGGTGAATCCAGCCGAGCGAAAAACTGTTTGATTTGACGAGAGTGAACAGTGAACTACACCAGTAATGCGAAGGGGCAAAAGAGACAGGTCGAAGTGATTGTTTCGTACGAGACTCCACACTTACCTGAAGAGAAGATGAGACTTACCTGAAGTTCGAACAAATCATTCGAACAAATTACAAATGAACTGAATTTGTAATATTCCGGTGCACAGCTTCCAAGCGGACTAGTCTCTGCAAGTCCCCCGGTACCTCATTAAAAGCACTTGTCACATGTACAGTAAAAAAATCCACAAGAAATTGAGCAGAAAATCTGCAATCTGCTCCCAGACCAAGTCCAATGAAGGCTTTGAACTGTCTGAACAGGTCCGCTCGGAGCGTTGAACTATAGAGAGTACTGCAACCTAGAATAAGACGAATTTCCTTTACAAGTAAGCTTAGATCAGTTAGCACTCGATACTGTGTTCCGGGTAGAGTGAATATTTTCTGAAAATCACTGAATCACCGGATCCAAAGAGGAATGAACAACTAAAGGACGAAAGATGGAAAAACATATCCGACCGGGCGGTGTCCGGTTGACGAGTTTGGCAGTTTCCGAACAAAACGTTGAGATTTTTCAACTTTACGATGAAAGGGCAGAAAATCGACCAGCAAAATTTTGTCCGCAGATTCGCATGTAAAATTAGTCAACGAGGGGTTGCCCACTCTCGAGTTTAGTGTACAGCAAGTTCCCGGTGCGAAATCGACCAGAAAAGTTTTGTCCGGTTGCCAAGGGTTAGAACGTTAAAAACAGCATGTTCAGAAGCGGGAATCGCCTAATTATGGTCGGCACCGCTGGTTTAGGCAGGTGCCGGGAAAGGGTGTACAGCGGTTGCCGGGAAGTGGTTAACCCCTCGTCAGTCAAATGAATTAGTTGCGTTTTGATCCGAATTCTCGATTCTCGTACAAATTATCATTTTTGCTCCTCTGACTTCTCCATTCTCGCTTTTGACAAAAACACTAATTTTGCAGCTACGTGTTTATGCATATTGAGCACCCGCACTCTGTTGATCAATCAGGGAGGAGAACGGAGAGAAGACAATCGAGAATTCTCCATCGAAGCAACTTCTCGATTCTGCAGAATCGCGATGCTTTTCCCGTCTTGATTCTGACAAAAACGCAAGAAGTGGGTGAATCGACGCTTCACGAAACTGAGGCTGGGCGAATCGACGGTAGGCAAATTGGCGGGTGGGCGAATGGACGGGTGGACGAATAGACGGGTCCCCAATTCACTTCATCTGAGTAGTCCAAAAACACGAAATAGGAGAATTCGATAATTCTTATCAAAAACACAACTATTGTGGGACGGTTGCATCACAGATGAATCGTACGAAATTCGAAACTTCGAGGAAAGAATATGTTGATTCATTAACAAGAAGTTTGGCTTCAAACCTCGTGACTGCATTTCCAGGGTTGAAGATGCTAAGTACAGAAAAGTAACGCCTCCAGAAACTAGGTAAATGACAAGTCAGTGGATTTTTCCGCAATGGCTTACTTTTGTAATTTCTTAATATTTTAAGCATAGAGGGACAAGCAAATAGAGGTACCACACATCCGAAAGAATAAGTTCATTCCATGAAATCGATTATCTGTGAATAACGGACAAACGAAGTAACGCATTTTTATCTGGTTTTCAAGCCTATTTAAGAGAAGAAGTGATGTACAACTAGACCGTCAGATCTCAGCTCTATTCGGTTAAACACTAAACGGTTGACCGTATACTGTATTTATTTATTAAAGGACCCCTCTTGCTTATTCTGCTTTTTGCAATATAATTAGCTCCCATATGGAACTATAAGCTTCTCTAATCCCCACCTTTCTCCATTGTTTCGTTTTGTAACTACGAATTTTTAGCGCTTTTTCGGCCTTTCCGAGTTTTCTCGTCACCCAACGAAAAGTTTGTCGGGATCTTCAACGTCCGTTGACGACTCTTTCACATATAAGGATGTGATAATCTTATATTTATTACTTCTTTTATTTGCTTAGTTTTCCCACTTTTTGACCATGGCACGTTCAGTTTTCAAATCTTTTGCGCCCAGCCGCCGCGTCGGAGAGCAGAAAGGCTGGATATAGGTCGACAAGCGCTAACAAGAGAATCGCTAGTTTTAGGTGGAAAGTAATGGTATTCCTAAAAACGTTTTTTATGATTCATCTCATAGGGAAAATGTAATTTCTAGTAAGAGTTGTCCTTTAACTGGCCGCAAATTCCTTATTGGCTATGCCCGTTTTCGGCTCTAGGACGAAGTATTGTTTGATTGATTACTGGTTGACTAAAGATGAGTCCATCAGTTATACAGGCACCGAGATATAAAAATGAACAGACAAGTTGTCTGTGACTCCAGGATTTATTTAAATTGTTGACTGTGTATTTATTAATTACCTAGCCGCAAACTCTTCTATGCTCGTCTTCTGCTCTAGGACGGAAGTATTGGTTAATCGATTACTGACTGACTGAAGAAGAATGGAGCAGTTCCACAAGCACTTACACGTACTGTGAATCAGCCCTGTAACGAACGGTCGCATTAGCTTCTCTCCAAACTAATTACTCTCCAACAGACAAACCTACAAAGTACTTCCGATTCTTTTTTTTTTACTACCAACTTCGAACCCCCAGAAAAGCTTAGCGATGCGAGCTCAACAGCTGCCCTACCCCCGCAACAATCCCCACTCCTTTTCAACAAAAACAATTGTCGAAATCCCAATGAAGTTTTAATTATAATGTCTAACCATCCTTACAAATTTGAGATAATGGTTTCTTCAATTTCCACTAATTTGCGTCTCCCGAATGGTGAATGAAAACGTAAAACGATATAGCCAGCGCATTCTTTTGTTTCAGTAGTGTTATAGACAATTCGTTTTTTGTTGTTTTTTTTTTAGTTTGGGATCACATTATGGGTTGGGAGCTCCAGTGAATCTCAAGTGGAGGAAATCGAGCGGCAAATTTCGGTTGTAATCAGGCGGCAAATATTAAACGGGCGTGACGCGATCTCACCTAACGCGAAGTTTAGATAAACTGCTAAAATTATTCGCATGAGTACGGAAACGATTCTACACGGAAGCCGATTAATCAATCAATCAACATATCCTTGCAAATTTATTGGCATTGCACTAACCTGGACACAAATCGAAGAAGCAATTGAAAAATAATATTTGTTATTGAAATTATGTGCACATTTTTATATTATTATATTGATATTATTGATTTTCTCTCTGAATTTTTGGCTACTAACCGATTTCGGAAGATACGAAAAAAATACTTCTGTTCCTATGCGATAGGAATCCAGTCAATACTTTTGTCTGTACGAAAGTCCGCATAGGTCTGAGAGGAACTAAATAATATGAAGCAAAATAAAAGATTAGGAATAGTTAAATCTCTTCTTCGTCAGAGGTTCCTTTGTAGAGGGGTATTTACATTAGACGCGACCTAGCAATGAACGGCACATAACATATATGACGAAAGTGGAAATTAGCAGATATTATTAGTATTTATTTGATTCCTTCAAAACTGTAGAGTAGTGTATAAAAAGGAACAACGACATGTCAATCAAACTCGCACACACTTACATACTAATAACAGCTGACCATTGAAGATAAATTAGCTTACTAAATCTACAACGAAATATATACGTACGGGCACACTTTACGAAGTCATAGGTATCCTGACACCGAGGTTTTGGAATCTGATCTAAACAAGACCAAAGGTTTCGATGGGATGCCACAAATTCAATATCTGATCCAGACAACTGGGTCTTGTCTTAGCCAGATCCAGTCATCGCCAGACTCCTTAAACATTTTTACAATTAAAATTCAGAAACAGGTTACGGCCAAATAGCTAGTCATCTGAGAAAACGAAGTTCAGATATGGATTCAGCATGTGTGTTTACCCTTATAAGTCATATCTGTTTTGACGAAAACTTCCTGCCACTTCTGCCAATTTCCTGGTTTTGGCCGAACTCCAGAATCACTTGTTCGGCGAAAAAAGAAAGCTCAAACACGAACTCAGGGTATCTTCTTTCCCCAATAATCAACATCTAATCAACTTCAAATAAAAATTTAACTTATAACAAATTTTCCGACTCCAGCCGGATTCCGGTCGAACTATATTTTCGGGTAAAATATGATTGTAAAACACGGATTCAGCATCTCTTCTCACCCTTAAATCGGTTATCTAATCAACTCCAAATAAAACTTTTAATTTTAACAAACTTTCCGGTTTGGACCGGATTACGGGCGAACTACTTGTCCGTCGAGAAAATGGTTTTCACCATCGTCCTCAGCATGTCTTCCTACCCCTAAATCGAACATTTAATCAACTTCAAATATAACTTTTAATTTTAACAAGCTTTCCGGTTTTGGCCGGATTCCGGGCGAACTACTTGTCCGATGACAAAATAGTTTTCACCATCGTGTTCAGCATGTCTTCTTACCCCATAACCTCCCCCCCCCCGAAATAAATTCCTGGATACGGGCCTGGTTGGTAATGACCTCTAACATTCGCCAAAGGAGCAACGCACTGCTAGGCTTGTCTGAAACGATCTTGTATGTCTCGGACAGACAATCAGGGTTGGGCGCGGTCGGGAACCAGATTCCTGACAGGATGTCCCGCATCATTTCCAAACGAAAAAGTTCAGATATTACTATTTACTCTTCAACTGACAGTATTTTAAAATATTTGAATTCTTTTAAAACTAGGCTGTGCTTTAAAAAAATAACTCACGGTTTTGGCTTTTTAAGGCTTTTCCGAGACCGGTTGACTTGTAGCGAAAATAGGGAACCAATTTACATAATCAGTTTTTCTGCAGAAAAACTTCTCGCAAACAAACGTCGGCAGCGTGATACACATCGAAGGTAGCAAAACACGGCAAGGGAAAAACTCAGCCTGGTTCTGTTAGAGGAGGTAGAATGTACCGTTCGAAATTGGGGTCTCCGGGTTTAGAAATATTTGGAGTGATTTTGGAAATAGGTTGCATTAGTATTATCGGTAAGACAGGTCCTTTAAGACTAATGACGAAATTAAAGAAAACCGGACCAGGACAACTTGATCGTCTGTTCTCAGCATTCGAAGATGCGATGATTAAAATTAGGGCCATGGGTTCACCCGGTCGTCTGCCAAATCATAACCCCGGTTCCAAGTCCACAAATTTCATAAGAAAATATATATATTCATTATACTCAAGCAAGTTCAGACAGCGTAAATATCAACGTAGGATAATTCAACCAAAATAGTAGCCTACTACTGATAATCTAACGAACGGACCTAACTACCAACTGAGACCGTCGAAGGAAAAACAACAGGGAAGAGACCTGGCACCATGTCTTCGAAAAGCAGTTAACGAGCATCTTGTACGCGAAAGGCTAAGATCACTCACCAAAACGGTCCACCCTGAAGCTTCCATCCCCTCTTGCTAAACGAATTGAGTTCTTCATTTGTGGCAGAGCATATGAAACGCGTGAGAGCGGTCCTTTTGTTTCTATATTCCTATTGTTCAACCAGTGAGACTTTCGGAGATCTAAAACAGAAAACGTTATGGAATTTGATAGCTGGTAGCGACGTCCAATGAAAGAAGACAGACTTGGCAAACTAATAAAACAAAAACAAAAAATAAGTTGTGGTATAGGAGGGCATTCTCGAGGGAACGTCAGACTGAGAAAGCAACTGGATCCACCGGCGAACTTCCCTCTCGGTAAACTAGACAGCTGTATCGGGCCCAAACCTAGCCAGGAGCCCAGACCGGCCCAGACCAGGGGCTGAAGTGGTTAATGAAAAATTACAATGTGTAAAGAAAAAGTTTAGTTACCTTTATCATGGTGCATTTTATTTATAAGTCTGCTTGCCTATTTTTAAAGTGAAAGTAAGTTAAATAAACAAGAGCTGGAGGCTCATATGGCACTTGCAAGGCTGGGCAAGAGGATAAAGGAAGGAATTCGTTAATTCGTGGGTTTATTGTGATCATTTGTAAGCAAAACCCTTGGGATAAGAATGATCATTGGTCCTTAGAAATCACGAGAATTTATTGTTCGTAAAAACTATTTTATTCGCACTTTAACGGCACTAGAGGTTCATCTGTAATGAACACTCATGAAGCAGAAATGATGATAAGCTCATTGGAATCATGAAAAAGAATATTTTGCTCAAAATTATTGTTTGTACTTTAAGAAATTCACTTGTAAGCAAAAACCCTTGAGGCAAAAATGTTCACGGTCCCTTGGGAATCATGAATACATATCGTTTGATTAAAGCATTTTTTTTTACTTTTCGGTTAAGAAAGGCACTTTAAGGGTTCTAAAAATTAATTTGAGTGAAAATGTATCCTTTGCTTAAAAGTATTTTTGGTACTTTGTGGTTAGGATTAGCACTTTAAGGGATGGTCGGATCCAATCTCTAAGCCGATCTAATATTCAAGCCGCAAGTTTACAAGGAGAAGTCATACATACCCCAAGATTTCAGATTCCCCCTCCATCCACTCCCCCACGATGGTTGGGTCGGGGAACTGACTATTTCTAAGCCGCTCTTCTCAAGTCTTTAATGTTCGAGCAAAGTTTCGTTGTCCTAGCACATCTGGAAATACCTTAACTCACGATAACCGGAATGCCCCCCCTCCCCCCAGAGTGCCCAAATAAGATCCAGTTCTATCACTGACGTATGTAGTTCTTGTGCTTGTCCTTCCCAACAAGTTTCATCCCAATCGGTCCACTCTAAGCGTGTCACAAGATTTCCGGTTCCCCCCTCCGACTCCCCCCACATTCATAGGATCCGGTCCAGACTTTAAACGGGTCATCCGAGACACGAGTTCTTTCCAAATATCAAGTTTCGTTAAGATCCGATCACCCGTTCGCAAAGTTATACGTGCCTCAAGATTCCGGACTCTCCCCTCCCTCCACCACGCACCCCCCGGTGGTGAGATCGGGAAGTTGACTATTGCCAGGTTATCTGGTCGGATCCCTGACTTGTCTTCCAAGTTTCATTGCCCTTACTTAACTCCGTATCACCGAAATTCCGGACCCCCCCTCCAACTCCCCCACAGTGCAGGAATCCGGTCCGATTCTATCAATGATGTACCTAGGGCTTGTGCTTGTTCCTCCCAGAAAGTTTCATCCCGATCGCTCGACTTTAAGCGTGTCACATGATTTCCGGTTCCCCCTCCGCCCCTCCCCCATTCATCAGACTCGGTCCGGACTTGAAATGGGACATCTGAGACATAATGTCTTTCTAAATACCCGTTGGAAAGTTATGCATGTCAGTAAATTCCCCTCTCCCTCCCCCCACGATGGTCGGATCGGGCAAGTGACTATTTCCAAGTTAATTTGGTTGGGTCCCTAATTCGCCTGCCAAGTTTTATCGTCCTAGCACATCTGGAAGTACCCTAACTCGCAAACACCGGACTAACCGACCAACCGACGGAAAAGTGATCGGTATATGGCACTTGCATAAAAAAGGAAGTTTGTTGTTTGCTAAATTATGCTGCGAGCAGAGGTCAAGAGCGAAAGAAACTAGGTTGTAGGGCATGCATCGAAATCGGGCCTTACTTGTAGCGCCGCCCACTACGTTAGCGACATTTAAAGTGGGACAAATCCAAAAATGTCTAGTGCAGCTAAGATGTGATCTGTATACATCAAGGAAACAGTGGAGGATGTATCTTTCTTCTTTTTGGGATCCCAAAACGTAAGTGGAGGGATACCTATGACATCGCAAAAGTTTGTCCGTCCGTCCGTCTGTAAGCACGATAACTCTCGAAGGGAATGAGATATTTTGATGAAACTTGGTGTCAGGATTGTTTGGGTCAAGGGTAAGGTCGAGTTCGTAGATGGGCTCTGTAGCCCTATATTTGGGGGGTGGGAGAGGGGGTTCAATTTAAGGGACAAACAAAATATTTTTAAACAGCTAATGTGATAGTCGATTATGGGGTAAAAAGACATGCTGAGCACGATGGTGAAACCATTTTCTCACTGGACGAGTAGTTCGTCCGGAATCCGGCAAAAACCGGAAAGTTGGTTAAAAGTAAAAGTTTCATTTGAAGTTGATTAAATGGTTGATTAAGGGGTAAGAAGACATGCTGATCATGATGGTGAAAATCATTTTGTCACCGGACAAGCAGTTCGTCCGGAATCCGGCCAAAACCTGAAAGTTGGTTAAAAGTAACAGTTTCATTTGAAGTTGATTAAATGTTTGATTTATGGGTAAGAAGACATGCTGAACCCGATGGTGAAAACCATTTTCGCCTGTAATCCGGCCAAAACCGGAAAATATGTTTTTTACCCAGACATATAATTAGTCCGGAATCCGGTTGTACCCGCATTTTTTTTAAGTCAAAATATTATTTAAATTTGATTAGATTTCTTTATAGGGATAAGGAGATAAGCCGGCTTCGTTTCTGAATTTTTCTTTTTTTGCTGGACTAGTAGTTCGCTCGGAATTCGGGCGAAACCGCAAATTTGGCAGTAGTAAAGCAGGAAGTTTCGGTCAATATCGTCAAAATAGAGAAGGCTTACAGAGGTATAGATAGATAGATAGAATATCTGAACTCAGTTTTCTCTGATGACTAGCCTGGCGACGACAAGACCGAATTGTCTGGATCAAATCTTAGATTTTTGGGATCCCATCAACACCTTTGGTCTTGTTTTTGCTGTGTCTGGAATATGGAGTTTTTGGAGCCAGCACTAGTACACGACTGATTGAGTTTGAGTTTTCTATTGTTAGTGTCGCTGCTATTCCCTACACCCTCGTGTTTTTTTTGCTCTGGTCTCGATTTTCTGGATCTCGACATCCGGGCCTAACCGGACTGGATCCCCGTCAATCGTTCCGATGGGCCATTTCTCCGAATTCCATCTAGGAAGAAGATCTTTTAGACGCGTTTAGTCCCTTTTCGTTTTTTTTAATGATAATTTGTTTATCTTGTGCATTCACTATGTTATTGAAAACTCACTGTATTTTTTCCTTTTATTTGTCTGTACTGCGATATTTTCCTCTTCTTAACTGCGTAAATAAAATTTCGTCATCACCATCACTGCCGAATCCATCATCCTGCTTGCGTTGGTTAGTGGGCTTCCGAGTTATATTTCATAAAGGCCTTGGTGAGGGGTGGCACGAAGGGGGGGGGGTGATCCCCCCCCCCTGCCTTTTGCAAAGTCGTATCATTCGTTTATGTTGGTCTCGCCGAGGTCCCGGTCATTTATTTTAATCAAAAACAATCCGAGTCGTTAAACAAAATTTGTTAATTTTGGCTCTGCACAGCTTCAGTCGTAAGCCCGTCCCTAAAGACAAGTCGAGTCGTTCAAACCAGGTTTCACAACCCCGATAGATAGGTCGGAGACATGATTCATGCGGCAGCAATACGGCTACCTGTTCTGGTCCCAAGTGATTTGTATCTGCCTGACTTTCAGATTTTGGCCTGTCAAAATTACAATAGGTTAGTGGTTAAAGTGAAGTCTGACTGGATAACATTAATATACCTTATAGACCAAAAGCGAGAGACAAGGTTATATGTATGGATTGTTGGTCAAACTTTGAAACTTTGACTACAAGTGAAAAAAGAAGTCATAGAATTTTTAAGCCTAATGGAAAAGCCATCAGAAATCAAATGACAGGAGCCCCGCGAAAGAAGTGTACCAAGAACAGATGGAAAAATGTCGATTAGAAAGCCAGGTTGACGTGGGAACAACGCTTGAAAAAGGACAAGGAAGAATTTTAACATACCCGAAATTTGTTTTCCAGGACAGGAGGGTTTCTGCAGACGTTGGAATACCTCATTCTACTCGGGAGGTAAATTTTTGGCATCTATGCTAGCAGAGGCGTTACTAGCCAAAATGTTTGGGGAGGGGGGGGGGGGCAAAGTATTTACCGATGGGCTGGTTCTTTTTCTGCGAAAAAAAACGGCGGTTTGGCGAAAAATCGACTGTTTCCGAAAAAAAATCGACTGTTTTTACGAAAAATCGCCGTGTTTCGCGCCGATTCAGCTTTTGGGATCCCAAAACGTAAGTGGAGGGATACCTATGACATCGCAAAAGTTGTCCGTCTGTCCGCACGATAACTCTCGAAGGGATTGAGATATTTTGATGAAACTTGGTCGGAGGATTCTTTGGGCCAAAGTACAGGTCAAGTTCGAAGATGGGCTCTGTAGCCGTATATTTGAGGGTGGGGGAGGGGTTTCAAATTAAGGGACAAACAAATATTTTTTGAAAGCTATTGAGATAGTCGATTATGAGGTAAGAAGACATGCTAAGCACGATAATGAAAACCATTTGCTTGTCGGACAAGTGGTTCGCCTAGAATCTGGCAAAAACCGGAAAGTTTATTAAAAGTAAAAGTTGACATGCTGATTACGATGGTGAAAAACATTTTCTCGCTGGACATGTAGTTCATCCGGAATCCGAGAAAATCCGGAAAGTTGGTTAAAAGAAAAAGTTTCATCTGAACTTGATTAAATGTTTGATTTAGGGATAAGAAGACATGCTGAGCATGATGCTGAAAATCATTTTCTCGCCGGACAAGTAGTTTTTCCGGAATCCGGCAAAAAAACGGAAAGTTTGTTAAAAGTAAAAGTATTATTTGAAGTTGATTAAATGTTTGATTTAGAGGTAAAACGACATGCTGAACACGGTGGTGAAAAACATTTTCTCGCTGGACATGTAGTTCATCCGGAATCCGAGAAAATCCGGAAAGTTGGTTAAAAGAAAAAGTTTCATCTGAACTTGATTAAATGTTTGATTTAGGGATAAGAAGACATGCTGAGCATGATGCTGAAATCATTTTCTCGCCGGACAAGTAGTTCGTCCGGAATCCGGCAAAAAACGGAAAGTTTGTTAAAAGTAAAAGTATTATTTGAAGTTGATTAAATGTTTGATTTAGAGGTAAAACGACATGCTGAACACGATGGTGAAAACCATTGTTAAAAGCAAAAGTTTTATCTGAAGTTGATTAGATGATAGATTTAGGGGTAAGAAGAGACGCTGAGTCTGTATATGACAATCATTTTTACCCGGACATATAATTAGTAAGGAATCCGGTTGTCCCTGCATTTTTTTTAAGTCAGAGTTTTATTTAAAGTTGATTAGATGTTCTTTATAGGGATAAGGAGATACGCTGGATTCGTTTCTGAATTTTTCTTTTTTGCTGGACTAGTAGTTCGCTCGTAATTCGGGCGAAACCACAAATTTGACAGAAGTAAAGCAGGAAGTTTCGGTCAGTATCGTCAAAATAGATATGGCTTATAGAGGTATAGATAGATAGAATATCTGAACTCGGTTTTCTACAGTCAGTCAAGACATACAGACAGTCAGTCAAAACAGACAGAAAGACAGACAGTCACTCAAGACAGACATACAGTGAGACAGACATAGAGTCAAGACAGACAGACAGACATTCAAGACAGACAGACAGACAGACAGATAGACAGTCAGTCAGTCAGTCAAGACAGACAGACAGTCAGTCAGTCAGTCAAGACAGACAGACAGTCAGTCAGTCAAGACAGACAGACATACAGTCAAGACAGACAGACAGTCAAGACAGACAGACAGAGAGGTAGACAGACAGACTGACTGTGATACAGGTCACTTACACCTCGTACTAAATAGTGTTTAAGTTCCAATATTCGAAACAATCTGAATACTGTAAAACTAAGCTCTGCTTTTAACAAATTATTCACGACTTTAGCTGTTTTAAGCCGTTTCCCAGATCCAATGACTTCTATAAACAAGACCAACGTTTCCGACGGGATCCCAAAAATTGTATATTTGATTCAGACAATTAAGTTTTGCTTTCGCCGGATCCAGTGTTCGCCGGACTGTTTGGACATGTTTACTTTTAAAATTTAGAAAAGAGTAAGGCCAAATTCGATTCAGGGGTAGGAAGACATGCTGAATCCACATCTAAAATTTGTTTTCTTAGATGATCAGTAATTTGGCCTTACTCTTTTCTAAATTTTAAAAGTAAACATGTCCAAACAGTCCGGCGAACACTGGATCCGGCGAAAGCAAAACTTAATTGTCTGAATCAAATATAAAATTTTTGGGATCCCGTCGGAAACGTTGGTCTTGAAAGTCATTGGATCTGGGAAACGGCTTAAACAGCTAAAGTCGTGAATAATTTGTTAAAAGCAGAGCTTAGTTTTACAGTATTCAGATTGTTTCGAATATTGGAACTTAAACA
>JAKZAP010000012.1:22894465-23009559 GCA_023053575.1 Branchinecta lynchi | reverse complement strand
CAGTCAGTTAAAACAGAGAGACAGATATTCAGTCAGACAAGACAGACAGACAGACAGACAGTCAGTCAAGACAGACAAACAGACAGACACTCAGTCAGTCAAGACAGTCAAGACAGTCAAGACAGACAGACAGACAGTCAGTCAAGACAGACAGTCAGTCAAAACAGAGAGACAGATAGTCAGTCAGTCAAGACAGACAGACAGTCAAGACAGAGAGACAGACAGTCAGTTAAAACAGAGAGACAGATAGTCAGTCAGACAAGACAGACTGACAGACAGACAGTCAGTCAAAACAGACAAACAGACAGTCAGTCAAGAGAGACGGACAAACAGTAAGTCAAGACAGAGAGACAGACAGTTAGTCAAGACAGACAGAAAGACAGACAGACAGTCAGTCAAGACAGACAGACAGTCAGTCAAGACAGACAGACAGACAGACAGTCAGTCAAGACAGAAAGACAGACAGTCAAGACAGACAGACAAACAGACAGTCAGTCAAGAGAGACAGACAGACAGTCAGTCAAGACAGACAGACAGACAGTCAGTCAAGACAGACAGACAAACAGTCAGTCAAGACAGACAGACAGACAGACAGTCAGTCAAGACAGACAGACCGACAGTCAGTCAAGACAGACAGACCGACAGTCAGTCAAGACAGACAGTCAGTCAAAACAGACAGTCAGTCAAAACAGAGAGACAGATAGTCAGTTTGTCAAGACAGACAGACAGACAGTCAGTCAAGACAGGCAGGCAGACAGTCAGTCAAGACAGATAGACAGACAGACAGACAGACAGACAGTCAGTCAAGACAGAAAGTCAGTCAAGACAGACAGTCAGTCAAGACAGACAGTCAGTCAAGACAGACAGACAGACAGTCAGTCAAGACAGACAGACAGACAGTCAGTCAGTCAAGACAGAGAGACAGGCAGTCAGTCAAGACAGACAGACAGACAGTCAGTTAAAACAGAGAGACAGATATTCAGTCAGACAAGAAAGACAGACAGACAGTCAATTAAGACAGACAGACAGACAGTAAGTCAAGAAAGACGGACAGACAGTCAGTCAAGACAGAGTGACAGACAGTCAGTCAAGACAGACAGACAGAAATTCAGTCAAGACAGACAGACAGACAGTCAGTCAAGACAGACAGACAGACAGTCAGTCAAGACAGACAGACAGACAGTCAAGACAGACAGACAGACAGTCAGTCAAGACAGACAGACAGAAAGTCAATCAAGACAGACAGAGAGACACTCCGTCAAGACAGACAGACAGACAGACAGTCAGTCAGTCAGTCAGTCGAGACTGACATACAGACAGTCAGTCAGTCAGTCGAGACTGACATACAGACAGTCAGTCAAGACAGACAGACAGACAGTTAGTCAAGAAAGACAGACAGACAGACAGTCAATCAAGACAGACAGACAAACAGACAGTCAGTCAAGACAGACAGACAGACAGTCAGTCAAGACAGACAGCCAGTCAAGACAGACAGACAGACAGTCAGTCAAGACAGACAGACAGACAGTCAGTCAAGACAGAAAGACAGACAGTCAGTCAGTCAGTCAAGACAGACAGACAGACAGTCAGTCAAGACAGACAGACAGACAGACAGTCAGTCAAGACAGACAGACATTCAATCAAGACATACAGACAAACAGACAGTCAAGACAGACAGACAGACAGTCAGTTCAGACAGACAGACCGACAGTCAGTCAAGACAGAGAGACAGACAGTCAGTCAAGACAGACAGACAGACAGTCAGTCAAGAGAGACGGACAGACAGTCAGTCAAGACAGAGAGACAGACAGTCAGTCAAGACAGACAGTCAAGACAGACAGTCAAGACAGACAGAAAGACAGACAGACAGTCAGTCAAGACAGACAGAACAGACAGACAGTCAGTCAAGACAGACAGACAGACAGTCAGTCAAAACAGACAGACAGACAGAGAGTCAGTCAAGACAGACAGACAGTCAATCAAGAAATACAGACAAACAGACAGTCAGTCAAGACAGACAGACAGACAGTCAGTCAAGATAGACAGACAGACAGTCAGTCAAGACAGACAGACAGACAGTCAGTCAAGACAGACAGACAGACAGTCAGTCAAGACAGAAAGACAGACAGTCAGTCAAGAGAGACGGACAGACAGTCAGTCAAGACAGAGAGACAGACAGTCAGTCAAGACAGACAGTCAAGACAGACAGTCAAGACAGACAGAAAGACAGACTGACAGACAGAAAACAAAACAGAGAGACAGATAGTCAGTCATTCAAGACAGACAGACAGACAGTCAGTCAAGACAGACAGACAGACAGACAGTCAGTCAAGACTGACAGACAGACAGTCAGTCAAGACAGACAGTCAGTCAAGACAGACAGACAGACAGTCAGTGAAGACAGAGAGTCATTCAAGACAGACAGACAGACAGTAAGTTAAAACAGAGAGACAGATATTCAGTCAGACAAGACAGACAGTCAGACAGTCTGTCAAGACAGACAGACAGACAGTCAGTCAAGACAGACAGACAGACAGTCAGTCATGACAGACAGACAGACAGTCAAGACAGACAGACAGACAGTCAGTCAAGACAAACAGACAGACAGTCAGTGAAGACGGACAGACAGACACTCAGTCAAGACAGACACTCAGTCAAGACAGACAGACAGACAGACAGTCAGTCAGTCAGTCAAGACTAACAGACAGACAGTCAAGACAGACAGATAGAAAGACAATTAGTCAGTCAAGGTAGACAGTCAATCAATCAAGACAGACAAAAAGACAGTCAGTCAAGACAGACAGATACTCAGTCAGTCAAGACAGACAGACAGTCAGCCAGTCAAGACAGACAGACAGACAGTCAGTCAAGACAGACAATCAGTCGAAACAGACAGTCAGTTGAAACAGAGAGACAGATAGTCAGTCAGTCAAGACAGACAGACAGACAGTCAGTCAAGACAGACAGACAGAAAACAAAAAAGAGAGACAGATAGTCGGTCAGTCAAGACAGACAGACAGTCAGTCAAGACAGACAGACAGACAGTCAGTCAAGACAGACAGACAGACAGTCAGTGAAGACTGACAGACAGAAAGTCAGTCAAGACAGACAGATAGATAGACAGTCAGTCAGTCAAGGTAGACAGGCAATCAGTCGAGACAGACAAAAAGACAGTCAGTCAAGACAGACAGACACTCAGTCAGTCAAGACAGACAGACAGTCAGTCAGTCAAGACAGACAGACCGACAGTCAGTGAAGACAGACAGTCAGTCAAAACTGACTGACTGAAGACAGACAGACAGACAGTCAGTCAAGACTGGCAGACAAACAGTCAGTCAAGACAGACAGACAGACAGTCAGTCAAGACAGACAGACAGACAGTCAGTCAAGACAGACAGACAGACAGACAGACAGTCAGTCAAGACAGACGGACAGACAGTCAGTCAAGACAGACAGACAGAAAACAAAAAAGAGAGACAGATAGTCGGTCAGTCAAGACAGACAGACAGTCAGTCAAGACAGACAGACAGACAGTCAGTCAAGACAGACAGACAGACAGTCAGTGAAGACTGACAGACAGATAGATAGACAGTCAGTCAGTCAAGGTAGACAGGCAATCAGTCGAGACAGACAAAAAGACAGTCAGTCAAGACAGACAGACACTCAGTCAGTCAAGACAGACAGACAGTCAGTCAGTCAAGACAGACAGACCGACAGTCAGTGAAGACAGACAGTCAGTCAAAACTGACTGACTGAAGACAGACAGACAGACAGTCAGTCAAGACAGGCAGACAAACAGTCAGTCAAGACAGACAGACAGACAGTCAGTCAAGACAGACAGACAGACAGTCAGTCAAGACAGACAGACAGACAGACAGACAGTCAGTCAAGACAGACGGACAGGAAGTCAGCCAAAACAGACAGACAGACAGTCAGTCAGGACAGATAGACAGACAGTCAGTCAAGACAGACAGACAGACAGACAGACAGTCAGTCAGTCAAGACAGACAGACAGACACTCAGTCAAGACTGACAGAAGGAAAGTCAGTCAAGACAGACAGACAGATAGACAGTCAGTCAGTCAAGGTAGACAGGCAATCAGTCGAGACAGACAAATAGACAGTCAGTCAAGACAGACAGACAGTCAGTCAGTCAGTCAAGACAGACAGACAGACAGTCAGTCAAGACAGACAGTCAGTCAAAACAAAGAGACAGACAGTCAGTCAAGACAGACAGACAGACAGACAGTCAGTCAAGACAGACAGACAGACAGTCAAGACAGGCAGACAAACAGACAGTCAGTCAAGACAGACAGACAGACAGTCAGTCAAGACAGACAGACAGACAGTCAGTCAAGACAGACAGACAAACAGTCAGTCAAGACAGAGAGTCAGTCAAGACAGAGAGACAGGCAGTCAGTCAAGACAGACAGACAGACAGTCAGTTAAAACAGAGAGACAGATATTCAGTCAGACAAGACAGACAGACAGACAGATGGACAGTCAGTCAGTCAAGGTAGACAGGCAATCAGTCGAGACAGACAAAAAGACAGTCAGTCAAGACAGACAGACCCTCAGTCAGTCAAGACAGACAGACATTCAGTCAGTCAAGACAGACAGACCGACAGTCAGTCAAGACAGACAGACCGACAGCCAGTCAAGACAGACAGACCGACAGTCAGTCAAGACAGACAGTCAGTCAAAACAGAGATACAGATAGTCAGTCAGTCAAGACAGACAGACAGACAGTCAGTCAAGACAGATAGACAGACAGACAGACAGACAGACAGACAGACAGTCAGTCAAGACAGACAGTCAGTCAAGACAGACAGACAGACAGTCAGTCAAGACAGACAGACAGACAGTCAGTCAAGACAGAGAGACAGGCAGTCAGTTAAGACAGACAGACCGACAGTCAGTTAAAACAGAGAGACAGATATTCAGTCAGACAAGACAGACAGTCAATTAAGACAGACAGACAGACAGTAAGTCAAGAAAGACGGACAGACAGTCAGTCAAGACAGAGAGACAGACAGTCAGTCAAGACAGACAGACAGAAATTCAGTCAAGACAGATAGACAGACAGTCAGTCAAGACAGACAGACAGACAGTCAAGACAGACAGACAGACAGTCAGTCAAGACAGACAGACAGACAGTCAATCAAAACAGACAGAGAGACACTTTGTCAAGACAGACAGACAGACAGACAGTCAGTCAGTCAGTCGAGACTGACATACAGACAGCCAGTCAGTCAGTCGAGACTGACATACAGACAGTCAGTCAAGACAGACAGACAGACAGTCAGTCAAGACAGACAGACAGACAGACAGTCAAGACAGACAGACAGACAGTCAGTCAAGACAGACAGTCAGTCAGTCAGTCAAGACAGACAGACAGACAGTCAGTCAAGACAGAGAGTCAGTCAAGACAGAGAGACAGACAGTCAGTCAAGACATACAGACAGACAGTCAGTTAAAACAGAGAGACAGACAGTCAGTCAAGACAGACAGACAGACAGTCAGTCAAGACCGACAGACAGACAGTCAGTCAAGACAGACAGACAGACAGTCAAGACAGACAGACAGACAGTTAGTCAAGACAGACAGACAGTCAGTCAGTCAAGACAGACAGACAGTCAGTCAGTCAAGACAGACAGTCAGTCAAGACTGACAGACAAAAAACAAAACAGAGAGACAGATAGTCAGTCAGTCAAGACAGACAGACAGACAGTCAGTCAAGACTGACAACCAGACAGTCAGTCAAGACAGACAGTCAGTCGAAACAGAGAGACAGATAGTCAGTCAGTCAAGACAGACAGACAGACAGTCAGTCAAGACTGACAGACAGAAAACAAAACAGAGAGACAGATAGTCAGTCATTCAAGACAGACAGACAGACAGTCAGTCAAGACAGACAGACAGACAGTCAGTCAAGACTGACAGACAGACAGTCAGTCAAGACAGACAGACAGACAGTCAGTCAAGACAGACAGACAGACAGACAGTCAAGACAGACAGTCAGTCAGTCAGTCGAGACTGACATACAGACAGTCAGTCAGTCAGTCGAGACTGACATACAGACAGTCAGTCAAGACAGACAGACAGACAGTCAGTCAAGAAAGACAGACAGACAGACAGTCAGTCAAGACAGACAGACAGACAGTCAGTCAAGACTGACAGACAGACAGTCAGTCAAGACAGACAGACAGACAGTCAGTCAAGACAGACAGACAGACAGACAGTCAAGACAGACAGTCAGTCAGTCAGTCGAGACTGACATACAGACAGCCAGTCAGTCAGTCGAGACTGACATACAGACAGTCAGTCAAGACAGACAGACAGACAGTCAGTCAAGACAGACAGACAGACAGACAGTCAAGACAGACAGTCAGTCAGTCAGTCGAGACTGACATACAGACAGTCAGTCAGTCAGTCGAGACTGACATACAGACAGTCAGTCAAGACAGACAGACAGACAGTCAGTCAAGAAAGACAGACAGACAGACAGTCAATCAAGACAGACAGACAAACAGACAGTCAGTCAAGACAGACAGACAGACAGTCAGTCAAGACAGAGAGTCAGTCAAGACAGAGAGACAGACAGTCAGTCAAGACATACAGACAGACAGTCAGTTAAAACAGAGAGACAGATATTCAGTCAGACAAGACAGACAGACAGACAGTCAGTCAAGACAGACAGACAGCCAGTCAGTCAAGAGAGACGGACAGACAGTCAGTCAAGACAGAGAGACAGACAGTCAGTCAAGACAGACAGACAGACAGTCAGTCAAGACCGACAGACAGACAGTCAGTCAAGACAGACAGACAGACAGTCAAGACAGACAGACAGACAGTTAGTCAAGACAGACAGACAGTCAGTCAGTCAAGACAGACAGACAGTCAGTCAGTCAAGACAGACAGTCAGTCAAGACTGACAGACAAAAAACAAAACAGAGAGACAGATAGTCAGTCAGTCAAGACAGACAGACAGACAGTCAGTCAAGACTGACAACCAGACAGTCAGTCAAGACAGACAGTCAGTCGAAACAGAGAGACAGATAGTCAGTCAGTCAAGACAGACAGACAGACAGTCAGTCAAGACTGACAGACAGAAAACAAAACAGAGAGACAGATAGTCAGTCATTCAAGACAGACAGACAGACAGTCAGTCAAGACAGACAGACAGACAGTCAGTCAAGACAGACAGACAGACAGTCAGTCAAGACTGACAGACAGACAGTCAGTCAAGACAGACAGTCAGTCAAAACAGAGAGACAGATAGTCAGTCAAGACAGACAGACAGACAGTCAGTCAAGACTGACAGACAGACAGTCAGTCAAGACAGACAGTCAGTCAAAACAGAGAGACAGACAGACAGTCAATCAAGACAGACAGACAGTCAGTCAAGACAGACAGACAGACAGACAGTCAGTAAAGACAGACGGACAGGAAGTCAGTCAAGACAGACAGACAGACAGTCACTCAGTCAGTCAAGACAGACAGACAGTCAGTCAGTCAAGACAGACAGATACTCAGTCAGTCAAGACAGACAGACAGTCAGTCAGTCAAGACAGACAGAAAGACAGTCAGTCAAGACAGACAGTCAGTCGAAACAGACAGTCAGTTGAAACAGAGAGACAGATAGTCAGTCAGTCAAGACAGACAGACAGACAGTCAGTCAAGACAGACAGACAGAAAACAAAAAAGAGAGACAGATAGTCGGTCAGTCAAGACAGACCGACAGTCAGTCAAGAAAGACAGACAGACAGTCAGTCAAGACAGACAGACAGACAGTCTGTGAAGACTGACAGACAGAAAGTCAGTCAAGACAGACAGACAGATAGACAGGGAAGACAGACAGTCAGTCAAAACAGAGAGACAGATAGTCAGTCAGTCAAGACAGACAGACAGACAGTCAGTCAAGACAGGCAGACAAACAGTCAGTCAAGACAGACAGTCAGTCAAAACAGAGAGACAGATAGTCAGTCAAGACAGACAGACAGACAGTCAGTCAAGACTGACAGACAGACAGTCAGTCAAGACAGACAGACAGTCAGTCAAGACAGACAGACAGACAGACAGTCAGTAAAGACAGACGGACAGGAAGTCAGTCAAGACAGACAGACAGACAGTCACTCAGTCAGTCAAACCAGACAGACAGTCAGTCAGTCAAGACAGACAGATACTCAGTCAGTCAAGACAGACAGACAGTCAGTCAGTCAAGACAGACAGACAGACAGTCAGTCAAGACAAACAGACAGACAGACAGACAGTCAGTCAGTCAAGACAGACAGACAGACACTCAGTCAAGACTGACAGAAGGAAAGTCAGTCAAAACAGACAGACAGATAGACAGTCAGTCAGTCAAGGTAGACAGGCAATCAGTCGAGACAGACAAAAAGACAGTCAGTCAAGACAGACAGACACTCAGTCAGTCAAGACAGACAGACAGTCAGTCAGTCAGTCAAGACAGACAGACAGACAGTCAGTCAAGACAGACAGTCAGTCAAAACAGAGAGACAGATAGTCAGTCAGTCAAGACAGACAGACAGTCAAGACAGAGAGACAGACAGTCAGTTAAAACAGAGAGACAGATATTCAGTCAGACAAGACAGACAGACAGACAGACAGTCAGTCAAGACAGACAAACAGACAGACACTCAGTCAGTCAAGACAGTCAAGACAGTCAAGACAGACAGACAGACAGTCAGTCAAGACAGACAGTCAGTCAAAACAGAGAGACAGATAGTCAGTCAGTCAAGACAGACAGACAGTCAAGACAGAGAGACAGACAGTCAGTCAAGACAAACAGACAGACAGACAGACAGACAGTCAGTCAGTCAAGACAGACAGACAGACACTCAGTCAAGACTGACAGAAGGAAAGTCAGTCAAGACAGACAGACAGATAGACAGTCAGTTAGTCAAGGTAGACAGGCAATCAGTCGAGACAGACAAAAAGACAGTCAGTCAAGACAGACAGACACTCAGTCAGTCAAGACAGACAGACAGTCAGTCAGTCAGTCAAGACAGACAGACAGACAGTCAGTCAAGACAGACAGTCAGTCAAAACAGAGAGACAGATAGTCAGTCAGTCAAAACAGAGAGAAAGATAGTCAGTCAGTCAAGACAGACAGACAGTCAAGACAGAGAGACAGACAGTCAGTTAAAACAGAGAGACAGATATTCAGTCAGACAAGACAGACAGACAGACAGACAGTCAGTCAAGACAGACAAACAGACAGACACTCAGTCAGTCAAGACAGTCAAGACAGACAGACAGACAGTCAGTCAAGACAGACAGTCAGTCAAAACAGAGAGACAGATAGTCAGTCAGTCAAGACAGACAGACAGTCAAGACAGAGAGACAGACAGTCAGTTAAAACAGAGAGACAGATATTCAGTCAGACAAGACAGACTGACAGACAGACAGTCAGTCAAAACAGACAAACAGACAGTCAGTCAAGAGAGACGGACAAACAGTAAGTCAAGACAGAGAGACAGACAGTTAGTCAAGACAGACAGACAGACAGACAGACAGTCAGTCAAGACAGACAGACAGTCAGTCAAGACAGACAGACAGTCAGTCAAGACAGACAGACAGTCAGTCAAGACAGACAGACAGACAGACAGTCAGTCAAGACAGACAGACAGACAGTCAAGACAGACAGACAAACAGACAGTCCGTCAAGAGAGACAGACAGACAGTCAGTCAAGACAGACAGACAGACAGTCAGTCAAGACAGACAGACAAACAGTCAGTCAAGACAGAGAGTCAGTCAAGACAGAGAGACAGGCAGTCAGTCAAGACAGACAGACAGACAGACAGTCAGTCAAGACAGACAGACCGACAGTCAGTCAAGACAGACAGACCGACAGTCAGTCAAGACAGACAGTCAGTCAAAACAGACAGTCAGTCAAAACAGAGAGACAGATAGTCAGTCAGTCAAGACAGACAGACAGACAGTCAGTCAAGACAGGCAGACAGACAGTCAGTCAAGACAGATAGACAGACAGACAGACAGACAGACAGTCAGTCAAGACAGACAGTCAGTCAAGACAGACAGTCAGTCAAGACAGACAGTCAGTCAAGACAGACAGACAGACAGTCAGTCAAGACAGACAGACAGACAGTCAGTCAAGACAGAGAGACAGGCAGTCAGTCAAGACAGACAGACAGACAGTCAGTTAAAACAGAGAGACAGATATTCAGTCAGACAAGAAAGACAGACAGACAGTCAATTAAGACAGACAGACAGACAGTAAGTCAAGAAAGACGGACAGACAGTCAGTCAAGACAGAGTGACAGACAGTCAGTCAAGACAGACAGACAGAAATTCAGTCAAGACAGACTGACAGACAGTCAGTCAAGACAGACAGACAGACAGTCAGTCAAGACAGACAGACAGACAGTCAAGACAGACAGACAGACAGTCAGTCAAGACAGACAGACAGAAAGTCAATCAAGACAGACAGAGAGACACTCCGTCAAGACAGACAGACAGACAGACAGTCAGTCAGTCAGTCGAGACTGACATACAGACAGTCAGTCAGTCAGTCGAGACTGACATACAGACAGTCAGTCAAGACAGACAGACAGACAGTCAGTCAAGAAAGACAGACAGACAGACAGTCAATCAAGACAGACAGACAAACAGACAGTCAGTCAAGACAGACAGACAGACAGTCAGTCAAGACAGACAGCCAGTCAAGACAGACAGACAGACAGTCAGTCAAGACAGACAGACAGACAGTCAGTCAAGACAGAAAGACAGACAGTCAGTCAGTCAGTCAAGACAGACAGACAGACAGTCAGTCAAGACAGACAGACAGACAGACAGTCAGTCAAGACAGACAGACATTCAATCAAGACATACAGACAAACAGACAGTCAAGACAGACAGACAGACAGTCAGTTCAGACAGTCAGACCGACAGTCAGTCAAGACAGAGAGTCAGTCAAGACAGAGAGACAGACAGTCAGTCAAGACATACAGACAGACAGTAAGTTAAAACAGAGAGACAGATATTCAGTCAGACAAGACAGACAGACAGACAGTCAGTCAAGACAGACAGACAGACAGTCAGTCAAGAGAGACGGACAGACAGTCAGTCAAGACAGAGAGACAGACAGTCAGTCAAGACAGACAGTCAAGACAGACAGAAAGACAGACAGACAGTCAGTCAAGACAGACAGACAGACAGACAGTCAGTCAAGACAGACAGACAGACAGTCAGTCAAAACAGACAGACAGACAGAGAGTCAGTCAAGACAGACAGACAGTCAATCAAGAAATACAGACAAACAGACAGTCAGTCAAGACAGACAGACCGACAGTCAGTCAAGACAGACAGACCGACAGTCAGTCAAGACAGACAGTCAGTCAAAACAGACAGTCAGTCAAAACAGAGAGACAGATAGTCAGTCAGTCAAGACAGACAGACAGACAGTCAGTCAAGACAGGCAGACAGACAGTCAGTCAAGACAGATAGACGCTCGAAAGGAAATTGGTAATACCCCTGCAATAGCCGTAATTATATCATTTGGGCAGAACGAAAAGATTTTGAAATCATTATCATTGACGTTCTTTGAGCAGACTGTAGCATTTGTAAAAAAAAAAATCTTCAGTCAAAGTACTTTCACTGATGAATCATTAGTAGACACTTTAGGCCATTCGGCAGTTGAAGAAATCCATGAGTCAACTTTTCATCTAAATAGAAAGGCGTTGAAAAATACACTTTATAGTCAAGGGTTTAAAGAGTTTAAGAATAAAGTTAGTTCTTGGTCAATTCGCTTTTTTACTTCTAAAGACGCTTTATTAGCGGCTTCAAAAGTTCAGCCCTCTTACCATTCAACGCAGATTATCACGGGTCATTGTAGGTTAAATTTTTTCCTTCACAGAACAAAAAAATTGATAAGGAGTTGTGCCCTTGTGGTGAAAATGAAAGTGCTACCATTTTCTTTTTGAGTCCCCTATTTTTGTTCGTGAACGCTTCTTTCACTTTAATAGGATCAGTGTTCCTTTTCCATTTCATCTTGATTTGGTTTTTAAATTTAGGAACGTTAGAAATATTGTGTTGGAATATATTAGGAAAACTAAATGTTTGGATTTCGAATTATGATCTGATTTAAAAGTATGTGCTTTTTTGTGTTTGATAATGGAACTCACAGTGTGTATTATTTAGTTTTTTTTTGTTTGTTTTTTTTATTAGTTGTTTGTGCAATTTGTGTGATTTTTGTTTCTTTGTTAGTTGTGAAATGCCGTAAGGCTAAATCACGTAATGAATTCATTCAAGTCTTTTTAATTTAAAAAACACCCGAGACTTTGATATTACAGGGAAATCAAGAAACTCAGGAGGCGGGGTGGGCACTTCTTCGCTCAGCAAAGGCGGGAGGGACCGCACAATGGTAGCCAAATGTTTATTAAGAGAGTTGGCCGTAACGAAGTCGTCTTCGTAAAGGCCAAAGTCAACTCCTTTTTCCACCTTGCCTGTCATTTGTTTTGATTCGGTTGTACCACTAACTTGACGTTCCATGTTTTTGTTTGCGTTTTTTCGAGTGACTTTTCTGAGCTTGTTTTTCAATCTGTTGGCTTGTTCGGTATTAACATGACGGAAAAGCCATCGTTTTTTACTCCGTTTAGTTCCAAGTGAAAAATACGGGTAATAAATACTTTGCTTACTTACTTATTACCATTTTCTTTACTTCTGGCGAAATATATGGTCGAATCGATAAGAAACGTTTTGATGACTTCTCAGGAAATTACAAGCCTTGTAATTTCGAAGCAAAGTTTCTTGGAAAATAGTAGCTGTCTCATTACTAGTTTTAACGTCTTTGACTTTTCCCGTTTCTCGCAACTTAACCAAAGACCGAAATTAGTAGTCCCTCATCTGTGATCGGTCGACTGGTATTTACAGTTGTACTTTAATCCACCTTAATAGAACTGGTGGGGTTAAGTTCAAGAGAAAAATGGTATCTTCCTCCAATCGGAGGACCGGCCGTGGGCATTTTGTAAAATTCATGTGTATTTGTGGAAATTCGCTTCGTGAGAGAATTGACAAGTTGCTCCAGGCCGATTCCCGTGTTAAGAAATTTGAACTTAGTTCATTAGCACCGCCCACCTTGTTAATTGCGCAACAAAATATCCGAACCTAGTTCAAACTTTTCTACAAATGCTTGGCAATTTACACTACCTGTGGAGTATTAATACATACATAGAGCTATACAAGTGAATTTGCGCGGGAAATGTCGTGGTTTTAGAATTACACACATTATTTCATCGTAATTGGTTAGAAACTGGACATCAAGTCTAGTCGCTCTTAAAGTTTCATGGGAATAAATAAGAACTTCCGCCACCTTGTTTCTCAGTGGTTGGTCATCCGGTCACACTTTTATAAATTCGTCAAAACCACTGATTTTCAGGAGTTCCAGGTTTGTCGATACTTCAGAAACCATTAAAATCCATGCCTTTGTAACCGGTGCTAGACTTTCTAACTCAGCAAGTTTATCAAAACTTAAACTCTCGGCATTTGCGTAGATAAGCCGAGGGAAAGAAAATAGTTCAGAATTGTAGTACTTTCCCTTAGTGGGGATTGATGTTCTCGTTGGAGGTCTTTGTAACAACAAATTGTTTTCCTAGGGGGTGTGTCGGCCGTCAGTATTAGCCACACCAATAAGGGGCTCAAATCTATTCAGTACCGCAATACTCTATAGGCCCAAGTCCAAAACACGCCAGCGATCCTCAGGAAGAAGAAGTAAGCGTGTCCGTACGGCTCAAACTAAACGACTCATATCCTGTGTCAATCAATCACCGCAATCTTTGGCAGCAGGTGTGACACCACTTCTGCCTTTCTTCCGCTAGCTACCCCGAGAGGTCGGAGATTTTGCATCGGCAAGGAGAGATTGTTATCAAGAGTATTGCAGCTGAAAAGAGAGAAATTGGTGGTGCCAGGTTGTCGCCGGTGGTGCCAGCACAGGTTGACAGAAGGGGGAGGTATGGGGGTTTAAGACACTATCGGAGGTCTCCGATATAAAGGGGGGTATGTTATCTTTTGTGGGGGATAAAAAGGATGTCCCGTTGAGTTGGCGGATCTGGAAATAACACTCCCACCGATTGTGAAGGTGCAACACACGCTTGGCTCGGGAGTTGCTGTTGTGCGGGAAGAATTGTTGGCAAGGGAAGCCAAGCAGGTCCACGAGAGGGGTATTCGCGGTGTGACTGAATTCGCGACCACCATCCGGTTAAGTTTTTTGATGCTGGGTTTAGATTTAAAAAAAGGTCTTCCTGTCGATTTGCAAGACTGGAGCTACGTCTTTTTGCCACAAGGCAATACGGATGCACGAAAATGCATTCTTTATGAGTAGATGATAAAACAAAACACAAACCAACGTGTTCAGAACTACATTCATTATTACTGCATGTTTTCGAAATAAAACGCGCACACATATGCAATCAAATCAACTCAATCAAAAGGCTCTGCGCTTCGATCGTTTTCTGTTGGTTTTCAACCTCAAGTGCAGTCCGTTGATTACTGGGGCGGAGTAGTGTTTGGTTTTGTACATTTGCGGTGTGGAAAGGTAAGGGGTTAGGCCTTTCTTGTCCTATAGGAGAGACTCGTGTACTACTGGGTTTGAAACTGAATAGGAGTCTATGTGTCACTTTATCGAAGGCTGCCAACTCCATAAACAGCAGTCCCAGTTGAAGTCATAAAGCATAGTGAGCAATGCAGAAAATAATAATAGTAATAATAATAATTTATCTGTAACCCACTGCACAATGACCATGTGAAGATAGTGGAGTAAACAAGAGAAAGAAACAAATAAAAAACTGAAGAAACACTAATACAACAAAATCAACAGAAAAACGGATGAGCCCGTGATATGGAGTAAGCCGTTCATACGCTTGTCCAGATACGTTTTTATGAAGCTCCTGGAATTTTGACGTACAAGGGCTTTGTATTTTCGGATTATTCTCCGATTTCGATAAGATATTGGCAAATAAAGCAGGTATTTACAGTATTTGTAGTAACATGTATAAATAAAAGTCCCAGAAAGATAGAGTATAGAGTGATCGCAAAAAACTGAATACAAAGAAACCAAAGACTTAAGGTTATACTTAGACAGGTTTGACACAATCTTAGAATATCCAAATTGAATCTTTTTAGCTTCAAATACTGCAGACTGGCAAAAGGGCGAAGTATTTTTACAAACCGTTAAGCAAAGCCACCGAAAGTTTTCAACAGAGGGAATGGATATATTTTTGGGATCCCAAAACGTAAGTGGAGGGATACCTATGACATCACAAAAGTTGTCCGTCTGTCCTTCCGTCCGTCTGTGCGCACTATAACTCTCGAAGGAAATGAGATATTTTGATGAAACTCGGTGTGAGTATTCACTGGGTCAAGGGTAAGGTCAAGTATAAGGGTAAGGTCAGGTGGGCTCTGTATCCCTATATTTAGGGGTGGGGGTTCAAATTAAGGGACAAACAAAATATTTTTAAACAACTAAGATGATAGTCGATTATGATGTAGGAAGGCATGCTGAGCACGATATTGAAAAATCATTTTCTCGCCGGACAAGTAGTTCGTCCGGAATCCGGCGAAAACCGAAAAGTTGGTTAAAAGTAAAAGTTTTATTTGAAGTTGATTAAATGAACAGTGAGTGAGTGAGTGCAAGTTGACGCTGGACACGATGGTGAAAACCATTTTCTCACCGGACATCTAGTTCGCCCGGAATCCGGCCAAAACCGGAAAATTTGCTAAAGAAAAAGTTTTATTAGATGACAGATTAAGGGGTAAGAGAGGCTGAGTCTGTATACGACAAGCATTTTTTACCCGGACATATGATTAGTCAGGAATCCGGTTGTAACCGGATATTTTTTTTAAGTCAAACTTTTATTTAAAGTTTATTAGATCGCTGGATTTGTTTCTGAATTTTCATTTTTTGCTGGACTAGTAGTTTGCTCGGAATCCGGGCGAAACCGGAAACTTGGCAGAAGTCTTGATCAGTAACGTCACAATAGATGTGGCTTATAGAGGCATATCTGAACTTGGTTTTCTCTGAAGATTAGACTGGCGAAGACTGGATCTGGCGAAGACCAGACCCTATTATCTGAATCAAATATTATATTTTTGGGATCCCATCAACACCTTTGTTCTTGTTGATTTTAAGAGGAGTATTTGGTAGAGTACCGCTGAAACATATATACTCGCATTTATCAAGGTTCAAATTAAGTCTAATGTCAAGAAAACCTTTTTTAGTCCTTTGAACTGTACGAGAGAGGGAAGATTTACATCTACTGATAAGCAGAATATCATCTATATATGCAACGTAAGAAACGTCAGTGAATCCCGTAAAATACGTCCGCGACATCTCGGCAATAATCCGAGCTATACACATCTTGAAAATATAAGGTGACAACACCCCACCCTGACGTACACCACAACGGACTGTAATATTTGCTTGCAGGAGAGACCCATTTAGTTTTAAACGTAGGTGTGCATTGCTGTACCAATATCTCAGGACAAAAATATTGGAAATATTATCACCATTTACAGAAAGTGAGTGCAGAGCTTGACTATGAACAATGCTATCGAACACCTTCGAAATATCTAGCGAACAAAGGTAAACTTGCTCATTTCGTTGGGAAGCCTGACGCAGAACACTAGCAAGTATCCTGTGCGCGTGCGCACAACTTATTCCTTGGCAATCTACAAAATTTGTCAAGACTTCTTACGTTTGATTCGCAAACTGGAAACCCATGTCTCTGCCCATTTACAGCTAAGGACTCGCTGACAGTACCCTCTAGGTTTCGAACTGGAAGTTTAAGTTTAACTTCAGGGTCTTCTAGTTTTCGGCATCCACCAAAGTTGCCACTACGGTCGATGTGATGGTATTCGTCTTCCTGCAAAATTTAGAAATATGTCTCTGCACAAAGAATGGAACTAATCACCAAGGAGGTTCCCTTCCAGCAGCTAAAGAAATCGAGTAGCTTGGAGCCTATTAAAGAAGGGAGTGTTGCTCGACCATGTTTTCCCAGCTCCTCTATAGTAAGCGTCTTCGTAGACGTTTTCGTGTCAATGGTCCCGTGAGCTCGACAGGCATTTTGGCGAGAATACCATCGATCTTTTTGTCATTTGCGCATGTATGGATGAACAGATGTTACAGATGAGCGAGCCATTCAGCTATATAAACGCTGGTCAATTTTCCCATTTTCGCTTGGACACCCGTTCAGCTCTGAAGCCATCAGGAGTTCTCGTATATCAGACTACGCCAACGTAGGGCAGCCTGGCGGTATATGGGACTACGCCAACGTGAAGGCAGATCCCTACAGCCAACGTAGGGTGGACCGTTTTTGCCAACGTAGGGAGGGCTGACACGACCAAATCACCAAACCGGTTCTCAGCCAGGCCCTGAAGTGCATACCCTCTGGCAGTAAGACTAGGCCGAGGGGCTAGTAGAGCGCCTTATGGAAAAGATAGTAGAGCGCCTTATGGGAAAGTCCAAACCTACTCTTATGGTAAAGTCTAAGCCAACTCTTATGGCAAACACACGGAAGCGCCTTATGGGAAAGATACGGAAGCGGGATATAGCAGTTACACGGAACGGGTTTTACGGGTTTACACAGAGCGGGTATTGCGCCGCTAGGCATAATTCGAAAAGCAAGATTCTGAACAAAGCGGCTAACTCGCCAAACGAGTTTTGAACAATGCGGTATGCCTGCCAGACTTTCGAGTTTAGAACCTCGGCCTAGTCTTAGGACAGGTCCGGTTCCGGCGATGACCTTAGATCCGGTTAACAGGTTGACCTCGGGTAGGATTAACATGCTTCTCTTAGGTCAGATTTACAGAGCAGTCTTCGGTAAGGTTCACAGAGTGAACTTAGGTAAGTTTTCCAGGGGAGGCCTTAGGTTCATGCTTGGGAGAGGGGTATCACCTATTTCTATCCAGCTCTTTTAGAAGTATGATACCTATTGGGCTAGTTCTAAGGATCTTAGTATTCCTATAAGATTTATGAATATTTGGGTTAGAGAGTTTCTAAGAGATACTGGATTTTTATGAGCTTGCTAGGGCTAAGGTATTGAATAAGGCCCCCCTCCCCGGACACTTTTCTTTTTTTATATTTTTTTTTTCAGTGTTTTCTTACAAAATTTCAACTTTTTTATTTTTTTCAACTTTTTCTTATTGTTTTATTTCTGATTGTTCTATCATTTTTTTAAACTTTTTTCTAAACTTCTTTTTCAATCTTTCTCAACTTTTCAGCTTTTTCCATTGAGTTAATTTACATTTTTCAACTAATAATTCAGTGTTCCAAGTTTCTTATAACTCTTTCAATCTATACTTCTTTCTTTTTAGAATGTAGTTTCAATTATCTTCCTGTTCGTCGCAATTCTTGTAATATTTCTTCGTAACTCATCTGCTTTTGCTTTTCGAGTTTCTTTCCGAGCTGGCGAGTCTTGTCGTGCATACAGATGGTGCATGAAAAGCTCACCGCCTATGAATCTCGTCGGGTTTCAAAACTTCATTCCGTACTTATACCAATTTTTCGGTTTCGGCAGAATTCCCGATGAACTACTTGTCTGGCAAGAAACTAAAACTCGAAAAATTAATCCTCAATCGAACCTCTAATTAACTTCAGATTAACTTTACTTATAACAAAGTTTCTAATTTTGGTCTGATTCCAGATAAACTGTATGTCAGAGTAGAAAATAAATATTCCCGTTTTGCACCGTCAAATATAGTAGAAAATAATTTTGTCAACTTGTGATTTCAGAAACTTGTCACGTTACAGTAGGGACTTGTCATGTAACAATAGTTTATTTAGATGAGACACATTAGGCGTATCTATGTTTTCAGGTTGAAAGAAGAATTGATCGTAATTTGAGAGATTCGATGGAATTGCGACATGGACTGTCATGTAATGCAGTGGACGGGATATAGATCCACACAACACATTGAGTTTTAAAGAGTAGAGTTTATTTCAACGAAGCACAATAAGTCGGTAGTAATTGTGTTGCGAGAGCAACACTTTGGTTTTGTCCTCTTTTTTTTTTTTTTTCCTATGCCGCCGATTTCATTTTATTCCTGGTAACTGGGAACGGTCTAACCTGTGCGGTTTTTACGGAAAGTGTGGACCTTAGGCCGGATTGATGAATATGACATTACATTTTAGAAAGCTCCGTAGAACTCTTGCCTGGGGCCAATAAGGATGGTTTTTGCTTGTCCTCGAGCCAGAGCCTACGGTTTGCGAAGTGAAGTGGAGTTGTACAGCCTATGTCAGAGAGGACCATCTGAAGTTGTGTAGCGAGCCTTTCGTTTCATCAAATCATGTTTCTGCTTTCGACTGGAAAGCTCCGTTCTAGCACGCAAGCAGGCAGGCACCAGTTTCAAATTGAAGATGGATGGTGTTAAGTATATGCGGCAGTTACCCGGCCCCACAGCCAACATATCTTCTTCGAGTGATAAATAGAAAAATCTACAGAGACAAAAAAGTGGCTTTTTCCCACGGGTCCGAAAGTGCTGCCATCGATTGTTTCTATCCATTTATCTGCGCAATTTCAGCTGAGTTTATCGTTCGTTTTTTGCACTTGGGTTTGCGGTAGACAAATGGTATCACATGTGCCTCTTAAACTTTCAAAGTTCTCTCATTGCTAAAGAAATTAGAGCTTATCCTTTGCTCCTTTCTAAGCGGTGACGTTAGAAAGTTGGCCTACGGCAAAAAGTCAACTTTTGAACTAAGACAGATAGAATTTTTTTTCGACGGCAATCGGTAGCAGTTGATGAGCTGATCAAAGAATATGTCATCCATTTTTTGGTACAAAATTTCCTTCATGAGATACACCAGTTTGAAAATTTCAAGGGGTTGACAACTTCAGTAGTAAGGTACAGACTGAACCCAAAAACAGGCGATAACAGTTGTGAGAAATGTAGGGGACTTGGAAGCAACAGTCGACTGTTATCTCATAATCATCTTCGGCGATGAGGGGTTTTCAGCTTTTGCTACTTGGTGTATCTGTTATTTGTTTCCGGTGTATTCGATGGTAAGAACAGTTGGGTTCCCAATGGTAAGATATGCAAGGGAATTGTAAGTAATAATCGGCTGTTATGCTACAGTCATCTTTAGCGATGAGGAGTTTGCAACTTCTGCTAGCTGGTGTACTTGCTAGCTGGTGTACCTGGTATTTGTTTCCGGTGTATTCGATGTTAAGAACAATTTGATTTCCAATCATAAGACATCATTGGGACTTTAGTAATAATCGGCTGTTATGGTACACTCGTCTTCAGCGATGAGGGGCTTGCAACTTTTTGCTAGCTGGTGTACCCATTATTTTTATCCGGTGAAATTTGATGTCTATCACGGAAGAGGGACTTGTAAGTAAGAATCATTTCACGAGGGGATAGAAATTTGTGCAAACTGGTGCACATTGTATGCGATTTTTATAAATCTGACGGTAAGAAAGTTTGTATCCATGGTCGATCGCTGTAACCTAGGGGTACAAACGATAATGTAAAACAATGAGGTAGTTCGTAATAACTAATAGTGTCATCTGTGGTATTATAATCCTGAAAAGTTACGGATAGCTTTATAATATCAGCTAGTTTATATAAGATATTGTTCCAAGTTTTCATCCGTCACGATGTCTACGATTGAAAAGGATAAAGTTAAACTGACTGCAAAGTCAATTTAGTCCCTTTTTTCGATTGTTAGAGTACGAGACAGTACGAGACTCGAATTATCGGCATTTAACTTAACTCTCACGTCGTCTTTCGTGTCACCCTCATCACTAGACATTTTGAAAACCAACTGTAAAGGAACAAATTAATAATAGGCCTAACAAATAGTTCTCCAACAACTAATCAACGAGGCAAGACATCCCGTAATTCCCTCCCGTAAACAAAACAAAATATTTCAACAATCCATATTCAAGATAAAAAAAAAAATTTGGGGTTCAATATCCCTCGCTGCGACCACTGTTATATAGCGTTAATTAGCTGTTACTAAGCGTATATTTTTCTACGTCTTTAATCTCTCTACTGTTACGGAAAGTTATCTGTTACGACATGGTCCCCGAGCGGTGTGGACCATGCTTAACAAAACCAAAATAAAAACACCCACTAAACTCTACCTCGTTGGTCAATCGTAGAAAAACATATTCGTGTATTTACATTTACAATACAATGGCGATAGATAGCAGGTAATAAATAAAACTCAACACTTAACTTTTAACATCTCCAGCAACGACCGTTCACCGGTCCCACTCAAAAACAGACTGCCCAGCATTGTATTAAATTTCGCCCCAATTCAAACTTGAATGGCTCAGGTTATTCATCGCCAGGAACCTGTTGTTACCTGGCGGAATTAAACTTATAGAAACCAAGGTGTCGTGAACTCCCTTGGTGAAAGTACACCTTGGTTACACGATATTCTTTGTTGATGTTAGGGCAATCGATAGCCCTTGATGAGCTGATCAAAGTATATGTCATCCATTTTTTTAAACAAAAATCCTTACCAGATATAAAATGTTTCAAGGGGTTGACAACTTCAGTAGTAAGGTATACACTGTAGCAAAAATAGGCGATACCTATTTGTTGTTCGTGATCCTGAAAAGTTACGGATAGCTTTGTAATACCAACTAGATTATATAAGATATTTTTCCAAGTTTTCATCGGTCACGATGTCTACGATTGAAACGGATAAAGTTCAACTGACTGCAAAGTCAATTTAGTCCCTTCTTCCGATATTCTTTTGTTGTTGCTTTTGCAACGCTGAAGAATAGCTTTTGAACATTTGATTATTTTTTTTAGAACATACAGTTTTAAAAAGCTCCAATAAGTTGACAACTTCAGCATTTAACCGACAGCGAAGGAACAAAACCAAAGTGTTGCTCTCGCAACACTTTAGTCGGCAGTAGTATATAAAGCCGGGTTCTACTCCACCCTCCCCCCAATTTCAAAACCCCATTTTAACATCAATTTCTTAAATTTTAACATCCTTTTTACCAAATTATCCCCCTTTTTAAGAACATTTTTATTTTCTTACTTCCAAAATAAAGGATACAAGAAATGAGAATATTACCCTTTACTACATATAAAATACTACAATATACTACTACTTCTTTTTTTTTTTACATTTTTCATTTTTTATTCAAATATTACTGAGTAAACAGTTCTAAATCCACATATGTTTCTTTGTTCTTGTTTTCGCGTACAATAGGCTGCAAAACTAGATTTTTCTTTAAAAGTAATTCGTTAGCAATGGCATTATATTTCTGAGTTATAAACAAATCACATGGTTTGTCATTATGATTAATAACTACAACCAACTTATCACCATATTTTGTCTTAGCAATTCTCATTTTAACAATAGTATATTTCAATCCTAGAACTAGTTCTTCTTTCCTGATTGTCTCATTGTATTTATTCATTCTGATTGTATTCAAGACTTCCTTTGTGGACTCCATTTATTAGGGGATGATTTTATTAAATAAAAATCCCAATCGCTTTGAAACATCTGGTAATAGAAACCAACCACGTTTATCATATAAATGCGATAGATACAAACGCAGTACTGAGTTTGCATGATGATATGATGATTACCGATTTTGAACTTTATAAAATATTTTTGCAAAACCCCACACCCCCAGACTTTGAAAATTAAGAGGTGTGATGTTGGTACACCCCGATTGGTGTAGTGTTTGTGGTGATGTGGCCTTAGTCTGGGGGGCCCTGAACGGGGAACCCGCAAGTTTTTATTACCATCCCACTATCGACAAACAGAAACTGCGGTCAGTGGGATTCGAAGGTCTGAATGGTGATGAGTCAACGTTCGGCCGAGCGTTGAGCCACTACACCAAGGGTCCTTGTTCAATTCGCACAAGTTTCCGAGTTAAGATGAGATTGTGTTAGTCACGCCGGAGACTGTAATTACATCCCAAATTGGCGGCGAGACCTTTGAATGACGCAGCTCATTAATGCGCGTATGAAATAAAGATCTGTTTGACAGTTAGGAAACAATATTCAGTATAGCAATAGACTATATGTTTGGTAATTTCTCTTGAATTTTTATAGATTTATTACAATATTTATAGCCATTCAGACGGACTTGTTTCATGTATTTTTCGCGAGGAAAAAATCGAAAGTTTTACGCATCTCTGTTTCTCTCTGAATTACCTCCTCAATTGTTAACTGTCCGCATTTTAGCATTGACAACAACTCAGTATAAAAATCATAAATAGTCCTAAATTCTGCTTTTCTATCAGCAATGCTTAATTGCTTTTCAATTATTTCGATGATAACAGCACCCAAACTTAAAGAAGCTAGCGGTAGCACTAGAAACGCAGACATTCCTGCTGCTGAAAAGAGGAATTTGGATACAAGTAAGCTATTACTTATACGATTGTAGTACTTGTAACTGCGACGGTAAACATACATTTTCTTTTCTAATTCTTCCATTTATAATATAATAAAATTGTTTCGAAAAATATTTCTAACAAAATAAAGAGTAGTAACCAAATGCCGATTTCGTCAAGAGTAGTAACCAAAAGCGGATTTTCGTTAAGAGTAGTAATCAAATGCCGATTTCGTCAAGAGTAGTAAAGAATAAAGGAAACCCGTGACTAGTAGTAAAGCATGTGCGAAACCCATAAGGGCGTCGGAAAATACATAGTAAAGGATTTGGAAAACCAGTGCTTTTCTTTACGGCTGAGAAAACGCAGACTGAGAAATTTATTAATAAAAATATTCCCCTATTAAATGATGAATACTGCAGAGGTTATTCAGCTTTGTAAAAAGGTTATATCGAACAACAAATCGGTTATACAAAGATTACCGCTATACACATATAATGAACTGCGGACTTATGCGAAAATTAATAAAATCAAAACAAATGGAGCTAAGAAACATGAAATAACAAATAATATAATAAACCATCTTAATAAGTATATTTTGATAGCTGAAGATAAAATTAAAATTGAACGCAGAAACGAAAGAACTCATAATAAGAACAGACCATCCGACTACAAACCAGAACCGAGATTACGAACCATTCTGGAAGATGAGATAAAAGAAAATAATATCACCATTACAAAACTAAAACAAGAATACAATGATAACAAAGAAAAAGAGACAAGCGAATTAAAGAAATTTCTGAAAAACAAGAACCTATCAACTCGCGGAAACCGAGAAGAAGTACTAAAAAGAGTTGAAGAATACTATAATAATATTATTACCAAACATAAAGATTCCGTACAGAAAAATAGAGATATCATAAGAGATCAAACAGAAAGACGTGATAACAGTAGACAGAAAGTAGTCGATTTATCCACTCTCTTTATAAATAAGAAAAAAATCAAAGAAGAAAAATTGATTCCTGATCATTTATTTAGAAAGGAAGAAGAACAGCAGCCTACTATTTTTAGCGAAAGTGAGAATATATTCACTATAAACGTTTCAGTTCAAGGTAATGGAGTTGACGAGCATACTCTTATTGCTTTTACTTTCGCAGATATACAGCGGCGAATGAACGAAATAAATCAATATAGAGTTCAGTTTGTAACTCGTGCTATTTTCCATCGACAGGAGAATGATGAAGAAGTAGTAGTGTATTACAACAGTACTTCTTGGATTTTAAATAAAAATAGCATTCTTACTCATAATCATTTGGATGATAATAACAAGAGACTTAGTTCTTTAAGTAATACCCCTCGATCTGGGCTAAAATTCAGTCGGTATGAAGGAATTGATTATAGGATGACACGAATAGAATCTTACATGGGAGGAACGTTTAAAATACTGCCAGATTTCGTAAAAAATAAAAAAGCGTGCATAAATATAAAAAATTTAGATCAAAAATGCTTTCTTTGGTCCATCTTAGCAAATCTACATCCAGCTAAGGATCATCCGGAAAGAATTTCGAAATATAAACAATATGAGAACGAATTTGATTTCGATGGGGTTACCAACTTCCCAATGGATACTAAAGATATACACAAATTTGAAAATAGATACAACATTAAGATTTGTTTATTTCAAATTGAAAAAGAGAAAATTATCAGAAGTCATATACTAAAAAGTACAATCAATGGCAAAACAGCTAAACATGTTATTAATTTATTATATTTCGATAATCATTATGTACTGGTAAAGGATCTGAGCAGATTAGTTGGTAGTCAAATCTCTAAAAATAAAACAAAGACATACCTATGCACTTTTTGCGGAAGGCATTTTACAAAAGAAGAACACTTTGAAAAACATGAAAGTAAAAATAATTGCGAAGATCCTGATATAATAATGCCTCCTGAAGGTTCAAGTATACAATATAAAAATATTGCAAAACAAATGAAAGTACCTTATTGCATAATAGCAGACTTTGAGTCTTATAACGAAGAATACAATCAGGTAAACGGGAAGAAAACAATAAAAGTGGCCAAACAGAAACCATTTGCTTACGGGTTTCAGGTATGCTGTTCCTTTGATACAAACCAGAACAAATACTATGACTATTTCGGTGAAGACGCTGCAGAACATTTTGTTAAAACCGTTACAAAAGTATCCACAGAAATTGCAGACAAATATGAAAGCAGACAAAGAAACCATACTTATACCAATGCAGAAATTGTGAATAAATGGAATAAACTAACTAATAAGACTTGTCACATCTGTACAACTGAAATTACTGAAAATCCTCACTTTGATCACGACCACATGACAGGAGAAGATAGGGGATTTGCTCATGCTGAATGTAATATGAAATACAGGATTCCTAGGCATATCCCGGTAGTAATGCATAATTTATCAAAATATGATTCCCATCTGTTTGTTAGAGAATTGATACCTGATAACGGAATTTTTGAAAGTGCAGAAAGTTTCATATCATTCTCGAAATCAATAAGTATAAGAAAGACGGATGCGGAAATAAAATATGAGATCCGGTTTATAGATTCAATTAGATTTATGGCTTCATCTTTAGACAAACTATCAGCAAATTTAGCAAAATGTGATTGCAAAGTACCTTGTAATCATCTAAGACAGAATTTCAAGTACACATCTAACAGCTTCAAAAATGAAGATGAATTCAAAGAAATAATTAAAAAAGGGGTGTATCCCTATGAATTCGTAGATAGTTTCGATAAAATGAAATGTACAAAGTTACCATCAATAGAAAGCTTCTATTCTAGGTTGACGGGGAAAGGTATTGACAAAAGTGATTATAAAAGAGCGGTATCTATATGGAAGCAATTTAACTGTGAAACATTACTTGATTATACTAAATTATACCTAAAAAGTGATGTGTTAATATTGTCGGATGTTGTAGAGAATTTCAGAAATGTGTGTATACATAATTATGATCTGGATCCACTTCATTACTTCTCAGCTCCAGGACTAACATGGGATGCTTTCCTAAAACATTCGAAAGTAGACTTACCGTTATTCTCAAAGGAAGACATGTATACATTCATTGAAAAGGGAATAAGAGGTGGTGTATCCCAATGTATAAAAAGATACGCAAAAGCAAATAATAAATATACAAGTGATTATAATAAGCATAAACCACCTAATTATTTAATGTATTTGGACGCTAATAATTTATATGGGTGGGCGATGTCGCAGAATTTACCAGCGAATGATTTCCAATTCATTTCCATACCGGATGATTTGAAAGAAAGGAATGAATACGAATCACTCGAGTATTACAACCATCTAAAAACTCACATCAATTCGATAATGAAATTACAGAATGTAGGTGCTATATATGAGGTAGATTTAGAATATCCAAAAGAACTACACGAATTACACAAGGATTTACCATTAGCACCGGAACACTTTAACGGTAAGCTATGTACCACAGTATTAGATAAAACCAACTATGTAGTTCACCACAGGAATCTAGAATTTTATTTACAAAAAGGCTTGATATTAAAAAGAGTACACAGAATACTAGGATTCACTGAAAGTGCTTACTTAAAAGGATATATAGACCACAACACAGCACTTAGAACTAAAGGTACAAATGATTTTGAGAAGGACTTCTTTAAGCTTATGAATAATGCTTGCTTTGGAAAAACTATGGAAAACGTAAGGAAGCGAGCGGATATGGAAATAATAACGGATGATACAACAAGAGAAAAAATAATAAAGAAACCCAACTTTAAATCTGAAATAATATTCAGTGAAAACTTTTCAGTAGCAAGAATGTCAAAGGAAAAGATAAAATTAGACAAACCAATGTATATCGGCTTTGCTGTATTGGAACTATCCAAGTTATTGATGTATGAATTCCATTATGATTATATGAAGCCTAAATATGGAGATAAAATTGATTTGTGTTATATGGACACTGATTCTTTCATATATGATATTAGAACTGAAGATTTTTATCAAGATATCAAACAGGATTTGAATGAGAGGTTCGATACATCTGATTATGCGAAAGATAATCCATATAGGTTTCCTAGTGTAAATAAGAAAGTGATAGGAATGATGAAAGATGAATTAGGTGGACAGGTTATGACAGAGTTTGTTGGATTACGATCAAAAGTATATGCTTATTTAAAGGACAACCAAGACCCTTCAAAGGCTAGCAAAAAACTGAAAGGAATAAAAACCAATATAGTTAAAGATAAAATTACGATTCAAAACTATAAGGATGTACTGTTTGGTAAAACGGAAAACCTTTCTATAACCCAGTATAACTTAAGATCATACAAGCACAATATGTTTCTAGAAGAACAGAATAAAAAAGCGTTAGATCCTAAGGATGATAAAAGGATAGTAACAAGCGATAAAATACACACTTTACCTTTAGGTTATAAACATTAATTTCAAGTACCTACTTCAAAACTTCAAGTACCTACTTCAAAACTTCAAGTTCCTACTTAAAAAATTCAAGTACCTACTTCAAAACTTCAAGTCCCTACTTAAAAACTTCAAGTACCTACTTCAAAAAATCAAGTACCTACTTCAAAAAATCAAGTACCTACTTAAAGAATTCAAGTACCTACTTAAAAACTTCAAGTACCTACTTCAAAAAATCAAGTACCTACTTAAAAAAATCAAGTCCCTACTTAAAAAATCAAGTATATACTTAAAAACTTCAAGTACCTACTTAAAAAATTCAAGTACCTACTTAAAAAATTCAAGTACCCACTTCAAAACTTCAAGTACCTACTTAATAAATCCAAGTATATACTTAAAATACTCAAGTAAATCTTATAATGAAAAATTCTTCCTAAATAAATGAATGAAAAGGCTCCAATCAAAGTCTATGATTTTAGTGAAAAGAACACTTATCAGAATAAGCACGACCTTGCACCTCAGTGGCCATTTAGATTATTAATTTGTGGAAGTTCTGGAACAGGAAAAACCAATTTACTCTTGAATTTAATTTATGAATATCTTTGTTTCAACAGAATATACTTGTATGCTAAAGATCTTGAAGAAGATAAATATCAAGACCTTATAACCAATTTAACCACTTTGGAGTCACAATGCAAATCGAAAGTCTTAACAGTAAGTAACAATCTTGATGATATTGTCGATGTTGACGACTTAGACCCTGAATACCAAAACTTGATTATCTTTGACGATTTTGTCACTGAAAAAGACCAGAAGAAAATAGAAGACTTATTCATAAGAGGAAGAAAGAAAAATGCCTCAATTATTTACTTGTCTCAAAGCTATCATAAAACGCCAAAGGTGGTAAGGCTCCAGTGCAATTATTTTGCATTCTTTCAGTGTTCTAATCCAAAAGAAGTAAAATTAATAAGACAAAGCCATGTATCCAGTATAGACAATGAAAAATTTCTCAAACAATTCGAGACGGCAACCAAGGGCTACGGTTTTTTCTTCATAGATTTAAAAATAAAAGATAAAACCCTTAAGTACAGGAAAAACCTTGAAAAATTTACCGGATAATTTATTTCTATAATAAATGAATAAATTTGGTAGTGTTGGAAAAAAGGTTAGTAACGAATCGAATGAAAAGAGAGTTACTGATGACAACGGTAATATTAACCTACAAGGTAAGAGAATTATTATGTTAGGGGATGCGAAAGCTGACCAGGACGCTATTAGTTTCAGATCCATGACTATTATTTTGAATCAATTTAAAGAAGAAATTACCGCACAACAAGTGGGGGCAAATCAGTATTTTAGCGAAGATATCAACAGATTAACTGCGGTATATGATTCTCCTGATAATTTATTGGTAAGGATTAAAGATAAAGGGTTACTTGTAAAAGAAATAGTTCGAGTTAATGATAAAGAGATTAACGCTGAAAACAAGTTGATAACAAATGTTCAAAACCCTAGAAACAAAAATGATGCTGTTAATTTAGCAACGTTAACTATGAATCTTTTAGATTATGACAAAAAGCTTCTTGGGCAACACACCCATAACGGTATAATTGAAGGAAAGATTGCTGGTCAAAAAACTCGTATCGATAATATTGAAAGAGCAGTAGTAAATATTTTAAAAAGGCTTCTAGAGCTAGAGCTAAAACCTGTTGACAAACCATTCGTTACCAGAATAGAAAAAATGATGGCTGGTAAATAAATTTTATATGATAAATTAATTCAATAATAAATGGTTGAGATATTTGAGTATACAGTTTATTTGTCAAAGCTTCAGAAAGGAAAGCTGAAGAAATGTTTTGATGCTAAACAAAAATGTCAGATACGTGTTAGTCATAGTAGACAAAATGAACGAGAACCAGTTAAGTTACTTTTAAGTAAACGACAAATTGATAAAATTGAAACCTGTAAAATGAATAATAATGGTTGTGACATAGATGTATCATACAAGCAGATGAGAGAAGCGATTCAAAAAGGTGGATTACTTCCATTCTTAATACCGTTAGCTGTAGCCCTTGGTAAGGCAGCTTTAACAAGCGGAGCTGCTGCTTTGGGTACATTCGCTGGTAAGAAATTGGTGGATAACATAACCAACACAGGTGGAGCGCTTACACTTCCTGGAACGCAAAAAGTTGTGGGTAATGGTGTACGGGGAAGACCTAAGAAGAAAACCGATGATGTTAACACCGGTGGAGCGCTTACACTTCCAGGAACACAAAAAGTTGTCGGTCATGGGGTACGTGGAAGGCCTAGGAAGTCAAAAAACGGGGATATCAAAAAAGAAGCAAAAGTAAAGTAGGACCTCTAACTAATTTTGATATTATGGATGCATTAGGGAGTATACCACAGTTTCGAGGTGTTTTCTCTTTAGATACGCTACCCAAACATATAAACGATTCGGAATGCGGTGTCATTAATTATGATAAACTCGGAATGCCTGGAACTCACTGGGTTGCGTATTGTAATCTACCTGAATCCCCCTATGTCGAATTTTTCGATTCTTTCGGTATTCCTCCAGGAAAAGAAATAGTTAAATATCTAAAAACTTCAAAGAAAAAAATAGCTTATGAAAATCTTGCTGTTCAAAATATAGATGAATTAAACTGTGGTTTTCACTGCATTTCCTACATCCAGCGGAAAATGAAGGGTTGGTAGCTTTTCGTTTATAAAAATTGTTTTCTAATAAATGGAGATTTATTGTATGAAATGTAAAAAGAGCACTGACACTGAATCAATGTTTAAGGCAGTGTCACAAAAAAATAATGTTCCAATGCTGAAAGGGAATTGTGTTATTTGCGGATCGAGGAAAAATCGCTTTTTAAAAAAAACCTCAACGCAGAAACAGATATTTTAAAGACGTATTATTCTAATTATTCAGGTGTGGATGATATTTACAGAAAATTAAAAGAAAATGGAGTGAACGTTTCTAAAGATAAAATAAAAAATGTGTTGCAAAATGAGAATGTGTATACGTTACACAAACCTTCCTATCATAACTTTGAAAGGAGGCGAGTGTATGTTCACTATGTTGATGAGCAATGGCAAGCTGATTTAGTTGACATGCAGAAATATAAAAAAGAAAATAATAAAACAAATTACATTTTAACTGTTATTGATTGCTTTAGTAAATATGCTTGGTGTATCCCTCTGAAAGACAAAACGGGTGCTGAAATAATAAAAGCATTCAGTGTTATATTTAAAGAAAGAATTCCTAAGAAACTACAAACTGATAAAGGTAAAGAATTTGTTATGAGAAATGTTCAAACTTTTTTGAAAAATAATAACGTTCACTGGTTTGCATCGGAAAGTGAACTGAAAGCACAAATCGTGGAACGATTCAACAGAACTCTGAAAGAAAAGCTATGGAAATATTTTACTCACAACAACTCTAGTAAATGGATTGATATTTTACCTGTATTCGTAAATAATTATAATAACTCGTACCACCGTTCAATACAAATGAAACCAGTTGATGCTAGTAAAAAGGTTAATCAGAAAAAGGTTTTTAGTGCTCTGTTTCCTTCAGTAGATGACTACAAAATCACAGGAAACGTCAAAGTAGGGGATTTAGTCAGAATTAAAAAAGAAAAAAGTATTTTTGATAAAGGATATTTACCTAATTATACGGATGAAGTATTTCATATAGCAACCATCAGACCTACCATTCCCATTACTTATGAAATATCTGACAAAAGTGGGGAATTAATTCAAGGAGGGTTTTATGAAAAAGAACTTTCAAAATTTATTATGAAATAAAATTACTTGTATATAAATGGATTCAAGACGCTTGAGTGATATGTTATCGGATATAGTGAAGAACAGAGAAGTTCAGAGAAGAAAGGTTCAACAAAATGAGATGGAGAAGGCAGGATTTCGGGAATATGCTTCAGAGTTAAACGCTCCAGTTATTATAGCACAAAAAGAAAACACTAAAGACACCATCAAAAAATTACAAGAGAACACTGAAATGATCATAAATAAACTACAGGAAGGTGATGATAGTTCAAGAACAAGGCTTCTCCAGATAGGTGAAACGAATCAACCATATCAGCTTCCAGTTTCAGGGGTAGAAATGCAGTCAACCGCTTTAGAAGCATCTCCAACAAGTATAAAAGTTGTTGATCTGAATGAAGGTGTTGATAAAGAGTTATTAAAAGCACTTAATGTGAAATATAGAGATAATCATAGAAGATATGAAGGGGAATATTTTGAGATGCCTCATTTTTATTATGATAACCCAGAGAATATAGAAGATGCTTTGGCTGAATTAACACCGATAAGTCAAAGTTATGGTGGTCTGAAAAGTAAAAGTTATAGTTCTAGTAAGTATGATAAAATTATTTTATTTATACAAGACTATAAGGATAGATTAAGAAAAATTCAATCTAGTATACCCTTTATCAGACAACAAGGAACTGGAATATTTATGAATTGTGATGAAATGATTTCAAAATTATACACTTTGATAGGTAGCAGAGTAAACGGAAATACATCTGATGAGGTGAGAAATGAAGCTATTGATATTTTGGATTCGTTAATGCGAAATAAATTTCTTACGAAGAGAAATTACAATTCAATATATAAAAATTATTTCTAATAAATGGTGTTGTTAAACATTGAAGGTAATGAAAGTATCATTGATATAACATTTAGTCAACCAATCGAATTGAATCGTAATTGGGGTTATGAAATAGGTTTGAATCAGTGTACTTTGTGGTATTCATGGCATAATATAAGTGATAAATTTGGAAATAATACATTTCAATACAGGAAAGATGAAGATAATAATGCAACAGAATGGATGAATGTTACTATTCCTAATGGGATGTATAACGATGATTGTTTGAATTATTTTTTGTGTCAGTATTTTGATACCCCAAAAGATAAATGTCCTATTGTAATTTCATCCAATCCAGCATCTATGAGATTTGTCATACTATTACAAGAAAAATATGTGTTTATATTTAATAGTGACTTGTGTCAGATTTTAGGATTTGAGAAGGATAGTGAGATATCTAAGAAAATCAATGAAGGTACAAAGCTTCCTAATATAACAAGAAGCGTTGATAAAATTCAAATTCACTGCTCTCTCGTAAACAGTTCTATCGTAAACAAAAGTAAATCAGATGTCATTTGGACATTTGTTCCTAATACAGAACCGGGTTGTCAAATTGTTGAGAATCCTAGACAATTAATCTACCTTCCTATTAATACAAAAGACTTTATTTACTCCTTGAGAATGACAATTACTGATCAGTTGGGAAGACCTATCGATTTGAATGGTGATAACGTTGGATACGTACTGCATTTAAGAAAAGCTTAAAGGATTAGTGAAATAAAATTATTTACCTATAAATGTTGATTAATAATAAGCGATTACTTTATAAAAAGCAGTATGGAAGTGGAATCGGTAGTGTATTCAAAAACATTGTTAATTCCCAGTTATTTCAAACGTCAGCAAAACAAATAAAAGATGGGGCTATGTCAATGTATAATAATATTATTAAACCGAGATTTGAGTTGTTGAAAAACAGAGCAATAGAATATGGGAAAGATCTGATCGATGTAAACAAGAAGGAACTCATTGATGTAATTGGAAACAAAAAATCGATGAAGGATCTTATCGGTACAAATAAAAGGATTTTAAATCAAAGAAGTCAGGACTTGATCAAAACGTTAATGACTGGAAATGGATTAAAGATTCTGAAATAAGTTTTATTTAATAATTTCTTTCTTATATAAATGGCAGTAAATAAAGTTATCAGTCCGCAATGGAATATATTTGACGAACCGCTTGTGGATGATACAGTGGTTAAATATGAATTTAAAGAAATTCGAGAAACAGATGTGAATGTATCTAATAAATCAGAGTTTGAATTCGTAACAAAGAAATTAGATTCCTGGTTTTATCCAAGTGAAAGTTATCTTGATGTCAGTGTAAGAATAGTAAACGAAGATGGGACTCCTATAGCTGCAACCGATGTTGCTACTTTAACGAATAATGGATTTAATTTATTCAGTACCGCTGAGTATGTAATAAACGATGAATCGGTTGAAAAAATTAATCATGTTGGTATTACAACTACCGTTACAAAGTTGATTGAATACTCTGATGATTATTCTAGAAGTGCAGCAAGAAATCATTTCTGGTATAAGGATTATAATCAAGGAAAAGAAATTAATCCTGTTATTGCTTCGTTTACTGCAACTCCAGTAGTAGCAGGGGCTGCAGGGGCTGCAGCAGGGGGTGGAACAGTCAGTTTGAGAAATAATAATAATTATAATAAAGGATTTGAAAAAAGATATAACAGAACAAAGAGCAGTAAATTAGTAAATATGTATTTACCATTATCAGAATTGTTTGGATTTCTGAAAGGAAACAAACGATTCTTCAGAGGTGCATCGCATAAATTATTTCTAAGAAGAAATGATGATAACAACATGATTATAAGAAATGGAAATACTAATTTCAAAGTAGTAATCGAGTATTTATCCTGGAAGATCCCTATTGTAGCTCCTAGTATCGAAATGATGAGTGAATTAGAAAAGGATCTTGCTAAGGATAAAAAGCATAATCTGATGTGGGAAGCATGTAATAGTTATAAAAGTGATGTTAGTCAGAATAAGGAGCACACCTGGAAAGTTGTGTCTGAGAGAAATAGTCCTACAAAAATCGTTGTGATGTTACAGAAAAATGAAAAGCATAACAATCAATTAATGAATAATATGGTGTTTGATCATATGAATTTAACAGACATAGAACTTAGAATTAATGGGGATAAATATCCTGAAGAACCACTCAAATGCGACTTTAGCGATGAGAAATGTAAATACTCAAATCTTTACAATAGGTTCATACATTTGGGCTATAAGCAATTAGCATTTGATACTGGTAGTGTTGTTAGTATAGAAGAATTTAAAGAAGTATATCCACTATTCTGTTTCGATGTTTCCAAACACGAATCAAGTATATATAATGGAACAACTGCTGATATTGAAATAAGTTTAACATTAAAACACGCTCAGCCTGTACCATATAATATTTACTGTGTTATATATTATGAAAGAAAAGCTACATTAGGTATTATTAACAAAAATATGTATGTGAGTTTGTGAGTCTGGATTTTTATTTAATAAAATCATCCCCTAATAAATGGAGTCCACAAAGGAAGTCTTGAATACAATCAGAATGAATAAATACAATGAGACAATCAGGAAAGAAGAACTAGTTCTAGGATTGAAATATACTATTGTTAAAATGAGAATTGCTAAGACAAAATATGGTGATAAGTTGGTTGTAGTTATTAATCATAATGACAAACCATGTGATTTGTTTATAACTCAGAAATATAATGCCATTGCTAACGAATTACTTTTAAAGAAAAATCTAGTTTTGCAGCCTATTGTACGCGAAAACAAGAACAAAGAAACATATGTGGATTTAGAACTGTTTACTCAGTAATATTTGAATAAAAAATGAAAAATGTAAAAAAAAAAAGAAGTAGTAGTATATTGTAGTATTTTATATGTAGTAAAGGGTAATATTCTCATTTCTTGTATCCTTTATTTTGGAAGTAAGAAAATAAAAATGTTCTTAAAAAGGGGGATAATTTGGTAAAAAGGATGTTAAAATTTAAGAAATTGATGTTAAAATGGGGTTTTGAAATTGGGGGGAGGGTGGAGTAGAACCCGGCTTTATATACTACTGTCGGCGAAGCCGGACAAAGGTTGCCGCAACACTTCACGTTGTCCAGGCAACTTAGGTCTAGTTTAGATTAGCAAGATGGATTCCTCATGCAATATAAAACAATACAGATACAAAAGAATAGAGGGTATATGAGCAGTAGGGTCTACTTAGATGAGACATATCTATTGTTTAATGGTGAAAAAGGAATTGCTGGTAATTTGAGTGATTTGAGAGATTTCCAAGGTGGACTTGTCATGAAAATCTTGTAGGATTTAGGTACACAAAAAAAACAGATCGCGTATAATAAGTAGGTTTTATTTAGATGAGTCAAATTAAGCACATCTGTTGCTCAAGGGTGAGAACGAATTGGTGGTAATTTGAGAGGTTCGAGAGATTAGATAGACTGACTTGCCATGAAATGTAGTAGGATACACACAATCAACAGATATGAATATAAAGAACAAGGTTTATTTGGATGATGCCCAATAAGTATATCAATACTTACACTGATTAGGGATAATTCGAGAGATTCAATAGATTACCAAGATGGACTTGTCATGAGATTTATTGCGATAGACTATATATGAGACTTATCTATAGTTTAAGAGTGAATACGGATTGGTGGTAATTTGAGAGATTAGCAAGATGGACTTGTTTTGAAATATAGTAGGATATAGATACACACACAACAGTTCATCTTTATTTAAGGATGAAAAAGGAATTAGTGGTAATTTGAGGGATTCGAGAGATGCCAATACAAGCTAGACTTGTTATGAAATGTAGCGGTTTTAGGGTATAAACACAGATGACATATAAAGAGTAGGGTTTATTTGGATAACTTAACTTAATTTTTCTTAGGGATGGAGGGGTGGTGAACATGGCATTATCGGAAATTTCGGACAGGAGACAACTTCTGGAGGGATAGGCTATAGGTACAAAAATACTCAGTGTAGTTCATAGCCTCAGAGTATTAGCCAATCATTTTTGTTCTAATTTAAGAGATGAGAGGAAAGAAGTCAACACATATATCCTTAGAGCACTAGCGAATCATTGCTCTGTCTTCTCAAATAGCATAGAATAAACGCCTTAGGGGCACTAGAACTGGGAGAATGATTGGGCCCAGGATAGGTTGAAAGCACAATCTGAAAAAACCTGAGATTCAGTTGATTAGAAAGATATTAAGTGGAGTGACATCCGAGAAGACGAGTCTGACTGATGGAAGTTAATGGGGGAAGACTATCAGAAGAGTTGAAAATCATACTTTCTTTATAAAATTCGCTTTCATATGTTTATAGTTAAAGGAAGGAGAGGAGCTTAGTCTTGAATATGTTTATGCTTTCGCTAGAATTGTTTCTACAAACTTCAACATGGTGGTATACTCGAGCATATTTCGGACAAGCTTTTATTCAGGCCAAAACCTGCGTTAATCATCTAATGTAGCCAGTAAGCATAGTTTGTTTCCGGTGGTGTATGAGAGTTGAGATAAGGAGGGGCGGGGGGGGGGGGGTACTTAGATAAATTTCTTACGCCTATCTATTTTTAATGGTTGAAAACTTAACGTTTGCCAATTTATGATATGACAAGAGATAAGACAGGTGTTGAAGAAAGTTGGAGTGTAGGGAGGGTTATAGTTATATTAGCAGACACTGATTGAATAATGTTAAGATACTAGTGAATAATTGCTCCACGTTTTCAAAGAGCAAGGAATGAACGAGGGCCTAAGTGGATAATAAAGTTCAAGAATGTATTTGTCCAGGAATAGCTTGTAAGAATGCTTTGAGGAAAGTCCGAGGTTTATTTAATTACGACGGACAGCATGTTTGCTCTGCTAGGAATATTTAGCAAAACACCTCAAGAGACTGGGTATACCCTTCTACTGGAAGCAAAGATTTTTCATCCAAAACAGCAATCTCTAGGGCTACTCGTCAGGATCAATAGTTAGAGACCCAAAACCCTAAGGCAGGATGGTCTCTATTAAGAAGTCTTAAGAAGTCAAATATATGCCGACATCTTTGACGTAGTAGTTTTGTCCGACTGTCCGTGGGTTTGTTAAAACAAGAACTCTCCAAGCCATCAAGTCTCCTTTGGACTACTATCAGAAATTATATAATCAAGAAAACCGACAAGAGTTTTAAACCCAAGCGAACCTTTTATATTGCTGAGACACGACTTAAATTTTGTATGAATAAGAAATTCGCCCCATAGTTATTAAAGTGTAGTCTCATTCCCACACTAAGAATTATTATTGTCTCTGAATGCAAGTGAGACCAGCTGCAGGCGCAAATCACTCAGTATGCTTATAGTTCGTATTTATTTGGACATAGAAAAACACAAGCGGGTATACTCGTTAGAATTTACTGTTGGTTTTGTTTCAATCCAGAGTCTTAGGTAAAATTCATTTTCCGTTTTCTAGATTTCAAATGACTCTTTTATCATGCAAACACTCCCACAGACGTTAAAAGCAACCTCTTGTTCTTCAATATTCTTTTTGAAGGGCACTCTTTACGCTCGATGTTAGTTGATTCGTCATAGAATCACAATTTATCCTTGTGAATCCCGCATGGTTGGAAAATGCAGTTTCCTTCAAGTAGGATAATGATTGAAAGATAATCTTATTGTCTCAATTTTGTCCAATCAAGTTCTATTAAATAAAAAGAAAGGAAGTAAATGATAAACTACAAAAGAAGAAGTTAGGGCAGAAAAAGGAGGACGTTTAAAAAAAGTTAAAAAGAAACGATGAAAGAAGAAACTAAAATTAAAAGTTGAACAAAGAAAGGGAAAAAAGTTTAAAAGAAACCATCAAAAAAGTATAAAAAGGAGGATTTTGAGGAAGGGGATATCAGGACTCGAAAGAAAGTGGGAAAGCTTAGTATCTACGCTTATCGATGTTTTAAAACAGGTTCGGTCGTCGCGGAAGCCTTTTGCTGCTTCGAAATGTAAACATAACACAAAGTTTATCTGAAGTTAATTAGAGGTTCGATGTAGGATTAACTTTTCGAGTTTTAGTTTCTTGCCAGACAAGTAGTTCATCGGGAATTCTGCCGAAACTGAAAAATTGGCATAGGTACGGCATGAAGAAAGAGAAAACAGAATTTGTGCAGACTCCCTTAACAATCGATGTAAAACACCAAAATGTCCGTTTCGACACATCTGCCGTTTCTTTTTGAATGGTTCTTGCAAAAGAAGTAATTGCAGATTCGAACACGTAAATGTGTGTAGCAAGTACTGTAGTGGAGTGTGTTTCGGTTGTAATGACGCGCATATCAATGTACCTTCCCAGTCTACAAGTAGATATGCCGCTTTTTTAGGTGCAGGACAGAGAATGTGGCCCCCGTACTCTCGAGACCCACAAAAAAGCTCAGCTCCTGTCACCGGTCTGAAAAGTATATTGGTTCCGCTTCCCCCCCCCCCTCTATTGATCCATCATTACTCACAAACAATCCCATTATTCACGCACCCCCCACCCTCCCTGCTTCCTCGCCCCATCTCCCCCTGCGCTGCAAGACAAATTCCCCTCAGATCTTTCCCATTACTAACCACACGACCTCACCTCGAAACATCAGTTCAACGGATGAGAAAACCACAAACACAACGGCAGAACCAGAATCAGAGTCGGGCTTCGACTGTGTTTCTCTTTGTCACTCCCTCCCGCTCAAAAATAGGTTTTCAGTTCTTGAGGACTGCTCACCATACACCTCAACGTTGTTACATGTTCCGCTACCATCAAGTCACAATCAAAATCCAAACCCTATTAAATTACCCGCAAGAAAAGAAACATAAGAAAAGAAAAAATAAGTAAAATCAAAGAAAACCTGCGTCATTTTATTCTTTCCCGTCTATATATTACACAAACGCGGAAAGCCTACATAACGATAAAACGGCGGAGCTAGAAACGACGGTGTCGACAGTACTAAACTCGGATGTAGTTGCAATTACTGAAGTACATAGACACAATCCTGATCATTTAAAACTCTTAGGATACACTTCAGTGATAAAACTAAGAAGCGATGATGATCCTCATGGAAAAAAGTTTGCGGTGTAATGCTCTTATGCAAAAATCATTGTGATGTCAGAGTAATCGATGTCCCCTATATCGAAGATCAGGATGAAATACTTTGGGCAAAAATAAAAACAAAACGACTGCCGCGACCCTTCACAAAACTAATATTCTGCGTGTTTTACTACTTGCCTGGGCAAAATGCAGAAGCGCGTCGAACCGTCATGGAAAAATTACAGCTCAGCATCGATTACATTACTACAAAATATCCACACGCGGGAATTATGGTGATGGGTGAAAAAAATGAATAAGATTTACAGTATTTGTTAAAAAGCCAACAACTTAAGCAGGTTGTGAACTTCCCAACGACACATGGAGAAACCCACCTCGATGTTATATGTTCAAACCTTGGTGAGTTTTATGATGAGCCCCGATCGTTGCCATCATTAGGTAAGAGCTATCACCTGGCAATTGAGTAAAACCCTCTCCCATCATTTAAAGTAAAATATGAAGTTGAAAAAGTAACTTACAGGCCCATCACAGACTCAGGGCTTCTCAAATTCGGCACATGGTTAAGCGAGACAGCCTGGACTGAACTGGACGAGGCTCAAGATATTAATACAAAAACTGAAATATTCCAAAGCCAACTAATTACCCAGTATCAGAACTGTTTCCCGGAAAAATCTTTCAAACGTGTTTCCACTGATCGGCCGTACATAACGCAGAAATGAAAGGACTTATCAGGCACAGAATAAAATTGGTTAAGGAAGGTCAGTTTGAAGAAGCACGATCGTTAGCTAACAAAATCAGAAACAAAACTCGTAACGCTGCCAAGAATTACTATCGCACGAAACTGAATGACCTTTTTCTGTCAAAACCCAATCAGTAGTATAAGGGTGTCAAACGTCTCTATGGCAAAACAGAGAATGCAATAGACTTCAATCTCGATCAACCGGATGAAATAACTGCATCCCAAATAAATGAACACTTGGCAAAAATTGTTAGGACTCTTCCGCCTCTAAATACATCCGATTTCACACGACGGCAATCAAAGGCAAGGCCAGAAACAAATCTTTCCGATCCACCATCAGAAATTAAGTAATTTCACTTTCAGAAGTAGTATGAGCAAACTAAAAAAAACTAGTAGAACTCCAGTGGACATTCCAATAGAACTGATCAAGGCTTTCCCCGATAAACTGGCTTTACCGCTCACGAATATATTTAACGCAATCTCCGACACTGCAATTTACCCTTACACATGGAAGGTAGGTTACGTGACACCAATCCGCAAAAAAGACTCTCCAATAGGCTTCGACTCGGTCCGACCCATCACACTTACACCCACTATCAGCAAGGTGTACGAATGGTTTGTAGCCAAGTGGTTAAAAGGGGAAATTCTTGGTAAATTAGATATACGAAAGTACGGCAACATATCGAAGTCGTCTACATCCCATTACCTGGTTAGTTTAACTGATTGTATTTTAAGGAACCTAGATGATACAGAAAAATGGATAAATTTAATCGCAATTGACTTAACTAAAGGGTTCGACTTCATTAACCTCAAAGTGCTTTTGGAAAAGCTAATTAAACTGAATTGATCAACATTATTGTTGGATTCCTCCAAAAAAGAAAACAAAAAACCAAGTATAAGGGTGTTTTTTGGAAGCAAAAGAAATTTTCAGTGGAGTGACACAGGGGACTCTTTTGGGTCCTCTCCTTTTCTTAGTAATGGTAAATGATATTGCAGCAGATGAGGTAAACCGTTGGAAGTATGTATCTGTCATCGTTCCCAAATGAGTAATGCTAAGCTAATAATCCAAGAGGTGGCAGACGAGGCACAGAATACCGATATAAAAGTTAACTTCGCGAAAACAGCGGTTTTAACAATTTCTTTCAAAAATCAAATCCTGTCTTCAAAGAGGAAATACCGAAAAAAATTAAGGCAGAGAAAATTAAGCTACTGGGTGTTGCCATTACCCCAGATCTAAAATGGGAAGCCCATTGTCAGGACATGCTGAAACTTGCCAGTGCAGGAATACAAAACTTAAAACTTCTTTCAAAAATGAAAATACCCCAGTGTCACCTACTATGAGTTTATACTTCTTTCATCAGACCCACCCTGGAATACGCAGCACCCGTTTGGCATTTCTCATTATCGCAGGAACAAAGAGATAAACTAGAAAGAATACAGAAGCGGGCTCTTCTTATTATTTATAGTGGACCGAAGCTTCCCTACTCATACCTTTTAAAACACTTTAACCTAACAAGAGCTACGAGCTCATATTGTACTTGTACGAGCAGGTTGTACAAGAAAGTAGATGAGAACGTCACAAAATACACCCGCCATCCAAAACTGCGGTTCGGAAATAGAAATAGGATATTTCGTTTCATTCATTTCTGAGCAGTTCCGGCATCGTCTCGATTATCTGCAGCAAATGCACATGACTGTTCAAACTTTCATCCCAATAAATCCATTTGTTTGATCCCTAGACGTTCTACACGATTTCCGGTACTCCCTCTACCTCCACCTACCGTGACCGAATCTGGTTCGGAATAAAAAAAACGACCACCTAAAGCATCTTCTTTTATACCATCTATCAAGTTTCACTCGAATCTGAGCATTTTTGGAAAGTTCCGGTACCCCCCCCCCCTCCCACCAACGTTGTCTGTCGGATCCGGTTCGGGCCCAATCTCTTAATTCCCTGTTCCTGTCCATCAAGTTTTACTGAAATTGGAGCATAGCCTATCTGCAAGTTTCCAGTAACCCCCCTACCTTGGCCGAATCCGGCCCGGACGCCAAATAACAAATCTAGGCCGCAAAAACTCGCACTGTCGAATTTGCATCTCACTCGGTCCATCCGTTTGGTTTTTGTGCATGTCAGAAGTCCCCCTCCCCCAATTCCCCTAATCGTGGTCGCATATAGTTCGAACGCATGTTTTACATGTCGAGGCCATCGATTCGTATCACCCATGAGGTTTCACCCGAATCAGGCCACTCGTTCGCAATTTATAGAAGTCAATTTCCATATTTCTCTTCTCTTGCTCCCCAAAACATGCTCGGATCTAGGAATGGAAGTTTCCGGGGGTATGTTGTGTCAGGCTCTTAAGTCAAGATAGTTCGGGTCGCTAATATGCCTGCAAAGTTTCCTTGTCGTTTTACATCTGGTATAATTCACGACTACCGGAATTCCAGGAAACCCCCTCCGACTCCCCCACAGAGCCCCGATACCATCAGGCTCCGTCAATTTGATCTAGGCCTAATGCTTGTTCCATCCATTAAGTTCCGTCCCAATCCCTCTGCTTTTAGAGTTTCTTGAGTTCCCCCCCCCCCCATCCCCACAGGAATCGGACCCGACCAGGACGTGACACTGAACGTCCGATAGGCGATAGCTCACCAGACAAGTTTCATTCAAATCCAATCACAAGTTCAAAAGTTATGCATTCCACTAGATTCCGGACTCCCCATCCACCCACTCCCCCCACGATGGTCGGGTCGGGAAAACGGCTGTTCTCAAGTCAATCTGTTCGGATCCCTGACATACCTGCCACGTTTCATCACCCTAGGACATCAGGAAGTATGCCCGCGGGATCGCTAGAAATCCGGACCCCCAACCCAACTCCCCCAAAGTGCCCTGATCCGGTCCGGTTATGTCAACGACGTGTCTAGAACTTGTGCTTGTTTTTCCCACCAAGTTTCATCCCGATCCCTCCACTCTAAGCGTTTCTCAGAATTTCCGGTTCCTTCCTCCAACTCCCCCCAGTGTCATCGGATCTGGCCCGGATTTAAAGTGAGATGTGTGAGACATGAGGTCATCCTAAATATTAACTTTCATCAAGGTCCGATCACCCGTTTGCAAGATAAAAATACCTCAAATTTTGGCTTCATCCTCCCTCCACTCCCCTCCCCCCCCCCTCCCAGATGGTCGAATCAGGCAATTGACGATTTTCTATTTAATCTGGTCGGGTTCCTGACATGCCTGTCAATTTCCATCGTCCCAGCACATCAGGAAGCACCGAACTCGCGGGATCACTAGAAATTCGGACTTCTCTCCCCCCCCAACTCCCCCAAAGTGAGCGGATCCGTTCCGGTTATATCAGTCAGGTATCTAGGACTTTTGCTTGTACTTTCCACCAAGTTTCATCCGGATCCCTCCATGCTAAGTGTTTTCCAAGATTTCCGGTTTCCCCCTCAAACTCCCCCCAATGTCACCAGATCCGGTGTGGATTTAAAATGGAGGGTCTGAGACACGAGGTCCTTCCATATATCAAGTTTCATTAAGATCCGATCAGCCGTTCGTAAGCTAAAAATATATCATTTTTCCTAATTTTTCCGAATTCCCCCTCCCTCCACTCCTCTCCAGATGGTCGGATCGGGGAAGCCACTATTTCTAATTTAATCTAGTCCAGTTCCTGATATGCCTGCCAAGTTTCATTGTCCTAGCTTATCTGGAAGGGCCCTAACTAGCAAAACCGGGACCGACAGACCGACTGACGGACAGAAATTACAATCGCTATATGGCACTTGGCCGAAGGGCAAGTGCCATAAAAACACTGCAGGAGCGCAGAAAAGCGCTAAGCACTGACTTCGGTTCAGCCATGGTACTGAAATTTTACACATATATTGTAGTTTTTTCTGTCTGTTTGACAATGATCGCAAATTTGGTTTATAACCACGGCAGTCGATTTTTTAAATAAACTTTCTATCTATCTATGTATCTATCATGAAGTTTTGAAACCAGACGAGATTCATAGGCGATGAGATGCTGACCGCATCTCTGAAACTTTCCATGCACCATCTGTATGCACGACAAGACTCACCAGCTCGGAAAGAAACTCAAAAAGCAAAAGCAGATGAGTTACGAAGAAACATTACAAGAAGTGCGACGAACAGGAAGATAATTGAAAGTATGTTCTAAAAAGAAAGAAGTATTGGTTGAAAGAGTTATAAGAAACTTGGAACACTGAATTATTAGTTGAAAAATGTAAAATGAACTCAATGAAAAAAGCTGAAAAAAGTTAAGAAAGATTGAAAAAGAAGTTTAGAAAAAAGTTGAAAAATATAGAAAATTTGAAAAAAAAAAAAAATGTAAAAAAAGAAAAGTGTCGTGGGGGGCCTTATTCAATAACTTAGCCCTAGTAAGCTCATACAAATCCGATATCTCTTACAAACACTCTAACCCAAATATTCATAAGTACTATAGGAATACTAAGATCCTAGCCCATCAGGTATCATACTTCTAAAAGAGCTGGATAGAAATAGGTGAGACCCCTCTCCCAAGCATGAACCTGAGGCCTCCCCTGGAAAACTTACCTAAGTTCACTCTGTGAACCTTACCGAAGTCTGCTCTGTAAACCTGACCTAAGACAAGCATGTTAATCTGACCCGAGGTCACCCTGTTAACCGGATCTAAGGTCACTGCTGGAACCGGACCTTTCCTAAGACTAGGCCGAGGGTCTAAACTCGAAAGTCTGGCAAGCATAGCGCATTGTTAAAACTTGTTTGGCGAGTTAACCGCTTTGTTCAGAATCTTGCTTTTCAAATTATGCCTAGCGGCGTGATACCCGCTCTGTGTAAAACCCGTATTCAGCTCCCGTGTCTACCTCATACCAGGCTTCCGTGTAACTGCTATATCCCTCTTCCGTATCCTTCCCATAAGGCGCTTACGTGTGTTTGCCATAAGAGTAGGCTTGGACTTTCCCATAAGAGTAGGTTTGGACTTGCTCATAAGGGTAGGTTTATACTTTCCCATAAGACGCTTTACTATCTTTCCCATAAGGCGCTTTACTATTATTAGAGGCTTTACAAAAATTATAGGCTGTCGTACAAGCATCTGCTACTCTGAAACCCGGGTACACCCAGATGGTATGCACTTCAAGGCCTAGCTGAGAACCGGGTTGACGTGTTGGTCGTGTCAGCCCGCCCTACGTTGGACAAACCGGTCCGCCCTACGTTGGCAGTAGGGATCTGCCTTCACGTTGGCGTAGTCCCATATACCGCCAGTCCGCCCTACATTGGCACAGTCTCATATACCGCCAGGCCGCCCTACGTTGGCGTAGTCTCATATACGGTAACTACTGCCATCAACGCGATAAAATCCTCTTTTTTCTCACGATCATTTGCTTGATCCAAGCTATCACTGCGAGAGCGAACCAATGCTAGCCCGATGAGTCTTCCAATTCGAAACTGTTTTTCTCTAAGGAACTTTGGGCTTGTCTATCTTGGCTAGTTGGCTGAGATGTTCGACACTACTGGCGATACGCCTAAACAGGACAACAAATATTGAAACAGCATGCGATCCACGCTAAGACTGACGTTATTCAATATGGTTTGCAGACAAAACATTCGCAAGATATAAGAAGCATACTACAGATCACTGATCCTACTTGAGGAAAATTTTGATCGTCAGGGCTATGCCTACTTAAACATGGAAATTAAATTGTATCTTTACGTAAATAAGGTATGTCATTGGACGGAAGGCAGTAGTGTCAAATAGAAGCAAATATAATCTTACCTTGCAGCATTTGGTGGGGGGGCATACACCACCCGGACACGCATTTTTCTGACAAACTCTAGCCACTGTGTGGCCCTCCGGGTTAATAGCCAGGCAGTACTGTTGACTAGAAAACGTCTCAACGCTACTGCCAGGACGGACAGATATGAGTGAGCCATCTAGATTCATGAAGAAATTCATTCCTCCGGCATTGAAACACGTTTCGCTTTTGATGCAGGACGTGTTAAGATTGACAAGCTGCAGTAAATCACCTGAGGCACAGTCTTGTTTTGTTAAGTTTGACACGAGTTCAGCCTGTTCGTAGCCAGAATACGGATCTGAGAATATGACAGTTTTAAGGTCAGCCCCATTATCCAACTGAACACACTCGTCGGAAGTAAAATTTAGTGCCTGCCCAGGGCGGCAACAAAAGTTCGTTTTTACTTCTCGAGTTTCAGAAACATTATAGACTTCTAACATTTCCGCGTTTATTATGTCAAAACACGATGTATTTGGCTGGAACCAATCGCCGTTATATCCGGTGTTCGTTACTGGTTTTCTATCCGAGGGCAGTATTGTCCAAGATGTGACATTCTCTGGAAAGCCAGGAAATCTAGCACTTGAATCATGGATAATTTTCTCTATCGCTTGTTCATCTCGCACACTGTCTTCAGAATCCCTACATTTCAAGTAGTTATCTAGCCGCTTTCCTAAGGGACAACACAGGTTCACAGAAGTTGCAGCAGATCCATTCATGAGAGCTAATACCAGTAGCAGTCCACACTTGGACAACAGATCCATCTTCAAGAAAAGCTAAAGAATTCTTGACCAATTCCTTAAAAGCAATACAATTATTTTATATTTCTGCCTGAATGGACGAATGGAACAATGGTGCTAAAATTAATCTGAAGCCTGAATGTAACGCATAGACTTTTTTTTTCTAATATATGACTAACCACATTTTTAAAAATATATTACATAGGTAACCCTATAGCAAGGACTTTCTCTTCGGATTACCCTGTCTTGAAAAATAACAGTCAAATAAGTGTACATTGCTGTAAACCTGCCACCAATCCTATATACCCCCAGTTCAAAGTTCATCCTCCTTAAATGCTCAGCTATATATTAACACTTTGACCCTGGAACCCATAAGGTGTGAGATCTGATTCAACATCTGATTCAACGACATTTAAACTAAGAGACATGTACATTCTTTCGTTATTCTCATTTGCATTTCAGTATTTTCGTAGTGACCTCCCGTCATGTTTCTCTGGAATGTTTCGACTTGTTAATGAAGTTATCCCTTATGTATTAAGGAACCGAGATGACATACTGGTTCCTTCCACTTCCTCAGTGCGTTCAGAATTTGGTCTGGAAGTGGTTGTGGGCGTGCCTGGAATCGATTCCCGCTGAGATCCGGCAGTCCTTGAGTCTTGGTTCGTTCAAAAAACACCTTAAAAGATTATTGTCGGGAAACGGTAGTTAATTATTTAAAATTTTGAGGAGAAAACTGAATTTTATTTGAAAAAAAGAAATAATAATGTTTGAATATGGTTGTTTATTTTAATAGTTAAAAAAATTAGATGCTAGTGTTGGCTCTCGATGAATTTGTTTATTTATATTTATTTTGGTGATGTGGAGGTCAGCTGTATTCGCGAGAACACCTGGTGAGCTACTTTATTATAAAGTTACCTGTTTCGCAACCAACGAGCCATAGAGCCCTTGGGATTGTGCTTAATAAATATTTTATAGATATTTTGCGTTTTATAGTATAATTTAACTATTGTGTGGAGTTGGAAATGTTTTATAGTTGTTTATAGTTGGAAAGATATATTTGTCCCTTTCTGTCGTTTTTTTCCCCTTATATGTTTGGTATGGTAAAATCTTTCTGGTTTTATTTTTTTATTTTTCGTAATTTACAACAATTTGGTTGGGAGTAAAATTTCAATTTATGGTTGAGGTTTGTAGGACAGACAAAAATAAAAATAAAATGTCTTAGGGAGGAAGAATAGTAAATACAATACGGGCTTATTTTCAAAAGTTAAGTGACGTAAACAGTTAAAAATGGGTAAAAATAGATTAAAATTAACGTCACTGAGGGAAGGAGGATTAGCCACAAAAAGTACGAAAGAAGATTTTTTTCTTTTTTTTTTAGGTAATATAAAAATAAGTTAAATTATGGCTACGGGTTAAAAAAAAAAAAAAAAAAAAAAAAAAAAAATCTTATCTGTTAGTATTATGTTAGTTCGCGTTTATAAGTTTGTTAATGAAAAGAACCTGACTTGAACATTTGTCTGGCACAGCTGCCTGGACATACATTTCAAGAGCTGTTAAAACAGCTCCCCTAATAAGAAAAGGTACACCGACTAACTTCCCCATTTCAAAGATTGTGTCATAACTTAGTAACAACTAGCCAATCTCGTGATCGCATTTTATTCCCAAGGAGTAGGTCACCCTAAAAATAGGTGTACAGTAACTGTCCAGTCCGTGCCTAGAAGATATTGTACATTGGTGCCCACCAAGTGAGCAGCCCCTCGTTCGTTTGACTCGGTTTCACGAACGGCAGCACTCCCTGGTCATTCAGACTTCCACTAAAGCTTATTGATTGAAACTGAATTGAAATAACCAAGAAAACAATAGTACACCACATACCTATCAAATAGAAGAAACTGCATATCTTTTATATCCTCCACAGGGAAGTTATATTTCGTAGGATACTTGTTGACTCCAACACAAGTGCAAATAGAGACGTATCTTGGTTGTGTTAAGACACCAGGCCAAGTGGCTTTCTTTCCCAAATCTCTACATAGATATGGAAATCTCCAGTGATGTTTTTTCTTGGAATCAATCTCCAGAAACGCATGGAACTTCTTATCTCCAGCTGGTGCATAACATGACACTCATACAAAGTTAAAACATCGAATCGGCTTTCAAGATACGCAACTCGAAAGCCAAGATACTTCCCGTGCATTCTCTACCGTGGAACTTCGATTTACGGCTTTAATATCACCTATGATCTCTACAGGTGAATTATCATTAATGTTCGATAGCGCATAATGTGATAATAATAATAATAATAATAATAATAATTTCTTTTTAAATAAATTTATTTTTAAATAAATTTAAATAATAATATTAATCTACGGTCACTTCGTTCGCGTACAGTTTCTGACGCTAAGCTTAAGCTCCAGATTGGTTACTCAAAAATTGTTGCTAACAGAAGTAAATATAACCGTAATGCATTAGCGAAACTGGACTCGACCTATTGTGACCGCTCTGTTTTTATTTTTGTCTGGGTTGTTTCCAATTTTTCTTAAAAAGATATCCAAGCTCTCCGATCCGCGTATTTCCGGTACTTGAGATTTTTACTTTATTTGCCACCGTGGTATAAGAATAGACAAATTATCCAGAACTTTAACGCTTCGGATGTCACGGCAAAGCTGGCCTTGCTACTCGAGGGGTTATCCGGGTCTGCAGTTTCGAACCTTGAGCCTTTCCATGGTCTTCTACAATGTTTTTCTCGTAGTTGAGTTATTTTCTTTCTTTTTGGTTTCTTTTTTGTTTATTAGTAAATTAGCTCCTCCCTCTTTTCCTTTTCGTTCCACCAGAGTGCAGATGGCACAAATAGCATGTGATGGTCCGGAGCATAATGAGTGACAATAATTATCTATTTAGTAAGACATTCTATCAGGATTGGCAGGGTCCTGTTACGTCCCTTTTTCAAATCTTTCACGTCGTTATCAATCTCCCTTGTCCTCCTACCACATTTATTTGCAAGTTTATGTCTATCAAATATTCCGGCTCTAGGTAGCCTTTCAGATCATTGGGTCTAGAACCCTGTACTTGTGCTTCGTACAGACAGTCAGGATCGGGTGCACGAAGGCTGAAATACCCTCTTATATTCCCCGCAACATCACCAGTTCCATATGCAAAAGTTGATTCAAGTGCAGAAAATCCGGTGGGGAAACCCTGATCGTGTGCTCGCGCTATTAAATATATTTTTCGCCAAGCTTGATCTCCAGCTTTCCCTCGACGAAGGGAATCCGGAGCCTCATCAGTTCAGTACGGAATGACATACTTCGACTTTAGCCTAAAATGCAGAATGAGGATCAGGCTTTCCCAGTGATGCACTTTCATTCTGAAGTAAAAATTGAACCTCCATGTGCAATTGATGATAGTGCAGCAAATCCTGCCTACCCTACCCTGATCGTCCGTCACAGCATAAAGAGGAGTAAATAAATCAGCAACAGTACAATATATAAATCCGTCCATGAGAATCTATCTCCCTGTCAGTACAGTCCCCCCAGAATCCCATCGGGTTCGTTGACAGAAAAGGCGAAGTAACTGTCATAGAAACTAAAATTCAAAATACTCACCACGTGGTTTCTTTCTTCTTCGATGACAAGAAAAGGTGATCAAAGTTCAGGTTCTGTTTGACAAAACCGTAATAATGACGAATGTCCGAATTCACTTCCCTCGAATTTCAATTATTTTTGTTCCTTAATTTTTTTTAGTCTCAGTTCACCAATGGATGATCAGAAATATCAGGATATAGAAAGATCAGGATACGCTCGACATACTTAAGATATCTGATATTTCTCCTCTACCTACCACGCCGCACGTGGAACGGCTACCTGATCCGCCGTTTATTGATTTCCGACCCATGGTTTAACGCTCGAAGCCCTCTCCTCTAATTTGTGTTCTCCGATTGGAAACTTACCTGTCCACGATCCCGTCGATGTGATGCTAAATTAGTAAAAATAATTTTGAGTGTTTTGTGATTATTTTATATTTCATTGTCCTTTTTACTGCACTTACGCCCTTGGGCAGTGCGTCAAAAATCCTTCATTTATTCATTCAAAATTAAACATCCTAGTCTTTGTAAGAACAGCCATTATAATTAAGTAGGCTAAAAGTATCGGGCATCAAACATATTGAGATTGAGTAAGATTGAAGTTGACGTTTTTAGTTTGATTGTGTATACTTTCGGACTTTCGAGGAAACAAATAATAAAATGAACTAGATGGAAAGGCTTAGATTTCGTATGCAGCGCTACTTTATACACGGATCCCGAGTGGTGTGAACCATACTTAACTGTTTTAACGTGAATACTAACGGGTCGCTATCAATAACCCGTCGAATTCAAATACATCGAATCCAAAAATCCGTTGATTCCTCCACACGTCGATTCTGGCAACCGCCGAATCATCCACCCGACAATTTGTCCACCCGCCGATTCGGCCATCGTCGATTCATCCAACGTCCTGTTGCTTAGCCAAAGTTGCTTAGCCTTAGTAAATTAGCCAAATTCTATGACCCGACAATTCACTCAACCGCTAGAAGACACCCGACAATTCGTCTTAGCCAAAGTTGCTTAGCCTTAGTAAATTAGCCAAATTCTATGACCCGACAATTCACTCAACCGCTAGAAGACACCCGACAATTCGTTCACCCGTCGATTCGCCCAACGTCGATTCATCCAACGTCCTGTTGCTTGAGCGTCAATTAGCCCAATTCTATGACCCGTCGATTCGCTCACCCGTCAAAAGACCCAAGAAATCCGTCACAGCCCCAACTGTTTACGTCAGCTCGCTTACCCGCCACAAGACCGAAGCAATCCGTCATAAGTCCCACCTTCTCTAAAAGTAAGCTTACCTGTCACAAGACCCAAAATATCTGTTGATTCGCCCACTTCTCAAAACCGACCTCTGATCCAGCGCAGCTCTTATCATCGAATGCGGAAAGAGAAAGCAACTGCGTTGCAGGGGAGTAATTAAGAAGGATACTATACCGACCGATTAAAATAAGGGTGAAAACTAGTCAATACAGCTTGAGCCAGAATCATCAGAAGCATGATGTAAGACCTCCGTTCCGTAAACGCCACTGAGGATAGGATTTTGGAATGTGCGCACAATGGCCCAACTGTCAAACAGGTCGAAAAAGAAATGGCCAAGTACAAGCTAGATGCACTAACACTGTCGGAGGTGAGGTGGCTTGTTTGTGGGAAAGAAACTCTGCCAGGAGGCTCTACCATCATCTTCAGCTACTCTTGGAAAAAACGTGAGCAAGGAGTAGCCATAGTTCTTTCGAAAACAGCAGCCAGAACACTGGTATCATGGAAGCCTGTTAGCCCTAGAATAGCCACCATAAGACTAAACAGACATCATGTCAAAACGACCATAGTTACTTGCTATGCCACAACAGACGATGGATCAGATAAGACGAAAACCTCAGTTCTATGAAGAACTAACTGCGGTCAAGGATTTACCAAGTCACGACATACATGGCATCGCAGGAGACCTAAATGCGAAAGTGGGAAGTGCTTACTGTCCCCAGGTCCTGGGGGGCTAATGTCCTACGAGAGCGAAAAGAAAGGCGAAATGCTTATCGATTTTGCTTTAACCAGCGAACTGTTAATAGGAGGGACGTTATTTGCCCACAGGAATGTGCATAAGTATTCCTTGACATCCCCAGAGCGACGCACTAGGAATCAAATCGACAATTTTCTGATCAGCAGAAGGTGGCGTACATCCCTACAAGATGTTTGAGCTTTCAGGCGAGCAGAAGGTTTCTCGGATCACAACCTAATGATCGCGAAGGTGGTAGTCAAGTTAAACCCTTCAACACGGAACAGCCGAATGCTAAACCACCATACGACTACGAGAAATTACAGAGCCCTGAAACACGACGAATCTTCACAATCGCCGTTGTGAGAACCTGGATGACAGCGGCGACCAGGAGGCCCTGTGGAAGGTCATGAAGGAAACGTATAAAGAAGCGGCCGAAGAGAGCTCCTCAGCTATAAGAAAAGACCGAAAGACCAATGAATATCAGACGAGTCATGGAGGCTTATTAGCGAGAGACAACAAATAAGGCAGCAACTGATGGCATCGAGGCGAAGGCCGTATTTCTTGAGCACGAGTTCAAGAAACGGGACAAACTCGTGAAGAAAAACACCCGTAAGGACAAGCGTCATTTTGTAGAGATGAAAGCTCAGATGGCGGAAGAGGCATCAAAAAGAGGGGAATCCAAAGCTGTCTCCGAACGAGATCATCGGAAAGCGGCCTTGCGTGGACGGACCTGTCACGGATCCGAGCGGCTGGCTATATACTGACCCTCAAAAGATCGGCAAAGTTTGGGCGAGACTACTTGGAAAGCCTGCTTAATCGACCAGCACCACCGGAACAACCGGACATTCCAGATTAACCTTTGATCAAGATAGCAGTAAGCTCTGACCCACCCTCTCCAGCCGAAGTCATTCAGCGCCAAAGAAGCTAAAAAACGGCAAGTTGCATGGAGAAGACAGTACCGCATCTTTAGATGCTGAAGTTTGAATGATGAACAGTTTGGATGACACTCTTTAACGTGATATGGGAAACCGAAAAGGTCCGCCGTCAGTGGAAAAGGAATACTATAATCAAAATCTTTAAAAAGGGCGATTCTACTAAGTGTGAACACTGGCTTGGTATCAGTCTGTTCTTTATTCCTGGAAAACTTCTGGCCACCATCCTGCTGAACCGTATAGAGCCAGCAGTCGACAAACACTTCTGCGAAGAACAGCATGGTTTCCGCCCAAACTGTTCATGCGCAGATGTCATATTCAGGCTACGAAGGCTGCTAGAAGAGTGCAAGGAATGGAGGAAAAAGCTCTATCTAGTCTTCATTGACTTCGAAAAAGCCTTTGACTCCGTCAACCGTGCTAAACTCTGGAGAGTGCTCCGGTACGATGGCATCCCGGACAAACTCGTAAGTCTCATAGCAGCCTTTCGCGAAGGCCCGGAATGCTGTGTCCGTACCCCCTGACGGCAACACCAGATACTTCCGAGTTATGACGGGCGTGAAGCAAGGGTGCGTTCTGTCTCCGCTGCTGTTCATCCTAATGATCGACTACTTTCTAAGAAGATGTGAAGGATACGGCATTGACATCGGGGATGGCAGAGAAGTAGGAGACATAGACTTTAACGATAACAGCAGCCTAATGGAGACCTACAAACAGAAGCTCCAGAACTTCTTCACAAAGACAGGTGATACAGCTGAACTGTTCGGATTGAAAATAAACATCCCCAAAACGAAGAGTATGGCGAGCAGCGGATCTCCGCCAGATATACGCTGTAGGGAACAGCAAGTAGAAGAGGTCGTTGAATTCCGATGTCTCGGTAGTGCAGTTTAAATACTGGAGCTTGTGCAAGGGAGGTACAGCTCAGACTTGACCAGACCAGCGGTGTCTTCAATCGGCTAAAGAAGATATGGAGGAGCAATAAATATTCCCTTAGACTCAAGCTGAGACCTTTCAACACTAACGTTCTCTCCGTACTTCTGTATGGGTCCCAGACGTAGCAACAGCACGTGAAACATCTTCTAGCCTTTGAACTGACTCAGGCGGATCTTAAACATACATTGGACAGAAAGTGTCACAAACCTGGCGATTCGCCAGTTGACAATGCAACCCCTTCAGCCGTTTTTTGTGAAACAGACGTAAACGCCATTTGGAAGTAACTGAGATAGCAGCATTCTCTACGGTAAATATTCGCGTTCTTTCCATTGGTGCCATCTATGTTTGTCTAAGTGAAACGGTTTAGAAGTTGAATTCTGTAAACAGACGTACATCAAAAATTTTCTTTCTTTTACCAACTATTCTTTTTCGAAAAAGACGAATATCCTAAACCCAATCACAGCTGATTCCTTTGTCACGTGGTTGGATATACGTCTTTGTCTTTGACCAAGAAAATGCACGTACGTCTGTTTGAAATGTCCTTAGTTTGATCGTACTTGAAAAGTTGGTGGATATAGATCCGCCACTGGAGGTATCTGGGCCATACAATCAGGATGGAAAGAACAGACTCACAACGCTATCCTCCAGTGGCATCTGGAGGGATCCAGACGAAGAGGGCGACTGAAGAACACTCTTCGCCTTACCTACCAGTCGCATCTTCACAATATCAACGCGTCTATCAAGCCCGAATGGGAAGATGTATGGGCAGCGGCCATTATGAGAGACGACTGGCGGCTCTTCTTGGATGCCCTAAGCGCCTCTGGAGGTGCAGGAGGAACTAAGGTCTAAGGTTAGGTAATACCATACAAAAGATCCTTCTCCCTCCATCTGAAAACACAAGAAACCGACAGGAGAGGGTCGTAAGTTCAAAGGTTCCAAAGTTGTCCCCCATAGCTGCAACACATACCGGAAATGCTTCGTTCGGAGTTTCACAAAAATTTATAATGATTGCGGTAGCTGTCTTTGGTACTATTCGAACGTCCGTGTTTTGTTTTTTGTTTTTATTTGTATACTATAATAGGTCTGTGATGACGAATTGGTGATTAATTGTATATATTACAAAAAGTGCATTATACTTGACGTAATACCCAAATTTAGCATTGTCGTGATAGTGGTTTTTTTAAATAAATTCGTTACTTACTTACTTATTTACTTACTAGGAAGCATTTGTATTGCCTGGTGGTTAGGTGCCATAAAAAGTGCTATGCTTTCTTGATGAAGCCTCTGAGTGATAAGGAACCCACTTGGAACTTGGACTGGAGTCTTGGGCATTTGAGTTACGGCATTTCAATCATGGTCATTTTGAACGTGGGAATTTTGATCGTTGACATTCTGATCGTGGGTATTGTGAGAGTAGGCAAAAACATCGTGGTGATTTTGGGAACCACCCTTCGAAAGTTATACTTGCCTCAAGATCCAGAATGTTCCCTCCCCCCCCCCCCCACCCTCGACGGTCAGATCGAGAAATTAAGTATTCTCAGGTCAATCTGATAGGGCCTTTCATACGCCTGTCCAGTTTCATCGTCCTAGCACATCTAGAAGTGCCTTAACTTGTTATAACCGGAATTCCGATGACTACCATCCAAGTCCCCTCACAGTGCCTGGATTCGATCCGGTTATGTCAACGCGGTATCTAAGATCTGTGCTTGTTCTTCCTATCAAGTTTCATCTATCTCCCTCCACTCTACGAGTGTCACGATCTTTCCGGTACCCCCTTCCAACTCCCCCGCAGTTGTCAGATCCGGTCCGGATGTGAAACGAGACATGTGAAGCATAATTTATTTCCACATATCAAGTTTCATTCCTATCTGATCGCCCGTTTCGAAAATTGCGCATTTCGGATTCCCCCTCTCTCTACTCCCCCCACGATGGTAGAATCCGGAAGTGGCTATCTCCAAGTCAGTTTGGTTGTGTCTCGGATATTCCTGCCAAGTTTCATCGCCTAGCACATCTGGAAGTACCCTAACTCATGACCGGACCGACCGACAGATAGACAGACAGACCGACGAAAAAGTGATCTTTATATGGCACTTGGCCGGAAGGCAAGTGCCATAAAAACTGGAGTCTTACATCGGATCATACTGTGACAGCCAGTATCTAGTTTCAAAGAAGTGCAAACAGTATCACAAGTAAATCGCCAGACAGCGTGTATGGAATTGATAAAAAGTTCATTGCGGGAGGTGTTACAGTGGGAAGACATTTACTGAAAGTGATTGGTTTTAATGAGACTTGATGGATTGTAAGAGCTGATGTGCTTGTTGACCCATTTCTGGGTCGAACCGTAACTGCCTGTGGTTAGAACATTGAAAGTGGCATTTTGCGGCCTTACCCTCGCCCCGCCCCTCCCTCCAGCTTCACCTCATGTAAGGCGGATGGTCAAACATACATCAAAATACCTATCAACGACGTCAGTTAGTTCCAGAACAAACAAGAGCTAGAAGTTCATATGTCCTTTGCAAGACTGGGTCAGAGAATGGAAGATCGGAATGATAATGGGCCCATGGAAATCACGAGAGTTTATCGTTTAGGAAACAGTAATAATGAAATTCACTTGTAAGCAAAGCCCTTGAGGCCAAACTGATTACGGGCCCTCGGAGACCGCGAATATATATCGTTGGGTCAAAAGTAATACTTTCACTTTTCGGTTTCAATGCACAGTTTAGGGGTACTAGAACTTAATTTAAAGCAAAACCTTTTTGGCACAAAGATCATGGGCCCTGGGAACCATGAAACATGTGTGTATGTATGTATGTATGTATTGTACATGGAAAGCCCAACGGGCCATGGTACAAAATATTATGCACAAATCAAATGCTAACTACACATTGAACACACTTTTTGGAGACAAAACAAAGGAGACAAACACAATTAAACACTTTAAAAGAAGAAAGACCTGTGTCTCAGTCCCACCTGGACAAACACTGCAGGTTTTTAATAGTAGTAATGATCGACCACCCATCAGACCATTTAGACACTCCTCGTCACCTGTCTGTCTCTGGAGCAGCTCCAACCTTAAATCATTGAGTTCCTGGCAATATGACATGAAGTGGTCCACACTCTCCTCCGGGTCCCCACACATAGGGCACGAGTAAAGACGATCTACCGCACGCTCCCTCCCCAAGTATTTCCTTCTTGATCCCAACGGCAGAAAATTTTGCCTTAAACCCATATACTATTTTAGCTCTTCTCTCTTAGGACCCGCTTTAAAATACACTTCTTCACCCCACACTCTCTTCCCACTGAGAATACGACTTGAGAGACAGCGACGCCGAGACCTCACACGTCCGCTTTTGGATTTCTTGACACTCAAGAATCCATTGCAAATGTGTAGCTACTGTCCCGACCAACTTACCTTCCCCAATCCAGCATTCCACAGACCTGATAGCCCGCAATTGTTCAATACAGCCCTTCCCTTACTCTGCCAAGCATCTTTCCTGTTATTATTAAGGTCCCCAAGCAGTGCAGCCTTCACGAGTCTATTACCAGTCAAACATGACATCCTTTCCCAGTACTTCACCATTTTTACAAGTCTCTTACCCCTTAATGAATGAATACCTAGGTCACCTCAGAGTACTAATCCGTTAAACTTTCCACTTACCCCGATCAACCTTTTATAATGAATTAGCTGTACGCGCTCAATTTTCTCCCACTTTTCATATCCCCACACTTCCGCTGCATTAATAATATTGGGCTTATTTTCGTATTGAAAAGACAGCCGCAGATCATCGGCTGTCTTTCCTAGAAGAACTATGTCATCTGCCAACAATAAACAAAATAGATTAAATGCCATCATTTGCAGCATCGGGGCTCCACTCACCGTAAAATAATCTTCTATATCATTTATATACAAAGAAAAAAGCCTTGGGGACAGCGTGCATCCCTGTTTGACACCAAGCGTACTTAGTACTGCTCTAGAGTATTCCGACCCCACCTTTACTATGACTTTAACTACTTCATACATTCTTACTATTATTGTCACAAAACTCGTTGGGAGCCGAGGCTCCACCAAACTGGAAACTAGTAACTTCCTAGATACTTCATCGAATGCCCCTCGTATATACAGGAATGCTGGGAACAATTTGTCATTTTTCTTCTCGTGTATTTTCTAACCAAACATTCAAACAAAATATCTGGTCGACTGCACTATAATTTTCCCGAAATCCTGGCTGACATTCTATAAGCTAGGACCAACTATCCTACAAAACCTTACTGACACCGTTACCTAGAGTTATGTTTCCATAATTTTTATGCTGGTGCGTTTCACCTTTCTTGAAAAGCGGGATAACCACAAATGTTGTCCATTGCTCATGCCAGTGGGCCAAACTAATCATTGAAGAAAACAGAGTTGCGATTATTTGTAACACCGAAACTCGAGCGAACTTCCAAAGGTTCGTAGGGATACCATCGGTACCTGGTGCAGATTCTTCTCGTACACCCTTGAGTAAAATCCAGACGTCTTCGTTACTGACCTCCTTTATTAGCTGTTGATCCTCCTCTAGTAGAGGTCTGTCAATCGTATCCTCCATTAACTGTATCTGGTGAACTAATCTTGACTCATCTGTTGTAGATATATTGTCTTCTATTTCCTTGTACTTACCTTCTATGTGTTGAGGCCACGAATCTGCCCTAGGTGTACTCCGCGTTCCTTTCTTTGGTCCTATTTCCTTTTTAACTAAATTCCAAAATTCTTTGCTATCACTGTTCCTAAACTTATTTTTTAACTTCGAACTACACTCAACTTCATAATCCCTCCTCTTTTTCTTTAACATATTCTTATACTCCCTACGTTTTGCCCTATACCAGTCTAAATTCTCTTCTAACGACCCGGGAATACTCGCCTACACATCCTCAAGCGACTTTATTACTAATTGTTTCATCGCCTCACAATCTTCATAATAAAACAACTTCACATTTTTATTTGTCCGCCCCTGTTCTTCCGATACCTTCTCACCAACCTTACACACCAATTCTGTCAATGCATTAAGCGGTTCCTCCACCCCTCCCTCTTCTACCAACTGTTCCAATACTCCCAGACGCTCGGAAAAGTCGCCTGAGAAGAGTTCCTTCACATCATTTCTCTATCTTGATGGACCAGTAATTCTTTCTTAATTTCCGGGTGAGCCTTGTTTTCAAACCTGCGGCTACACCTTCGATTCTTCGAGGGAGCTAAAAATTTATTTATAATCCCAACCCTTTAGGTGAAAACAATAACGGACTCATGGTGATCACGAAAATGTAAACTGTGCTTAACAGTATTTTATATACTTTTCGGCTAAGATCAGCCTTTTTTAAGGGATGGTCACAATTTCTGAACCAATCCTGTCAAGTCTGCAGGGTTTCAGCCAAGTTACATCGTCCTAGCAGACCTAGTACATCTGAAAGTACCCCAATTCCGATTACCTTCGATCCCCCCCACCCCTCCAACTCCCCCAGTGCGGAATCCGGCGCGGTTGTATTACTAATATATCCAGGGCTTGTGCCTGTTCTTCGCAACAAGGTACATCCCAATCGCTCCAGTCTGAGCATGTCATCATTTCCGGTTCTCCCCTCCACGCTCCCCCACGCATTTATCAGATCCGGTCCTGACTTGATGTGGGATATCTGAGAAATTAGGTCTTTCCAAATATCAACTTTCATTAAAAAAAAAAAATACTTATTCTATTCAGGATTTCCCCTCCATCCACTTCCCCCACGATGGTCGGATGGTGGAGCTGACTACTTTGAAGTTAATCTGGTTCGGTCGGTCCACGAAATGCCTGCCAAGTTTCATCGTCCTAGCCCAGCTGAAAGTACCGTAACTCCGTATTACCGGAATTCTGCCCCCCCCCCTCCAATTCCCCCCACATTGCGCAAGTCCAGTGCAGTCCTGTTAATGATGCAACTAGGTCTTGTGCTTGTTCCTCCCACCAAGTTTCATCCCTATCTTGCGTATGCCACTAAAATTCCAGATTCCGGTTCCCTTCCCTCCCCCCATGATGGTCGGATCAGTCATGTGAAAATTTCCAAGTTAGTTTGGTTTGGCGCCTAATACGCCTACCAAGTCTCATCGCCCTAGCACATCTGGAAATACCCTAACTCGCAAAAACTGGACTGACAGACCGGTAGACCGACGGAAAAGTGACCGGTATATGGCACTTGGCTGGAATGCAAATGCCATAAAAACACTGCACTTGGGATATTATCTGTTCTGATCTTGAAAAATTTGGTTATACACTGAATATTATAAGGTTTTGCAAGGAAAGTTTGGGGAAGACATACGTGGGAATACAATATGTAGCCCACCTCTTTCGTTACACTTGTACATAAAAGAAGGTTTTTTTTTCTGATATTTAACTATTGAATTCATTCTCATTATTTTCAAGCTAGATTGACTAGTTTTCATCATTATTTACATCCCGTATGGAGATAATAAAGTCGTAAACAATTGTTAACAACTGTTTACGATCGTTTACAATTGCAAACAACTGTTAACAACTATAAACAATTGTTCACGATTGGAAACAGTTGTTTCCGATCGTAATTTTACGATCGTTTTTGTTCGTACCAATTCAAAACGATCGTTTTAATTGTTTCCAATCGTTTTCAGTTGTTTCTAATTGTTTTCGATCGAAAACAGTTGTTTTGAATCGGAAACAATTCGTTCGGTTTTGAAGTCCTGAAACACGACATAGTTTATCTGAAACGGTGAAACTGAATCCCAATCGTAAACGATTGGAAACAATTGTTTCCAATCGTAATTTTACAACTGTTTCCGATTGCCTTTTCAAGTGCAATTATACAACTGTTTCCGATCGTTTTCAGTTGTTTTCGATCGGAAACAGTTGATGCCATTTTCAGTTCCTGAAATAAGACATGATTTTTAACAACGGTAGTAGGGAAGTTCAAACAGGAAGATCAAAATAGTTTAACTGAGACGGCGAATCTGAAATCCAAACTGTTTTCAATCGTAATTTTACAACTGTTTCCGATTGTTTTTTCAAGTGCAATTATGCAACTGTTTACGATCGTTTTCAGTTGTTTTCGATCGGAAACAGTTGATGCCATTTTCAGTTCCTGAAATAAGACCTGATATTTAACAACGGTAGTACGGAAGTTCAAATAGGAAGATCAAAATAGTTTAACTGAAACGACGAATCTGAAATCCAAACTGTTTTCAACCGTACTTTTACAACTTTTTCCGATTGTGTTTTTCAAGTGCAATTATAAAACTATTTACGATCGATTTCAGTTGTTTTCGAGTCCTGAAAGAAGACCTGATTTGTAGCAACGGTAGTGCCGAAGTTGATTTTTTTTTAAGTTGTAAACATCAAAACAGTTGACTGAAATGGCGAACTTCAAATCCCAATCGTAACTTTACAAATGTTTCCAATTCTAATTTTACAAATGTTTACGATCGTTTTCAGGTGTTTTCGATAGAAAACAGTTGGTTCGGTTTTCAGGTACCGAAACGAGACCTGAATTTTAACAGTGGTTGTGGGGAACTTTTTTAGTTGAAAACGATCAACATAGTTTATCTGAAACGGCGAATCTGAAATCCCAATCGTCAACGACTGGAAACAACCGTTTACGATCGTTTTCAGTTGTTTTCGATCGTTTTCAACTGTTTTCGATTTTTTTCAGTAAGTTTTCCAAGCGAAATAGTTGGTTTGATTTTCAAGTCCTGAAACAAACCTGATTTTTAGCAACGGTAGTAGGGAAGTGGAATTTTGTTGAGTTGTAAACGATCAAAATAGTTTAACTAAAACAGTGAATCTGTTTCAGTGAAAAAAAAGAAGCAGTTTTAACTACTCCACTGCTTTAGGTGGAGCAGTTTAAGCACCTACTCCACTTGTCAAAATTATGCCATAACCATACATTGACGGAAAAGTTCAAAATCCAAGATGCACGTGTTGCCCTTTTGGACATTTTTTCGTCGCTATAAAAAATCATTGAAAAAAAGAGCCCAACCAGCGCACGACCTTCCCCACTGCTTCCTGGACGAGCATTGAAAATTAGTGTTCTTTTATGTGTATTTCTGTCTTTTATTTCTTTTCTTTTATTTAATCCACTTCTTCGAAATGGCGGGTTACAAATAAATTACTTACTTGCTTACTTAAAATACCAATCATAAACAATTAGAAACAACTGTTTGAATCGTAATTTTTACAACTGTTTAGGACTTTTTTTAAAGTGTCAGTGTACAACTTTTTACGGTCGTTTTCATTTGTTTTCGATCGATTTCAGTTGCATTAAATCGGAAACAGTTGGTTTGGTTTTCAAGTTCTAAAACAAGAATTGAATTTTAACAACGGTAGTAGGGAGGTTGAATTTTGTTGAGTTGTAAACGATCAAAACAATTTAACTGTAACGGCGAATCTAAAATCCCAATCGTACACGACTGGAAACAACTGTTTCCTATAGTAATTTTTAAAACTGTTTACGATCGTTTTCACTTGTTTTCGATCGTTTTCAACTGTTTCCAATCATTTTAAGTTATGACCACATTTTTTAGCAACGGGTAGTAGGAAAGTTGATTTTTGTTACGATAGGATCTAAATAGTTTAACCGAAACAGTGAATCTAAAATCCCAATCGTAAACAAGAGCTACGAGCTCATATGGCACTTGTACGAGTAGGCTGTACAAGAAAGTAGATGAGAACGTCACAAAATACACCCGCCATCCAAAAATGCGGTTCGGAAATAGAAATAGGATACTTAGTTTCACTCATTTCTGAGCAGTTCCGGCATCGTCTCGATTGTCTGTAGCAAATGCACATGACTGTTCAAACTTTCATCCCAATAAATCCATTTGTTTGATCCCTAGACCTGCTACACGATTTCCGGTACTGACTCTATCTCCACCTACCGTGGCCGAATCTGGATCGAAAAAAAATCGACCACCTAAAACATCTTTTTTGTACCATCTATCAAGTTTCACTCGAATCTGAGCATTTTTGAAAAGTTCCGGTACCCCCCCCCCCCTCCCACCAACGTTGTCGGAGCCGGTTCGGGCCCAATCTCTTAATTCCTTGTTCCTGTCCATCAAGTTTTACTGAAATTGGAGCATAGCCTATCTGCAAGTTTCCAGTACCCCCCACCCCTACCTTGGCCGAATCCGGCCCGGACGCTAAATAACAAATCTAGGCCGCATAAACTCGGCACTGTCGAATTTGCATCTCATTCAGTCCATCCGTTTGGTTTTTGTGCATGTCAAAAGTCCCGCCCCCCAATTCCCCTAATCGTGGTCGCATATGGTTCGAACGCATGTTTTACATGTCGAGGCCATCGATTCGTATCACCCATGAAGTTTCACTCGAATCAGACCACTCGTTCGCAATTTATAGAAGTCAATTTCCATATTTCTCTTCTCTTGCTCCCCAAAAAATGCTCGGATCTAGGAACGGAAGTTTCCGGGGGTATGTTGTGTCAGGTTCTTAAGTCAAGACAATCCGTGTCGCTAATATGCCTGCAAAGTTTTGTTGTCGTTTTACATCTGGAACTATTCTAACTCACTACTACCGGAATTCCAGGAAACCCCCTCCAACTCCCCCACAGTGCCCCGAAACCATCTGGCTTCGTCCATTTCATCTAGGCCTAATGCTTGTCCCATCCATTAAGTTTCGTCCCAATCCCTCTGCTTTTCGTCCCATCCCCACAGGTATCGGACCCGACCCGGACGTGACACCGAACGTCCGAGGCGATAGCTCACTAGACAAGTTTCATTCAAATCCGATCACCCGTTCAAAAGTTATACACGCCACTAGATTCCGGACTCCCCATCCACCCACTCCCACCACGATGGTCAGGTCGGGGAAACGGCTGTTCTCAAGTCAATCTGTTCGGATCCCTGAAATACCTGCCAAGTTTCATCGCCCTAGGACATCAGGAAGTATGCCGAACTCGCGGGATCGCTAGAAATCCGGACCCCCACCCCAACTCCCCCACGGTGCCCTGATCCGGTACGGTTATGTCAATGACGTGTCTAGGAATTGTGCTTGTTTTTCCCACCAAGTTTCATCCCGATCCCTCCACTCTAAGCGTTTCTCAAAATTTCCGGTTCCCTCCTCCAACTTCCCACAGTGTCATCGGATCCGGCCCAGATTTAAAGTGAGATGTCTGAGACACGAGGTCATCCTAAATATCAACTTTCATCAAGATCCGATCACCCATTCGCATGCTAAAAATACCTCAAATTTTGGCTTCACCCTCCCTCCACTCCCCCCCCCCAGATGGTCGAATCGGGGAATTGACGATTTCCTATTTAATCTGGTCGGGTCCCAGACATGCCTCTCAATTTCCATCGTCCCAGCACATCAGGAAGCAAGGAACTCGCGGGATCACTACAAATTCGGACTTCTCCCCCCCCAACTTCCCCAAAGTGAGCAGATCCGTTCCGGTTATATCAGTCACGTATCAAGGACTTTTGCTTGTAATTTCCACCAAGTTTCATCCGGATCCCTCCACTTTAAGTGTTTTCCAAGATTTACGGTTTCCCCCTCCAACTCCCCCCAATGTCACCGGATCCGGTCTGGATTTAAAATGGAGGGTCTGAGACACGAAGTCCTTCCATATATCAAGTTTCATTAAGATCCGATCACCCGTTCGTAAGCTAAAAATATATATTTTTTCCTATTTTTTCCGGATTCTCCCTCCCTCCACTCCCCTCCAGATGGTCGGATCGGGGAAGTGACCATTTCTAATCTAATCTGGTCCAGTTCCTGATATGCCTGCCAAGTTTCATCGTCCTAGCTTATCTGGAAGTGCCCTAACTAGCAAAACCGGGACCGACTGACGGACAGAAATTACAATCGCTATATGGCACTTGAGTAAGCTCAAGTGCCATAAAAACTGAAACAACTGTTGCCAATCGTAATTTCTTTCAGTCGGGCGGGAAAAGTTGGTTTGGTTTTGAAGTCTCGAAACAAAACCTGATATTTAACAACGATAGTAGGGAAGTTGAATTCTGTTCGAGTTGTGAACGATCAAAATAGTTTAACTTAAAAGGGTAAATCTGAAATGTAAATTTACAACTGTTTACGATTGTTCTTTTCAAGTCATTAAACAACTATTTACGATCGTTTTCAGTTGTTTTCGAACGGAGATTAAGTAGTAAACAACTATATACAATTGTTAACAACTGTAAACAATTGTTAAAAACTGTAAACAACTGTTAACAGTTGGAAACAGTTCTTTCCGATCGTGATTTTACTATCGTTTTTTCGTATCCATTCAAAATGATAATTTCCAATCCTTTTCAATTGTTTTTGATCGGAAACGGTTGGTGTTGTTTTCAAGTCGTGAAATACAGACCCGAGTTTTAACAAAGGTTACAGGGAAGTTGATCTTATTATGGCACTTGCAGCCTCTGGCGCAAGTGCCATATATCGATCACAATTCCGTCTGTCCGAGTTTTTGTCACACTTTTTTCGAGTTAGGGTACTTCCAGATGTGCGAGGACAATAAAACTTGGCTGGCATATCAGGGAAGCGATCAAACTAACCTGGAAATAATCAGTTTCCCGATCCGACCAAACGCGGGGGAGTGGAGGGCGCTGGAAACTTGAAAATTTAGGGCATTTTGTCACACTTTTTCGAGTTAGGGTACTTCCAGATGTGCTAGGGCAATGAAACTTGGCTGGCATATCAGGGAAGCGATCAAACTAACCTGGATATAATCAGTTTCCCGATCCGATCATATGCGGGGGAGTGGAGGGCACTGGAAACTTGAAAATTTAGGGCATTTTGTCACACATTCTCGAGTTACGGTACTTCCAGTTGTGCTAGGACCATGAAACTTGGCAGGCATATCAGAGAACCGACCAAACAAACTTAGAAATAATCAGTTCTCCGATCCGGCCATTTTTGGGGGGAGTGGATGGCAGGGGAATCCGGAAATTCAGCAGTGTGTAACTTTCGAACGGGTGATCGGATTGTAATGTAACTTAATAACTGAATAGATTCTATATATGTGATGACCCGTTTAAAGTCATGGCCGGATTCGGTAGCTAGTGGGGGGGGGGGGGGCGGAAATTTGGAGTAATACTTGCTGGGAAGACCAAGCATCTGCACTAGATAAATCGTTTAGACAATTGTACTGGATCCGGACACTTATGGGGGGGAGGGGGTTTCCCGCAATTCCGGTGATGGCGGTTTTGAGGATTTTAACGATGAAACAAAAAATTTGTCGATCTGATAATGGTGGAGGGAGTGGAATCTGGAATTTTCACTCATGCATAACCATGGAACGGGCAAGGCCGTATCTAAAGGGGGGGCTAGGGGGTTGACCCCCCCCCCCCCCCGAAAAATACACAAATAATAATTTGTATAGGCTTTTCCCTCTGATCTATGTCTTTTTTGTCCGACCGGCAGGCGACCCCCCCCCCCCCCTGCGAAATAAATTTCTGGATACGGGCCTGGGAACGGGTGATCGGATTCGAGTGAAATTTCAGAACTGAACAGAGGATATTCCTTTGGTGATCTTTTTTATTATCCGGGCAGGATCCGGCAACTATTGGGGGAGTGGGAATACGTTACCCGCTTAGAATGGAGAGACCGGGATGGAACTTTGTGGGAAGAGCAAAGATATGCTCTAGGTAAATCATTTACTGATTCGGATAGGCTACAAGCACCGTGCGGTAGTCGGGGGGGGGGGGGGGAGGCGGAAATCTCGAGAAACGGTTAGATTGACGGTATTGGAGTGAAACTTGCTGGGAAGAACAAACATCTGCTCATTTAAATATTTTACACAATTTGACTGGATCCAGACACCTGAGGGGGGGGGGGGGGTCCCAAAATTCCGTTTTTTGTGATTTTCACCAAGAAAATTGGCAGGCATATCAGGGACCCGGTCAAACTGACTTGGAATAAAAACAAAAAAAACTCGGTATGATAATCTTGGGGGGGGGGGGGGGCGGTTGAGGGAGCGGAATCCGGAATATTGAATCATGCGTAACTTCGGAACGGGTGATTGGATTCGAGTGAAATTTAATAATTGAACAGAGGACATTCGTCTCTGGTTATCTTTTTCATTTCGGACCGAATCCGACAATTATTGGGGGGAGGGCGGAAAATACTTGACCCGCTTAGACTGGTGTGATCTGGATCAAACTTCGAAGGAATGACAAACAGATGCTCTGGATTAATCATTTACAGAACCAGATTGGCTCTGGGTATTGTGGTTGGAGTTCGGGGGGGGGGGGGGGGGGGGGGGTCTGGGATTCCGGTGATCGCGAGTTAAGGTACTTCCAGATGTGCTAGGACGATGAAACTTCGCTGGTCAGTACTTCCTCAGGAAGAAGGAAATAAGCGTGTCCGTACGACTCAAACTCAACGACTCAAATCCTTGTCAATAAATAACCGCGATCTTTGGCAGCAGCTGTGACACCACTTCTTCCTTTCTTCCGCTACCTGCCCAGAAAGGCCGGAGAATTTGCATCGGAAAGAAGAGGTAGTCACCAAGAGTCTTCCATAACCCAACAAGACCAAAGGCGTCGTTGGGATCCCAAAAATCTAATATTTGATCCAGACAATTGGGTCTTCTCTTTACCAGATCCAGTCTTCGCCAGGCTAATCATCAGAGAAAACCAAGTTGAGATATAGGCCTACCTCTATAAGCCATATCTAATTTGACGATACTGACCGAAACTTCCTGCTTTACTTCTGCCAATTTTCCGGTTTCGCCCGAATTCCGAGCGAACTACTAGTCCAGCAAAAAAAGAAAGTTCAGAAACGAATCCAGCGTATCTCCTTATCCATACGAAGAACATCTAACCAACTTTAAAGAACTCCTACTTAAAACAAGAGCTGAAAGCTCATATGACACTTGCAAGAAGGCCTACCTCTATAAGCCATATCCAATTTGACGATACTGACCGAAACTTCCTGCTTTACTTCCGCCAATTTTCCAGTCTCGCCCGAATTCCGAGCGAACTACTAGTCCAGCAAAAAAAGACAGCTCAGAAAATAATCCAGTGTATCTCCTTGTCCATAGGAAGAACATCTAATCACCTTTAAGAAAACTTCTACTTAAAACAAGAGCTGAAAGCTCATATGGCACTTGCAAGAATAAGCAAAATGTTGGCGGGAGTTTTTTGTTTGGGAGTTTTGTACAGAGTCGAATATTATTTTATTATACACTAGTAAGTAAAAAGTACTGTAAAAGGCATTTCTAGAAATCCTCTTCTTCGTTGGGCGGTTCTTTGCTTGGGAGTTTTGTACAGAGTCGAATATTATTTTATTATACACTAGTAAGTAAAAAGTACTGTAAAGGCATTTCTAGAACGACATTTATTTCAAAGTACGTTTCTTCTTTGAATTGTTGATACGTAATTTCCAGTTTTAAAGGCGCTAGAAATGCATCTGTAAGCAAAACCCTTGAGGCAAAAACGATAGCAGGTTTTTAGGGATCATTGATATATACAGTTTGGTCAAAAGGGTTTCATAAATAATCATGGGTTGAGATCTATCGTTTGATAAAAAGTACTTTTCGACCTTGCTGCGAAGATGCGCACTTTGAGGGAGCTAGAACCTCATTTGTAAGCAGAACCCTTGAGACAAAAATGGTAATGAGCTCATGGGGATCATGAAAATGCATATTTTGCTTAAAAGTATTCTTATTAATTTGCGGTCATGATTGGTACTTTAAGGGATACTTTTCAGAGTACTAATGAATGAGCAATGAAATGTTGCTTCTATATGGGGAGTCCTTCCGTTATTCAACATGTCCGCATGGCCACCATGCAGACTGTTACAATTATTCAACATGTCTGCATGGCCGCTATGCAGACTGCTTGCAGACATATGTCTGAAATATTTCCAAAAGTGCATGAAAGCATTGCTCGGAAAAACTGTCTTCAGTATTAAAGACAAATTGAACCGATCTTTCTTCAATATTGAATCAACATAGAAAGACCTACACTCTAGATAAATCGTTTATACAACTGGACTGGATCTGGACAACTTTCGGGGGGGGGGGGGCGTGGAATTTGGTGATGGCAGTTTTGTAGATTTTCACGGCAAAACTTGGCAGACATATCAGAGACCCGATCAAACTGACTCAAGTCCGGACAAGATCAAAACAACTATCGGGGGGGGGGGGGAATTAGATGAGCCGCTTAGATTGGAGAGATGGGGATCGAGCTATGTGCGAATGAAAAACAAATGCCCTAGATAAATAATTTACAGAACCCAATTGGCTCTGGGCACTATGGGGGGAGTCAGAGGGGGGGGGGGGGGGGAATTCCAGTGATCGCGAGCATAAGGTACTCCAGATTGGCCAGGGCTGGAATATTTAGAGATTTGACAAGATTAGCCATAGACTTGTCATTTCCCAAATCCGACTATTCCTTTAAGTACCGATCTAGCCTTAAAATTAAAAAAATACTTTTGAGCAAAATATAAATTTTCATGATCCCCATGAGCCTATTATCCTTTTTGCCTCAAGGTGTTTGCTTACAAATGAAGCTGTAGCTGCATACGACCGCACTTTTGATCAAACGATACATCTTATCGCATGATCATTTGCGTCACAAGATTTAGCTTAGTCATATGCGAAGTATCCCCATTCGAAACGTCCCTTGGCGAAACATCCCCATGACAACGTCCCAACGACAAAACGTCCCCATGAGAAAACGTCCGCACGGCAAAACGTTCCCATGGCGAAACGTCCCCAAATTACATTTGAAAGTTCGCCTCAGACTTTAGGCACATGACCGAGGTAAAACAACTTCATGAATGTGTCTTGTAACAGTAACGTGCACAATCGGCATTTTTGACCAATAAGGTCCATAGAGGCAACGAAAATTGCCTGCTCTGTCTCAAAGAGAATAAAAAAGGATGATGAAAAATAAGCTTAGTTTATGGTGTATAAAAACGGCATGCGAAGATGTTTCGCCACGTTTCATCACGGGGACATTTTGTCACGGGGACGTTTCGCCACAGGGGCGTTTCGCTGGGGACGTTTTGTCGGTAAGCCAAAAATTGAAATTTCTAGCAGAGAGAAAGTGCGAATCTTAACCAACAAGACCAAAGGTGTCGATGGGATCCCATATTTCCAATATTTGATCCAGGCAATTGGGTCGCCAGGCTAATCATCAGAGAAAACCAAGTTCAGATATACCTCTATAAGCCATATCCATGTTGACGATACTGACCGAAACTTCCTGCTTTACTTCTGCCAAATTTCCGGTTTCGCCAAATTCCTAGCGAACTACTAGTCCAGCAAAAAAAGAGAATTCAGAAAAAAATCCCGAGTATCGTCTTATCCCTATAAAGAACATCCAATCAACTTTAAACAAAACTTAAGACTTAAGAAAATCCGGTTACAACCGGTCCAGACTAAGTATATGTCCAGGTAAAAAATTATAGTCTATACAAATTCAGCGTGTCTTCTTACCCCTAAACCTGTCTTCTTAATCAACTTCAGATAAAACTTCTGCTTTTAACATATTTTCCGGTTTTGGCCGATTTCCAGGCGAACCAGTTGTCCTGCGAGAAAATGATTTTCGCCATCATGTTCAGCATGTTTTCTTACCCTTAAATCAAACATTTAATAACTTCAAATGAAACTTTTACTTTTAACCAACTTAACGTTTTTTGCCGGTTTCCGGACTTGTCCGACGAGAAAATGGTTTTCACCACCGTACTCAGCAGGTCTTCTTACTCCATAATCGACTATCACATCTGCTATTTAAAAATAGTTTGTTTGTAATAGGTTGTAAATTTCCCATCTACAACTTGACCTTACCCTTCACCCAAAAAATCCTTACACCAAGTTTCATCAGAATATCTCATTCCCTTTGAGAGTTATCGTGCTTACAGACGGACGGACGGACGGACAGGCAGACGAACGGGCGGACAGCTTTTGCGGACAACCACTTACGTTTTAGGGTCCCAAAAAGTAAAAAAAAATACTTTTGAACCAAGTTTTGCGAATTTTATGGCTCAAGGGCTTGTTATCGTTTTTGCCTCAAGGGCTTTGCTAGCAGATGAGTGCAGTGCAGATCATTACAAGAAAACTAAAAAACAAAACAATTATTCACCAAACGATACATTCTGGTGATTTCCAAGTCCATTGTCGCTCTTATCTCAAGGGTTTTGCTTACAAATGACCAGAAACTCATTAGAACAAACCCACGAAAAGGCAAATTCTATATTGCATCCTCTAAACCAGCCTTGCAAGTGCCGCATGACCTTCTAGCTCTTGTTAATACGAGAAGAGGCTTATAATACTGAAAATGGTCAGAGACAAGCCCCCTGATCTTAGAAATTTGAGCTGTGTTGGATTCGGTCTAGGCCTGTCGAAAATCAATCAATCACTTCTGCCGGGCGGACCCCTTGAGCAGAAGGTGCGAATACTTTCAAACAGACGTTGAAAGAATGCACCCTTTGTTTAATTTAGAGTGTCCCAAGTAGACTTATTTTGCTCTTGTCCGAAGCACACAAAATGACATTCTCTTGCTGACTAGAAATATTCCGAGTTTCCTTAGCAAGTTTGATGTTAAATAACGCAGATATAAGAGCCGCGGTGACCTGCAACATCTAGTCCAACAAAATAATAATCTGAAGTTTCTTAATCTCAAATTCAACTTATTTTCATTCTTACCCACTAATTATTGTTGTCACTCACTATCAGGGCGAAACAAACTGTTAGATGTCAAATATTCCTGTCCTCAGGAGCAACCCCTCTCTATAGAAAAGAATACAAAAACGGAAGAATTAGGCATCCATAATTTTAGCAAGCATTAACATTTAGAAAGTTTACGTTATTAAATATAAAACATTCCATTGCTGTATTGAAAGATGGTTTTTACTGCAATGACGGAGCCTGGTAATCCTGACATCCATTAGTCGTTTGAGATAAGGGACACGCTGGTAAGGGAGCTAGAGACTGCATAAATCAACTTAAGGAAACGAATGAGCTTCCACTTTTGCCATAAGCACGCAAGTTTACACTACATTCAATTTTTATTTCCTCATTCATTATCACTTTCTCTCGTTTGCTATTGTCCCTGTGATTCTGGCACAGGACCTGTGTAATTCTTGGAAAGATTAACATAGTCATAAAAGATATAAGGAATACTAAGCTTCCTTAATTAAAGCGAATCCAACTCGTCTGTACTCTGTATTAAATCCTGATACTAGTTCAAATTTACCTTCTGCTAGATCAAAAGCAGTCTGATTAGTTTCTGTTACGATGGTGACAAGCCATCTCGTAGTATTCTTCTACTTCCACAATATATGCTGTAGTATGCATATCATATCGAAAGTTCGCTACGATTTTATTTCTTTGGACTTCTCAGTCCACTTTTCAGCAGAGCCATCTCCTGAAAACAGCTATTCATCCAATATCAAGTAACGCCAGTCCACTAGGTGACAATACAGTTTGACAAGGATTTATTACTGAAATATTACTGTAATGTTACATTTTCGCGTAAAAATATGTCAAGATCGCACTGTTTATTTCTCCAGGAGGAGCACTAATTCAACACGGAAATCACGTTTCTAGCAAATTGTCGGATCTGGGTGGAGTTTCAGGCCACAACTTTCAACATTACAGACATAATACAAACAGCCGGGAGTTCGGTTTAAAAAAGATGTCATCCATGTGTAGGACATCTTAAAACCTTACCGACATATGGGTCCCCACCTTTCGGTAATATTTGTGAGGATTTGGACTGTGCCGTACGGGGTGGTCGGATTTGGAAAGTGGCGATTTCTAAGCTAATCTTGTCGAATTTACAACTCCACTGTATTTCAGCTTGACAATATCACAATTATTCATAATCTCTCTACAATGATTGATTACTAGGCTACTTGCTTTATCTGCTTGCTTGTTAGAACAAAGGCTTTGCCATTAAACACAAATAACACAATAGACGTACACCACACCAGTATTTCGTCGCAAGAAAACGTAGTACGGTAATTGCGTTGTGACGAATAGGGACGAGTTCTGGCGTGTCAGAACTGCGGGTAAGATCGCATAGAGACCATCTAGCGTTTCATAAATGCATAAACCCTGGTAGCTTAGTTTGGCCAGAGAAGCCGCTGACACTTGCCATATTATTCCAAGCCCCTTCGATCTTCGATTGCTCTAGCTCTCTCCGAACGAATTTAAGCAAATAATGACTCAGCCACGAGCAGAGCTACAGTAGTGTGATGAAAAAATTACTCATCCATGCGCAGAGCTATACTAGTGCGAACAAGGGATAGGGGTTTGACGAAAACTAGAAAAAGTGTGTCAAGAGATTTCGGGTGTCCCCCTCCAGCCCCCCCCCCCCAGTTATCGGATCCGATCCGAATTCGACAATGAACATCAAAGACATTTGTTCTTGATACCTGTCCAGTTTAATGCACGCCCGATTATCCGCTATATCAAACCCTACTAAGGTTCAACAACATATTTTGCCAACCCCTTCGACCTTCGATTGATCTAGCTCTCTCCGAACGAATTCTAGCAAAGCATGACAAATCCACGAGCAGAGCTATTCCAGTGTGATGAAAGCATGACTCATCCATGGGCAGAGCTATACTAGTGCGATTGAAAGGGTAGGGGTTTGACGAAAACTAGAAAAAGCATTTTGAGTGTCCCACTCCAGCCCCCCCCCCCCCCAGTTACCGCGTCCGATCCGAATTTGACAATGAACATCCAAGACATTTATTCTTGATACTTGTCAAGTTTAATGCACGCCCGATTATGTGTTCCAAAGTTATGAATGTTACAAATTTCCGGATTCCCCATGTTGACACTCCCCCATCGATGGTCGGATCGGGGAAGTGATTATTTCCAAGTTAATCCGGTTGGGTCCCTGATATACATGCCAAGTTTTATCGTCCTAGGTTATGAAGTGCCCAAACTAGCAAAATGCGGACAGACCGACAGACATTACGATCGCTATATGACACTCGAGTAAGCTCAAGTGCAATAAAAATTCAAGCTACAATCGGACTCCAGACTAATTATATGTCCGGGTTAAAAATGAATGTCATATACAGACTCAGCGTCTTTTCTTTCCCCTTAATGTGTCCTTCCAATCAACTGATAAAACTTTTGCTTTTAACAAAATTTCCAGTTTTGACTGGATTCCGGGCGAAAAGTTGTCCGGCGAGGAAATGATTTTTATCATCGTGTTCAGCATGTCGTCCTACTTCTTAATCGAGCACGTAATTCACTTCAAATGAAACTTTTACTTTTAACCAGTTTTCCGGTTTTTGCCGGATTCCGGACGAACTACTTTTCGGACGAGAAAATGATTTTCACCATCGTGTTCAGCATCTCTTTTTTCCTCTAAATTGAACATATAATCAACTTCAAATACAACATTAGCTTTAAACCAACTTTCCGTTTTTTTGCTGGATTCTGGACGAACTACTTGTCCCGCAAGAAAGTGGTTTTCATTATCGTGCTCACTATGCCTCCATATCCCATCATCGACTTTCACATTAGGTGTTTACAAATATTTTGTGTGTCCCTTAATTTGGACCCCCTCCCCCACCCCTAAATGTGGAGCTACAGAGCCCATCTACGAACTTGACCTTACCCTTGACCCGAAGAATCCTCACACCAAGTTTCGTCAAAATATCTCATTTCCTTCCTGATTTATCATGCTAACCGACGGACAGACGGACAGACGGACAGCTTTTGCGTTGTCATAGGTATCCCTCCACTTACTTTTCGGGATCCAAAAAATCACACCATTATTTGAGATATTCGCCCATTCATTTGAATCTGAACACCCAAGAGAAATGTATTTCCTTGGGCGAGGGTGAAGTTACCAGATTTCTAATACAATCATCGTCACCCGGAATAGGCATTCCAAAAACAATATCAGGTGAAAACGGGTTGTTTTCAGATTCATTCAAAAGCTCGTCATCTGATTGACTTGAATATGCGGGGAAATTAGAAGCACTAAGCATATGTTAACAAATAAAGAAATATATTAAAGCACGAGGCTATTACTACTAAGAGATATCGTCAAGGGACCAAAGCCTGCGCGACGTAGTATCTCCTGGGAGCAGAACGTAAACACGACCACGATTGGACTAGACGTTCTTATTACCGTACTGGTCTCGACCAGCCAGCAGAAAGTCACGCATTCGGTTAGTGAGATTCTCTGATAGAAAGAGTCATGTTTTCGTAAGTTTTCCTTTGCTTTGAGCACTTTTTCCACCAGTTCTTTGCGAATCTCACGAGTACAGTGGATATCTTATCAGGACGACTAGGGACAGAAACCAATGGCAAATGCGAAACTGCAATGACGACACCAATCACTAGTCCAGTTAGGCCTAACTGTTTCTGAATAACAACAGTAACTACAGTTTTCAATTCTGCTCCTTGATCTTGTTTATCCGAGAAATAATATCGTCAAGGCGTGGCTTTTTCTCAGGGTTAGTTCTGCACATCATTGAAAATGGAAGTTCCCATTGTTAAATAAGATATTAAAGCTAAGCTAGAATACTTAGTTTGTTTATTCACAAGTTCAGACTGCACGTTTAACTGGGGGTTCTATGTTGCCATGTAGCGTTGGTGTGGACATGCTATGTATCGGCTGTCGAAACTACAAAGACATGTACACACTAGAGCAGGGACCCAAACATTTCCTGTTAAGTTTCCTTACAGGGGACCACTCATTAAGAGATTTTTGATGCCCTCTTGACCGAGCGCGACATAGTTCGAGAAATACCCACAGGGATAAAATACCCTACTATCCAGATAGAGAAAATGTGTCACAGCTATTGTGCTGAACTAGGGAATATTTATTTCTCTGTAATGGAAGAGTGTCCTGGATCTTTTGTCCTAGCTTAGGTACCTGGTGGCATGCTGAATAGTCCTGAGTGGAGATGGCTCATACAGAAAGGTATTATTTGTATATAATAATTTTTGTGCATGAATGAACAGTTGTGTTGTGTCAAAGATGCAGCCATTGACAAATGTGTGATAAGTTGTCGTGTGGTCTTTCGGCATGCACCCGATGAAAGTTTACAGAATTTGATCTTTTATGTGGAACAAGAACCTGATTTGCCAACGAGAATACCGACGCCTGACAAAACAATCGAGCATTTGATATTTTCTATGTTCTGCTCTACTAAACTGCACAGAACTTGATTTCTTACGTGTAAAATTAATGCCTTGGACCGATCAGACTTGAACCTCCTGGGTGCGGCCGACACAGTTTGCAGGATTCTCTTTCTTGCGTATAAAAGAACCTAATATGCTGACGAGTTGACCGACAAAAACCTAAAAACATTATTTCTTCTGGATTACCAAGGCACAATAAAAGCATGCACACTTTGATTTATTCATTGTTTTGACCGACAAATGTTTGCAGGATTTCCTTCCTTGCGCATAAAAAGAACCCGATGTGGCAACGAGTCAACCATCGCCCGACAAAACATTAATACATTATCTCTTCGGGATTACTGAGGCACGACAAAGCATGCAGAATTTGACTTATTCATTTCACCGACAAATGTTTGCAGGATTTCCTTTCTTGCGTATAAAAATAACACCATATGCGAGTTGACAATCGCCCGACAAAACATTTAAAATTATTTCTTCGGGATTACTGAGGCACGACAAAAGCATGCAGAATATGATTTATTCATTTGACAGACAAATGTTTGCAGGACAACTTGCGTATAAAAAGAACACGCTGTGCCAACGAGCCGACCAACGCCCAACAAAGACATGAACAAATGATTACTTCTGGATTACCGAGGCACGACAAAAGCATGCAGAATTCGATTTCTTGCAGAATTTTCTTTCTTGCGGATAAAAATAACCCAATTTGCCAACGAGTCAACCAACGCGCGACAAAAACATTAACAAATTATTTCTTCTGGATTACTGAGGAGCAACAAAAGCATGCAGAATTCGATTTCTTCTCTGTTTTGTCCGAAAAATGTTTGCAGGATTTCATTTCTTGCCTATACAAAGGAAGGAAGGAAGGAATTTATTTCTTCAACATTTCTACAACATATTGAACATATTCTTTAACCAATAGCCCGTCTCAATATGTGACAACAGGTCACCTGTGCAAGACGGACATCAAATTATCAAGATCTATTGATCAATTTTTTTTTTTTTTTTTTTCTATACACTTAGTGAGACTTTAACTCACTCCAAATCAGCTTTCCTCACTCAAACACCCCTATACAAAGAACCCGATTTGCCGACGGCTTCTGTGTTCTTTGAAACTTGTGGGAACAAATTTTTTCTATCTGAGCAAGAACGATTCGACCCAAGCGGAATTTTTGGAAACTAGCTGTGTCTCGGGCAGCATAGCAACATAGAAGCATATGAAATGACTGGCCCCCTGTAAGGAAACTTAACAGGAAATTTATGGGTCCCTGGCTAGAGGCCAATCTATTAGTTGTAACAAGCAAGGAGAACCTTTTATCTACAAGAAATGGAATTAATCGAGTCTGGTCTCATACGAAACAACATAAAAATCGCAGTGGTTACGGGAGACATGGGCTAACGATTCCCAATTTGCAGGTCAATGTACTAAAAGGCGTCATCCGTCACGTCTTCGAATGATCAACGATGGAACAGCAGCAAATATATTATTAATAGCATGGACGATCTTTTTGTGGAATGAATAGTTCCGTGATGTGAGAAAGAATTTCATTATGTGACTTAAATTACATCATGAACAAATAAATATTAAAAACAAGTTCTAGTAATATATATAACTTTCTCTTATGAATGTCAAAAGATTGAAAATCCATGCAATTACAATAGATGTACCTGCTTTATCAGGAGACAGGAGGCAAACTACGTAAAGAGGAAGAACAGAAACTGTGGAAGATTTTATAACTGGTGTTAAGTTACGCTGGTTTAATTACGTGTCTTCGCATATTTTCGCCGGCAAAGATCTGTAAAGAGAAACTGAGATCAGAAGAGGTTCAAAGCTTATAAAGAATCAACAAGAGAATGTACTAGATGATAATACGGAATTACAAGAAACTGGAGGAGACCTAACAAATTTCAAGCTCTTAAAATTTTCTTATTTTCCTCTTAAGTTAACGTCCCATAATCTCTAGAGATCATAGGAAGAAGATTCACCGGAAAGGAATAGTGACCGTTAAGGGGATACTAAAGCCGCACTCGACTTATCATTATCACGACCGTGTCGGCCAAAACGACTTTTCGTTTAACTGCCGTGACCACTTAATGTCGTTTTATTTATCCTGTCAGCTGACAATTGTTAGTGCCCTGTGACAGGGCGCCTTTAATGATGACATGATCTACGTGCAAGTTTCGGTTCTGTAGATTTTTCAACTGAGTTTTATTTCTTACGCTAGTCCGTATAGTCTCCTGGCAAGGCTAATAAAACGAAGTTAAACGAAGAGGTGGTAAACCTTGAATGTATTGGCTGCCTAGCTCTCGCTAAAATCAAGAGAAAGCTGGCAGTAGTTGCATAACCATCAAAGAAGAAGAGTTGCCGACCCATCAAGCAAATTAAGAAAGAGGTGACCTTAGGTGCATACCCCTCACAGGATATTAAAGTTATTTACCGACCCCTTGAATGAGAACGAGAAATGAAAAGGTTGAGAACGGTAAGGGCGTTTGTTTGACACCCTTCACATGATACTAACGAATAAATGGTACTAAAACGAGGTAGTAAGTGGTGGACTTGAAATATCTTAGTTGCCGACCCCTCGCTGGACTCCGAAGATTTTAGTCGCCTTCGGTACTTGCAGACCCCTCAAAGAGAATTATCTCCAATTTCCGTCCTCGTTTTATTACCTACGAGGTACTAAAATGCGGAAGGAAATGGTGAATTTTAAATATCTCAGTTGCCGGCCCCTTGCTGGACTCTTTGCTGGATTTTGGTTGCCGACCCATCAAAAATATTTCCTTCCTAGTTTTATTACTTTGAAAGTACTAAAACAAGGAAGGAAATGGTGTACTGATCTTAGTTGCCAACTCCTCGGGGGATTTTAGTCGCCTACTGTCAGAACGAGAAATGAAAAGGTGAATTACCATCCGCCGGACTTGGATGATCTTAGTTAAAGATAGTTGCAAAGAAAAATAATTTCCTTCCTCGGTTTAGTACCTTCAAGGTACTAAAATGAGGAAGGAAATGGTGAATTTTAAATATCTCATTTGCCGACCCCTCACTGGACTCTTAGTCGTATGGACTCTTAGTAGGATTTTAGTCGCCGACCCCTCGGAGAAGGGTAATTTCCTTCCTCATTTTAGTACTATCAAGGTACTAAAACGAGGAAGGAAATGGTATACTTATCTTAGTTGCCAATTCTATATTCCGGGGATTTTAGTCACCTATCGTCAGAAGAAGAAGTGAAAAGGTGAATTACAATTTTGATATTTGCCGACCCATCGCTGATCTTAATGCCTACCCCTGGCACAGTACTAAAACGAGGAAGGGATGGTGAACTTTGGGTTTGAAAAGTTGCCGACCCCTCAATGGACTCCGTGAATTAGTCGCCTACCAACCGACATTTCCTTCCTTCGTCGTTTTAGATTAATTGACGACCAGTCGCTGGAACCGGAGGATTTTAGTCGCCTACCGACAGCACGAGAAATGAAAAGGTGAATTTTTTTATAGTTGCCGACCCTTCATTGAACTTCATGCCTACCCATATCAGGATACTAAAAGGAGGAAGGGATGGTAAACTTTGAATTTAAAAAGTTGCCGACCACTCAATGAAGACCAACTTAAAATTTCCAACTTCCTTCCTCGTTTTAGTACTTCTTAATTGCCGACCACTCGCTGGACCCCGAGGATTTTAATTGCCGACCCCTCACAAAAGAGAAATTTCCTTCCTCGTTTTAGTACTTTCAAGGTACTAAAAGGAAAAGGAAATGGTAGACCTGACATATCTTAGTTGCCGACCCCTCGCAGGACTCCGGCGATTAGTCGCCTACCGTCAGAACTAGAAATTAAAAGGTGAAGATGAAATACAATTTCGATATTTGCCGACCCTTCACTGATCTCAATGCCTACCCCTGCCAGGATACTAAACGAGGAAGGGATGGTGAACTTTGTGTTTGAGAAGTTGCCAACCCCTCGAAGAATACTAAACAGAGGAAGAGAACGGTGCGGCTTTCCAATTCTGAATTCTGGCGACAGCCTTCCTGGTTTTAGTTTGCCCTTCCTCGTTTTAGTATGCCCTTCCTGGTTTTAGTATGCCTTCCTGCTTTTCTCACGTCCCCTTCCCTTCCTGGTTCTAGTCGATCCCACTAGATGAAGCCCATTTTCTGATGAAATGAATGTCGGGAGAGAGATCCAGCATTTGAAAACTGCAAACTGTATCTGACAAACATGCTAACTGTTCTTACAAGTGCCATATGAGCCTTCAGCTCTTGTTGTTGTTTCCTGAAATCCCAGTCCTATTCACCCAAAGCAGCATGTTCCATTTCGCTGAAGACTTAGTCAGTACCAACAGCAAACACATCGATACTGAGACTTCTGAATTTCACTCGATTCCCGACTCGACCAGCCACTCGAGAAGAAAACTAACCGCCTGTTTGGATTACTGAACCTTACATCACCTACCGTAATGGTGAAGTGAAAATTAAGGCAACACGAGTCCTTGAGCGCGTCCAAAGGCTGAGTGAAGCATTCTTAAAGCACGTATCTACTCCTGACAGTAGTTTGACACTGTTTCGAATTTCGTCGCATCATTCTGCCAAATGAAAATCGGCCGCACTTTTTCGGGCTTCTATGTCACGCGGAGTCTGCGTAGTGGACAGCCGTAACTATACCGAGGCAATCTTTTTATAAGAATTCTCGTCGTCCTGTTATTTTATTTTTGACTTTCATTCAAATCAAGCCGATATGCAACCTGTCAGTAGAAGATACGTGCTTTAAGATGCGGTGAGGCGGGCTTGGTTATAGTAGTCGATGACCAAGCAAATCTGAACCTACCTTAAAGATCTTTTTTTTTGTATTGATACTTCAGAAAACATATTATAAAACATATCGATCTTGAGAGAAGTTCCAGTCACATACACCACGTATAAAATTTGGCTGAAGGTTAAAATCGACGTTCGAATGATTTTGTTTCGACCTGATAACGAAGTGGCAGGGTTCTTACTCTTGAGCTAAAATTAAGAGTAGAAATTAGGTAATATTCTAACTGCAAACTGGGAACAATAATAACCACCTCAACCACATTGAAAATAAAGGAGTCTCCATAGATATAGGCCAGAAAACATTTCTCCAGCTCATAAAAGTGCATACCGAGAAGTCTACGGAAATTCTCCTTTTATAATACATTCCGCACCGCTGAAGCTGGCAGGCTCAGTTATCACACCCAGCCAGAGTTCACTATTTTCTAACCGAACAGATCCCTTACTCATTTATAACTCGACCCATTTCTAGTACCTATCATCTCGCAAATAGACAATCTCGCCCCTCATCATCAATTGTGTTAATTTCCATCTTCTTGTTCCGTTGTTTTGTTTATTTGTGTTTTTTGCCCTTTCTTTAAAGGACCCCCAATCGCTTATTCTTCGATATATGGTAGACCTACCTCCCTTGTCGAATCATAAGCTCCTAGAATCTTCACCTTTGTCCATTGTTCCGATTTGTGCCTACGACTTTTTAGCGCTTTTTCCGCCGTACCGAGTTTTGTCGGTGTCACATCGCGAATTTTGCCAGAAATTTTGAACGCCCGCTGACAACTCAAGGATTTGACAATCTTCTGTTTTTTACTTCTTTTATTTGCTTAGTTTTGTTCTTTTTAACTACGGAGCGTCCAGTTTCTAATGTTTTGCATCCGGCTGCCATGTCGGAGACCGGGAAGGCTGGATAGAATCGACAAGACGCTAACAAGAAAATCGCTAAATTCAGATGGAACGTAATGGTATTTTCGAGAAACTTTTTTTCTGATCCGTTTCGTAGTGAGAAGATCATTTCTAGTATGAGTTAAACTGTGTTTTAAGCGACATTCCTCACAAATTACGTAGTTGTCATCTTTGGCTTAAACCTTAGTTTACACCAAGTCGCCGGTGCGCAGACCTCTTAACGCAGAGATCGCTCACGAAACTCATATTCTGCCATTGTATCATCTAAGGGGACACCCACAAAACACATTGATATAAACTGAAAAATTTACGTGTTCAGACTCAACGCTTCTGCTAAGCCAGAGGCACCAAGCGGAAGTTGTGGATTTCCTTCTTCCGTAAATAACCGCCCCTCTCCCAGTCTCATTAGCAGATACTATGCGGATGCGACATTTCAACCCTTCTTGGCAAGAGTCTTTTAAGTGATCTTTTGTGGTGAGGAATATTTCTTCTTACCTGACATCGATGTGGAAGAGTTTTGTGCCACTAGCTTCAACTGTGGCTCCGATCTCCGATGCATAGAAGGCTGCAACGATGTCTACAGACTGGCGGAGGGCTTGGAACTGAACAAGGAGAGATTCGTCGGGATTTGCATTCATGTCACTGAGAAGGTTGTAGTTAACCTCCCGCTCGATATCCTAAAAAAGGAAAGAAATGAGCAAAACATAAAAATCATCAAACAGAGCCGCTGGTGCGTCGTAAGGATTGCCCCGACATGTACAGGTAATCTGCATATTTATTTTTTTTAATAGCTTACTCATTATTTTAGGATGCGCACCTTAAGCTTAAAACTAAGTGTAGGGCAGCCGTGGTTTATTAGACCACAGACTTCGAGCGTGTTCCATCCTACTTACAACGGTTACTACGCATGGACGTCATGAATCTTAGCTTCTAGGCGTATTTTTAAGTTTTCCACAAAAATATCACTCCGCGGGTTATCCAGCCAATCACGTTACATAGATCCGTCGTTACCACGCTTACTACGCTACCGCGCATGGTACGCAAATAGTTACTATTAGTTACTATTTCGAGAAGGTTGGAGCTGCCAGCGTAGTAACTTCTGGTGAGGTTGGAACGGAAATGGTAATTAATAGTTACTACTGTCAGGAGGATGAGACACGCTCTTGGATAACTTCTGGGGTCCTTCCGAATGCCAGGTTCATATACAGTCACAGGCACTTGGCAGAACCGAATGAAAAATACGTAATAGTAAAAAATACTATCATTTCATGTGCCTCAGACTGGGCCAATCTTAAGCAGCAGTATCCAGTAGGCTAGCATCCTGTCTTGCTATAGTAGCACGCAGTCTTACTAATAGTAACATACAGTAGAATGAAGTAACACGGTAGCCTTGACTTAGAAGCACGTAGTAGCATCAGTTAGTACTGCATGCTACTTTCTCGTACAACTCAAACTATTTTGAGATAAATTGTTCATCTGGAACCTTGTGAAGCGATACAAGCAAAGCCACAAAGACTTGATGTGGAGGAAGAGATGACGAGAGATGAGAGCGTGGCAAATAAGAAATGCTCCTCGACGAACGGCGGCACTTTCAAATCCCCCCATGTGAATTTCTATATTTCAGTTCCTTAGTTTTAGAGATATCAAGACCGAAACCATGGTAGTAGCTTATAGTAATCTCTGGGTCAAACACGGAATCAACAGTGAAACATACAATCATCAAGCTAATAAAAAAGGTTAGACAATTATAAAAATGCTAGAATTCAGCGCTAAAACTCAGCGCAAGCCGAATAACAGCTTAATGCGTTGAGGTCACAGGGGTTTTGACCGATGAGTCTGTATATTTTATCCTTTTCTTCTTGTTTTTCTTTTTTGATTGTACTGGTTTTGTTTTTCCTTTTGTAAACAGAAACAAATAGGCTAAATACATACGATTGTCTCACTATAATTTATTTTTTTGAAAAACTCAGACGGAATAGCCAATACATGGTACTTGCACAAGTAAAGCTTATCATCTGTCTCAAACCATAAATATTACAAGAAAATAAAACATACCAGCAACTGCTCCGAGTCTCCGTAGCTGCTAGCCGGACTCCAACAAAGGAAGAAGACGATTCGGTCGGATGGAAAGTTGAACGGAACAACGAAATACGCAATCACTCCAACTGCAAGAAACGAAAAAAAAAGTCATATAATTAACAGGCTATTAAATGACAAGATACAAAAATTGGGGGATTCAAAAACCGGACCCCGAAACCTCATTAGCCAAGGGTCTGGGAGTAATTTTCATAAATTCATATTTTACGTGCGATTCAAATATCAGGGAAGCGCAGCGACTCCATGTCTCAAAAACTCTCAACCTTAGTGAAGCCCAGTTGTCCAAGATCTGGGATAGCCCACAGTTTTCGAGAGGTCAAATATTCAATGACGAAAGTCTGCCAGAGCCACAAGACATCGAACCAAAAACTGGAAATTTTGTAAGACGCGATAGTGAAATTAATCAGAACGTCAATGCTTACCAAATAAAACACTAAAACCCCAAAAACCTTTTGCAGAACTTGCTGGATTTTGAAATGTTTGGCTAATACTTCCTTCTGTTTCTTCCTTCATTTTTATTCTAAGTATCTCAAAATACCATCCAAAGTTTAACTAAGGTACTGCCTTGCGGAATGTCCTTAGATTAACGACATAATAAAAGTAAACCCTTGATCCTAAACCAACGAACCACTCAGAGTTAATAAAAAACGTTGCTCGATCATTCAACTCGTCATAACTTAAAAGTAGCACATTTAAAAGTGACAAAAAAAAATTATGATTGCAACCTACTGTTTATAAAGATGAAACAGTTGTCTGTTAGCTGGTGTCAAGTTTGTTAAAGAATGTTTCATAATTAGGCTACCGAAAAAAATGATCTTACCTTGCGAAACTTCAAATTAAATTTATTAAACTTCCAATCGTCGTATAGGGCCAGTTCCAATACTTCTTTTGTAATGACTTTATTTTTACAAAAAAATGAGACAATAACATAGTTTTCTCTTTCCTCGAGGGGAGGGGGAATGCAAACCCGATGAAAAATTTTGAGATATAGTCGTATGGAGTTGTAGTAGCATGCAGTACTAACTGTTGCCACTGCATGCTACTACTAGCAAACTGGATGCTACTACAGCAAGATTGGATACTATTGGATAGTACTACTTAAGATTAACCCAGTCGGAGGCATGTTCAATCTAAGTACCCCATACTACTACATATCAATACATGCAACTTTTTCGTACAACTACCATCCAACTAAACAGTCAAAGAATTTTTCTTCGGGAAAGGCCCCCCCCCCCCCCTCCAAGGAATTCCATAGAGCTTACCTTCACCTGATTTAACCTCCGTTTGGTAGACAAATCCTTTCTGGGCTTCCATGTACTGGAAGCGTGATGACAAATGCAATGACGCCTCGGACCAGTCAACCGAAGTTAGCCGGGATATAGTGGCAACCGTTCGAAACGGTAGCTTCTCGGAGTACTTCCTCGGGAGGGTGAAGTGGCCAGCATCTTAAATATGTAAACAGTATTAAAAGTACCTAAACTGATTTACGAAGCCATGCAAGAACTATCAGTTGGATAAGCCCCCGTGTCGAGGAATTAAGAAAATATATATTTTCAAAGAGTACGTAAAGGTTAACTAAATAGTTCAGCATTAGCAAAATTACCGATGACAGCTAGAGGCGTTACTAGCCACAATATTTTAGGGGGGGGGGGGGGGGGGGGGTAGAAAATATTTACCGACTGGCTGCTCATTCTTGCCGACTGTTTTTGCAGGAAACCCGACTGTTTTGACGAAAAATCTACTGATTTTCAGAAAAACCGACTGTATTACTGACAAAATTACTAATTTTACGAAGAACTGACTGTTTCCAAGAAAAAAATCGACTGTTCTTAAGAAAAATCGCGGTACTGCGCGCTGACTTGGTTACTTTCGAGATTGGGGGGGTGCATCCCACTCCCTCCCCCCCCCCCCCAGACGTGACGCCCCTGATAACAGCAATCCATCCTAGTTTTCATTTGAACAGAACACCATAGGACCTTTTTCCACCCACACAAAGGTTACCCATGCCGAACGAAGACAATTTGCCAAAATTCACTTTACAGACGCGTTTGGAAACCATGAAATGATCTCACCGGAAATCTTAGAAACAGAGAATATTAATGTATAAAACTTCACTTCAACAAAACTTTAATTTCAGGCGTTTGTAGACACGTTTTTTTGTATCTCGTGTTGTTTTTGTTTTCTCTTGTCTTTTTGTCATGCTTATTATTTGTAATAGCGAAAAGCTTCTACTTACCATTTTAATAGAAAAAAAAATGAACGATTCATCGACAAAAAAAAAACCTACACTTGAAAACCCTTGTCACATGACACATCCCTTAAATTTTATTTTGCTCTTAAGCCTTTTTTTATGAAATACGTCCGCCTTAATACTTTTTGCTTTATGTCGGGTTTTCAGAACATCAGGGATGTTTCAGATGATACCCATTAAGAGACTGCTCCGCAAGATCCCAAAGCTGCCTGCATTTGGTCAGAGACAATATTTCCGACAAGAAGGAAGGAAAAACAGCAACCTTGTCAAAAAATCAAGCATGAAATTCACAAAATCAGATATTTAACGAACAATCTTTCATGTTTCTCCGCAAGTTAATTTTCCAGCTTGAGCGGTTTGAGCCTGCAAAGGACCCTTTCCTGGAAGGACCGAACATAGCTCGAGTAAAACGCAGCTGACCTATCCGTTTTGCATTGTCAAACATGATACGCAGTCAGCTTGGGCTGAAGGAATAATATCGCCTTCGCTGGGCTATAGCTTTCGCCTGAAGAGGACCTTTGCGAAGAAAGGCCAAAGTATCACTTGAAAAATCTTAGTTGACTTATCAACTAATCAAACAATCTTTGCTGTTCAAGAACATTTCGTATGGTATTGTCAAATCTCGAACAGCCTATTCGTTATCTCGTCAAACACAACAAATACAATTTAATATTCCTTGAGCCCAAGGTGACTCTGAAACATATATTCAAATAGTGCATAAAACGGATATGTCAGCTACGATGCTTTAGCAGCGATGTTTCGGCCCTTCTTGGCACGGCTCATCGTCAGGCTGTCAATCTTCAGGGTCAACTCCGGGGAAGGAAACAAACCTGCAATCATTGATTATATCCGTAATTATATTATATCATTATATCCGTATATCCATATCCGTTTTATGCATTATTTGAATATATCTAAATACAATTATGCTTTTAATCCGCTTTTAATCCGCTTGTAATCGCTTATCCTTTAATCGTAGTCCAACATGATTCACAATCATCTTGGCCTGAAGGAATACTTACCTATCTCTGCTAGGACTTGCTGCAACGCCACTCTAGAACGTAGTCGACTTCGGATTTCAGACAGGATTTTCTCGAAGTCCGTTGAAACCAGATCTTTCTTCATATTCACTGTGCTTGGCGGCTAAAAATAACAAATGTGTCGATTGGGGGGGGGGGATTCTAGCCACCCGTACGGAAATCTCCACCTCGAATGCAATTTTACACCTTGAATCGAGGACGAAAGGGCATTTTTCGTAGCGAAATGCGGGCGAAAGTAGAGCGAGGACGAATATGGATGGCAAATGATAATTCGACCCACATTTTCGCTGCGAATATAAGGGCGAAGGAGAGGGAGATCTCGTGTTCGCTACCGTGTTTAGTAAAGGGCGAAGGCGGATTTCCCTTCGACCTTAGTTTTCGCTGCGAAGATGAAAGCGAAAGATCAGGGAGATTTCCCCTCCGCCTCGTCTTTGGTGAAGTGCGAGGGCGACCTTATAGTTTCACTGCGAAGTTAGTTTCACTGATAGTGGTTGACGAGACACAGGCAGTTGCATTGGGTGAGCAATGAGAAAGAATATTTGACGGTGCAAAACGGATAAGTCAGTTACATTCTATTACAGCTATAATTCGGCCCTTCTTGGCAAGCTTCAAGCCCTTCAGGCTTTTTCAGAATTTTCCATTTTCCAGCTTGAGCCTGAAGAGTACCCTTGCCCAGAAGGGTCGACATATAGCTCTAATAATATGTAGCAGACTTATCCGTTTTGCACCGTCAAATATAATTCGCAGTCAGCTAGGGCAGAAGGAATAGCATAGCCTATCTATAATGAGACTAATGAGAGAGAAACTACTTTCGAGCTTTACGTTTGCCAGCAACCTAGGAGCAAAGAGCAATCCAGTCCGATTGTATGTATCAATATATTAATCAAATCAAATCTACGCAGTATATAGTATATGGTACCTTATTCCCTAATTGCTTGTTTCAATACAGGGAAAAAAACTATTTTTTGTCAAAGCCACGGAAATGCTTTAATTTAAGCCCTGCCGTCCATGGTTTTGAAAATATTGCTGTACTGTGAAGTTCAAAAAATTTCAGAAGCAGCTTCCGAGGTCGAACTTTTTCGATGGTGGAAAAGCATCACCCAACAAATTTTGAGAGTTACTAGTCCTAAATCGATAATTTGGGGAAACTAGTTTTGATTCAGTATAATTTTAGGTCCATTATAAAACAACGGAAAGTTTTCGGTCGCACCGGATTGTCCGCTATCTGGATTCGTGAGTTGTGACACAGTTCCATAGTTGATCACTGATTAATGGAATACGAAATTTAGTTTCTTGACGAGGGAGATTTTTTCCAACTTTATTTGGTTTCGACCTCGTAATGCATACTGTTAAAACAGGGCAGTTTTTGTATCAAAGGTACGAGGAGGATTCACTACCACATGAGGCGAGAGAGAAGACGAGGTAGTTTCAAATGTACGAGGTCGTCTTAACCAAAATTTGAGGTGAAAAACGAGAGCGAAACGGTCTTGTTTGTGTTTCAAATGTACGAGGCCGTTTTGACCCAAATTTGAGGTGAAAAACGAGAGCGAAACGGCCTAGTTTGTCTTTTAAATGTACGAGTCCGTTTTGACCCAGATTTGAGGTGAAAACGAGAGCGAATAGGCAGCGAAAACGACCTAGTTTGTGTTTCAAATGTACGAGGCCGTTTTGAGCTAGATTCGAGGTGTAGATTTTCCGTACGGGCAGTAGCGTATATCCGTGGGCCGACGGAGGGCCATAACTTTCCAAAACCATGACAGCCTTAACAGTGTTATGGCTTATGTCTTCTTTTCGCAAAACAAGAGATTGTCTATTCAAACAATGTTTACAAACAATGTAACACAAGAGATTGTGTTATCGCTAGGTTATTATAGCTTTACGGCGTTTTTCCGTGGTCCCACAGAACAGTTCGTGGGTCGATTGTGGCTCGAAAAGAGTGCTTCCGCGGTGTTTTGTCCGGCCCACAACTGTGTTTCCGCGACCAAAAAGATTTTCATGGCTCGCTTTGCGGCTCAAATTCGACGAACAGCTGTTGATCCCTGTTGCACATAATGGTAAGGAAATAACCCTGGAGTTCTATTTATTGAGATTTTACATGAATTTTATTTTTATTTTCAAACATTTGAAATTTCCGCAAAAAAAATAGACAAAACGGCGTTTCCGCGAGTTTCAACACGTGGCTCATTTTGTGGCAGACATTCGTGTTTCCGTGACAAACACCCAGAAGTATGTGGCTTACAATTGTGTCGCGGAAAAAGGCCTTTAATATCGTGTTCGGGGTTATGGTTTCTGTCGAGTCTTTGTAAAACATGAAACTTCATAAATTTTAAGAAACGAGCAACAGTAGAGGTCAGAATAAGAATGTTCTGTGCGTCAAAAAAAAGATCAAATGTTATCAAACATCTCACAGTGCTTATCGGAGAACCAGCTGTTTCGTCTTCCGAACGTTTGTCGAAATGGAGACAAAAAATACCTGCGAAGATTCTGCAGTGACGTCAATTCCTGCCAAAATCTGAGCCCAAACGTACGGCTTATCTTCGAAGAATACGTCAGTGAATTCGATCTCTTTTCCAGTGACCATTAACTCTGACGCAAGTGTTGGCATTTTGTCTCCTGTATCACCCGGAAACAGCCACGTAAGCAAAGTCGACGGCCGAACCAAATCACCACCGCTTAAAAATAAAATATTATTGTTCTACCTATAAGTAAGTTTAATTACGCTGAAGCCTAGACGGATAAAAATTACGGAAAATGGAGTAGTTATTTAAGATTTTTCTCCAGCGATATTCGTCCTTTTTTGGCAAAGGTCCTCGTCAGACTTCGGCAAGAAGAAAGGAATCTGCAATAAATTAATTTTAGAATCAATAATTAATACATACTAAAAGTGCTAAGCCAAATTTTAAGTTACCACGAAAGATATATTTTTCTCCACCTCTCTGCAAGTGATTTCTTAGCCCCCTTATGCTCCAGGGGTTTAAGCACCACTTAATTAAGTTCTGTGATACGACTATATATCATCGGTTATCGTCATAGCCGGAGTTGTTAATTTGCCATGTGTGAAAAGCCAGAAGGCTTATGAAAGTATTTTTTTATCAATAAAGATTAATACATTTACTGTTATGTCAAAGGTACTTACGTAGTTTTAACCAATTAGGTAACAAATGTTTTACGGTGACTGGTTTCCAAACATCCATGATTGTTTGAAATTTGTCTGTATGGCAATAGTTTCATTTTCTGGCACTCCAATCAAACAAAGAACATTTTCTTAAAGCACCCCTTCTTGCTTTTTCCTGTTTTCATATTCCAAGTGATGACTTACGTGGGCTACTTGCGAGTTGCAGTTTTTGTTCATCTAGTAGGTTTTTCTTCAAAAAGTCATTTTCGCTGAAAAACCTGATGGGGACGCATCGACGCAACGCAAGAATAGAAGTTATGCGGCTTTCACACTGAGAACACAAGAAGCTTGCGTTGCATTTGCGTAGAGTCAGCGTTGCGTCTGTCTTGCGTCGGACCTTTCACACCGTGAAGGCTTGTGCATTGCGCTTTCAGAAAATGGCTAGTTCTGATGAAGACTTAAAATGATGCTTGGACTGAACATGGAGCCTATATGCAAATTCAGTCAGTATGTAGAATGTTTATAGGTAATTTTTTATTATTACTATTTGCTACTTGAAGGAGACAAGGTCCAATTAAATGTAATGTGATACAAAGTAGGGTAAAATTACCAGTCATGCTCTTGCTAAACTCCTTGTTGATGATTTAACAAATTGACAACCATGTATTATTAATGAAAGTCTTGTTGTGGTAGTCAGGGACCTTTTTTCACTTAGTCCAGGTCTCTCTTGAACTAGTTTTTCCTTCAAAAACTTCCATTTCAATGAAAAACAAATTGAAAAATCTGATGCGTACGCGTCGGATGTAACGTAAAAATAGAGCTCAGTTCTATTCTTGCGTTGCGTCAATTTTTTAAGCGCAAGCTTCGCGTTGCGTCGTCGCAAGCGCAACGCAAGGCTTGTGTAGCTCAGTGTGAAAGGCAAACGCGTCAATGTGAAAGCAGCTTTAGTTCTATTCCTCCGCTTGCGTTTTTTTGTCTACGTAAGCTCTGCGTTGCGTCGCCGCAAGCGTGACGCAGAGGTTGCGTAGCTCAGTGTGAAAGCGGCTTTAAGGAGTTGCATTGTTGTCCATCAGTCTTTCTTGTAATTCCGAGCTGTTCAAAAGCAATCAGCACTGGGACAGTGAGAACAGATATAGAACGTGTCCTGAACTAATTCAGCATTTTATGCAGCATTTCGCTTTCGGACTTAAATTTTCGCTCAGTTAATGCAGCATTATGCATCGAAAAATTCAGCAAGAATGCTGAATTTTCAAGAAAAATCCGAGGAGTACGGCGATTCTCTCAGTGTTTTCGGCGGCAAACATAACAAATTCAAAAAGACAACTGACGATTCCGCAAACATTCCAAATTCTAAGACAACTTGCGATCATGGCCAACGAAGAAAGGAAAGATACGAAGGCTGGATATCAGTAGTTGATCTATTTTATCAGCTTCATGCAGCTAATTCTTTTTTCTTCTTCTTCTTCCTAACTTAAAATTTTGGTATTCTAGAAGTGTCAGAGAAGAAAAAAGGGTAACAGCTTTCGTACAAACAAAAAAAGAAAATGCAGCACTTACAGCAACAAATAGCTTTCGAACACGTTCATAATATTCAATCGCTTGTCCAGCCTTTTTATCAAATGAATTAATGAATGAACAATTTGTAGCGTCCTTCCGGCGGAATAAGTGCAGTAAAAAGAACAAAGGAACAGTAAAGACTCAACTCATTTGCACGGCACTAGGGCCTAGGGCCCCTATCCAAACCATCATCTGTTACAGTTTAACTGAAAAGCCAACATCTGATTGTGTCATTTGATTGAATACACTAACTATAATATAATTGCAATAATCAGGCTTTATCCTCTATAAATTTCTCGAGACGCTTTACACACTAAATTGAATTTCAGCCAGGTGGTAGTCGGCACCTGCTTTGAATTGGTTGATATTTTCAGCATTTAAAACACTTTCTGGGAGATTATTCCAACATTCTACTATTCGGTTTCTAAAGCTCCATTTTCCGATGTCTTTTCGGAATTTCTTACCGCTCCGTTTCAAGTTGTGTCCTCTGAGACCGTTGTGATTGAATTATCTGGATTCTGCAAAATTGGCGGCCGTCTGCACAGCGTGAATTCTACTATTACGCGAGAAATTTTAATCTCAACACAAACGCGGCTTTTCAGTAGGCAGTGGTGAGACTGGTGAATACTGCTTAGCTCCCGAACGAAAAACAAGAGCTGAAAGCTCATATGGCCCTTGCAATAACAGGCAAAATGTTGGCAGGAGTTTTTTGTTTGAGAACTTTGTACAGTGTCGAATATTATTTTATTATACACTAGTAAGTAAAAAGTAGACTCCTTGAAAATTTTTCCCATTAAAATTCAAAAATAGATTAATCATCTGAGAAAAACCAAGTTAAGATATTGAATCAGCATGTGTGTTTACCCCTATAAGTCATATCTGTTTTGAGGAAAACTTCCTGCCACTTCCGCAAATTTCCCGGTTTCGGCTATTCCGGAACTACTGCGAAAAAAGAAGGCTAAAAAACGAACCCAGCGTATCTTCTTCAGCCGCGAAACTAGCCCATTTTCGTGGGGGGGGGGGGGGGGCAAGCCCAAATTTTACCGACAAGATTTAATGATTTACCGACAAAAAGCGCCACTGCCGCTGCACGGCAACGGCGCACGTTCCCGGTGAACGCATCTTACAACCGTTGTAATAATAAGCTGTAACATATCAATTGAGATGGCTTTCTAGTGAAATTAATGAATTCGCCATTAACTTTCTTGCATCAATGGTTATCACAAAGACTAACTTGTGGAAAACGAACTGGTGTTTCCCACAAGTTCGTTTTTCCTACCTGAACAGTTTTGAGCCTGAAGAGGACCCTTGCCAAGAAGGGCCGCAATATAGCACCAATAAAATTCAGCTGACGTATCCGTTTTACACTATAAAATATGATTCGCAATCAGCTTGGGCTGAAGTAATATTTATCTGACCTCCGTTGGGTGAAGGTGGGGCTGAGGGGTACCGGACGGGTAGGAACAGTGAAAATTTTCGGAAATGCGACATCATCTTCACACCAAGAAAAAATTCTCGTTTCCAGATAAGAAGCTTCCTGATTACCGACAGAGCTTATGTTGGTATCAGCAACGGTATTAGGAAAGTGTGTTTATCAGAGCTCTTGCCAGTATTGAAAACAGAATCCGTGAACCGTCTCCTGTCCGACAAGCGCTGTCGGTTTCAAAACAAGAAGTTTCCTGATTTACCTAAAGAGCTATATTCGGTATTGAAAAACGGAATTCGTCCACCGACAGACGTTGCCGATTTCCCTAAAGTTTCATGGTTTACCGACAGAGTTTTCGTCAATATCAGAAACGAAATAAGGAAAGTGTTTGTCAGAGCTCTTGTCGGTACCGAATTTCGAATCTACTCCGCACCGATAAACGGTGCCAATTTCCCAACAAGAAGTTTCCTGGCTTACCGACAGATCCTTTGTCGGTATCAAACACGGAATGCTAAGGCTTGCCGTACCGACAAACGCTGCCTATTTCCAACAGGAAGTTTCCTATTTTACCGACAGAGATTTTGTGGTACCAGAAACGACATGATAAAAGGGTTTGGCACCGACAAACACTGCCGATTTACCGACAGGATTTTTTTTTTGGGGGGGGGGGGCGCTGCTCCCCCCACGACCCCCCCCCCTAGTTTCGCCACTGCTTCAAATTAAACTTTAACTTTTAACAAACTTTCCGGTTTTGTCCGGATTCCGGGCGAACTACTTTTCCGATGACAAAATGGTTTTCACCATCGTATTCACCATGTCTTCTTACCCCAGAATCGACTATCACATTATCTGTTTAAAAATATTTCATTTGCCCCTTAATTTAAACCCCCTCCCCTAAATGTACGAACGAACTTAATCTTACTCTTGACCCAAAGAATCCTCACACCAAGTTTCATCAAAATATCTCATGCCCTTCGAGAGTTATTGTGCGCACAGACGGACAGACGGACAACTTTTGCGATGTCATAGGTATCCCGCAACTTACGGTTTGGGATCCCAAAAAGTATTTTTATTGTTGAACTTGGCTGTAATGATGCGGACTTTAAAGGCGCTAGAAATGCATCTGTAAGCAAAACCTTTGAGGCAAAAACGATAGCAGGTTTTTAGGGATCATTGATATATACCGTTTGGTCAAAAGTAGAATCCTTGTGGCACAAACGATCATGGGTTGAGATGTATCGTTTGATAAAAGTACTTTTCGACCTTGCGGTGAAGATCCGCACTTTATGGGAGCTAGAACCTCGTGTGCAAGCAAAACCCTTGAGGCAAAAATGGTAATGGGCTCATGGGGATCATGAAAATGCATGTTGGCTGAAAAGAAATGCAGAAACGGGAAGGTATATAGTTAGAAATTCGGGATACATTAGTGAATTCTAATCTGGTTAACGAAACTTACTACACGAAAACCAATCAAAACTGGAATAAAACTGAAACAACTGCTGACTTACCAACTTTGATCATAAACTGTCCCACGGAAATTTCTCCAATTACTCTAACGACCTGACTAATAGATAGATAGAAAGTTTATTGTACAAATCGACTTTCGTGGTTACAAACCAAATTTGCGATTATTGTAAAAAAAAAAACAGAAGAAATTACAAGACATATGTCAATTGTCAGTGCATCTAAAAATCTGTCACACTTCATTAAAAACTGCATGAACTCAGGAATAAGACCTTTCGCACATCTAGCTTGTTTTATAAGTGCAGGACAGAGCTTGGGAACCCTAGATTAATGAGCTTCAGGATTTTTTCTGCACCCTCTATCCCTCCTCCCACACACACAATGCTAAATCAAAATATAAATTACCTTGAAATCGAAGGTCCTTCCGATGCTGCTACAGCTGAGCTTCCGACGGATACTATGTTTAGCTTGGGGTAGTAGGAGTAAATCAACTTGATGTGTCCGGTCTGGTCGCCTAAAAGCAAGAAGCTACTATGGGCAACAACAAAGCCGTCCTCGTAAGAGATGAACCCTGGATGAACCAATAGTTCCGTTTTGCAGATACCACGGTATCACGGTATCTGATACCACGGTCTAAAGTCGTTTTCGTGTTACTGCGGTATCTGAATATCAGATACCAAGTTAAATTCGAAAACGCCTTTCGAGCGTGGTATCAGACACGGTAACTGCGAAAATGACTTTAGACCGTGGTATCAGAGGCCATGGTATCTGTAAAAACGCAACTAATGAATGAATTTAACACACAAAGCGCGACCGAAATTATAAAACAGAAGTTGCATTTTTGCAGATAACATGGTATCTGTTACGCACGGTAACTGGATCTGCAATTAGTCGTTTTTGCAGTTATCGTGGTATCTGATACCACGGTTGCTCTGCAAAAACGACGATTGCACTTTTGGAAGTCATCCCAAAAGAAAAACTGTTTTCAGTCACATCACTAAGTGCCAAACTTCTTTCCCACCAATTTGACAAAACTTGATGAAAGTGAGATGACTTTTTCAAATACTACGATCAGTTACCACGGTTGGATCGTGGTATCTGAATATTAGATACCACGATAACGGGTCAGATACCACGATAACTGCAAAAACGCCTTTTGACCGTGGTATCAGATACCACAATAACTGCAAAAACGACTTAAGACCGTGGTATCAGATACCATTGTATCTGCAAAAACGCAACTAAACACTCGCAAACCTCAAGTAACGTCCCAAATTCGTTCAGGGCAGAAAACAGTTGCTTGAGTTGGACTCAAACCCTGGTTTAGTTTAGTTTCAGTTCAAACCCTGGTATAAGGATTCAGCACTCAGCAGTCAAATTACTTATTTATTTATTAATTTAAAACATAACCAACTGAGACTGCTACATAACAGCTCATTTTATATACACTAAAAAGAGAAAAAACAAACAAAAAAACAAATATGCTGAAGGCACGAAGCCTCCAACAAACAAAGCACTCAAAACTCAATTAGGATGGGTAGAACCCACAGCAAAATTATTAGACCACAGCAGATCTGTTTCCCTTTCAATCAATCAACAGTGACGCAATGAATATTTTGGGTTATATTTGACAGTAAAAATATCTGTTGTATTAATTAGAACGGACCAGAACCACCAAATCGACTTGACCGTTGTATCGGTTTTGAAAATAAACTGAACTGAATTGAATTTGACTTCTGCCCTATGTGTGGTTGCGTGGACGAGATCGTTTTATGTGCGAATGTGTGGAACTGAAGGATTTGAGAGTTGAAATATTTGCGGAGCAGATTTTCGGGGACGGTTGGTTGGTGGAAAATTTTAAGGAGAAAAGTTTGTTTGGGGTTAGGCAGATTGGAAGGTTTTGCGGATAGACTTGAAGCATAGAGAAGAGTTTTTGTAGATAGGATTTATTAGAAGAGTGGATTTTTGTTTTTTGTTTGTGTTGTACTTTGTTTTGTATGCGATGGCTCTCGGTTTTTTTTTTTTTACCCGTAGCATCTTTTTAATTTAAATTATTTTTATATTATTTATATAAAACAATGAAAGTTATGTTTCGCACTTCTTTTTGGCTACTCCTCCATCCCTCAGTGACGTTAATTTTAATCTATTTTTACCCACCTTTAAACTATATACGTCACTTAACTTTCAAAAATGAAACCCATATTACGTTTACTTTTCTTCCCCCTAATAACTAAATATAAAATATAAACTTATTAAATTTATCATTCAAATCTTTTAAATTCCTATACTAAAGGAAAAAATTTAACACTTATTTTTAAACTATTTACATCACTTAACTTTCAAAAATATAACCCATATTACGTTGACTGCTCTTCCCCTTAATAACTAAATAAAACATATAAACTTATTTAAAATTTATGATTCAAATCTTTTAAAATCCTACTAAAAAAATAAAAAATGTAACACTTACTTTTTCGCCCAATCATCATTTCATGATAATACTTATCATCAACTCTTTCAAAACAGGACCACAAACACCCTCAACCCTCACTTCCCTCTCACTCACTACCACTCACACAACCTATCATAACCCCAGGGCACAAAATCTCGGCTTTAAGCAAATATATATCATATCATATCAATTCTACCGTCGTTGCTTTCGCCTTGAAGCCAAATCCCAAGCCAGTCAGTTCATGCTACGTCCGCAACATGCTACAATTGACCATCAACAAATCGCAACAAAAGAACCTCTAAAACTGAAAGTCGGGAAAATACCGGAAAAGAAAGAACAAGGAAGCAGGCAACTCATGAAACTGACATTGTGTGCTACTTCGCGTGGCTTTCATCGAGTCCACGCACAACACCGAGGGCCATTTTCTGGTTGAATGCGAGCAATTCTCAGACCCCAGGAGACATTTTCCTAATGGATATACTATCAAGCTCCCCGATGTTCTTGAAACAAAACATAAAGTTAAGATACTTAAAATAGGCCAATTTTTAAAGAGTGTATTAGTTAAATAAAGATAAATATTGAGTGATGTAAAGTGTATTGTAACCATCCTGTATTTTGTACGGCCAATTGGCTATTAAATTTATTCATTCATTCAGTTAAGCAAATATATATCATATCATATCATATCATATAACAATGGCACAAGTAGAGGCCATAACGGGACACCAAGAAAAGAAAAAAAAGGAGAAAGAACCCGTTGGACGGGAGTCCAAGTGACACGCGAAATTGTATAAGTGACCGTGTAGAAAGTGTCAAGGGGAAAGTGACACGATAAATTATTCTTGTTCGCTTTATCAGCCCCTTGAGAATCTTTATAACCAACCTCGAACCGCACAATATCTCATGTTTTCTAATCCCAAGCAGTAAAGCTTTGTGCACAGATACTCCCATCCGATTTCGCATGCGAAAATATGCATGCGAGATTCGCGTCACTACGGAGAAACCTGTATGCGACAAAGTTCGTCGCGACAGAGGAAATTCGCATCCACCTGCAGAAATCCGACTTTACTCGCGTTTTTGGCGATCGCTTGGAACGAAAGTTGCCGTTTTTTGCAATCGACTGTCGACTGAAGGTCCAGTCGATCCGATTTTTGTCGCTTGACTGGACACCGACTGGAAAGAAAGTTAACAGTCGATCCGATGCACCTTTCAGGGTTCGTGCGCTTGCTCTTCCACGTTTTTCCCTGACTTCCCTGACCTTTTTTGGTGATTTTCCCTGATCTTTTCCAGCAGTTTTACAACACCTTTCGATTACCTCAGTGAACAAATTAACTCATTTACTGATAAACAAGAGCTGGAAGCTCATATGGCACTTGCAAGGCTGGGTCAGAGGATTAAAGTACGAACTCGTCAATTCGTGGGTTTGTTGCGATCATATGTAAGCAAAATCCTTGAGATAAGAACGGTCATGGGTCCTTGGAAATCACGAGAATGTATTGTTCGTAAAATCTTTTTTATGTATGCATTTGGCTGTGATGATGCGCACTTTAAGGGCGCTAGAAATTCATCTGTAATGAACACTCCTGAAGCACAAATGATGATAAGCTCATTGGAATCAAGAAATGTATATTTTGCTCAAAATTATTGTTTGTATTTTAAGAAACTCAGTTGTAAGCAAAACCCGTGAGGCAAAAATGATCACGGGCCCTTGGGGATCATGAATATATATCGTTTGGTTGGCGTAGTTTTTTACTTTTCGGTTAAGATACGCACTTTAAGGGTGCTAAAAATTAGTTTAACACCTTTGAGTTAAATGTAAACTTTGCTTAAAAGCATTTCCTGTACTTTGTGCTTAGGATTAGTACTTTAAGGTTAGGATTAGTACTTTAAGGGATGGTTGGATCCAATTTCGATTTTGTGATCCAATCTTGTCAAGTTTCTAACGTTCAAGCCAAGTTTCATCACCCTACCTTAATTGATCACCGAAATTCCGGACCCCCACCCACCAACTCCCCTCACAGTGCCCGAACCCGGTCCGATTTTGTCACTGATGTATACAGTTCTTGTCCTTGTTCTTCCCACCAAGTTTCACCCTAATCGCTCCACTCTAAGCGTGTCACAAGATCCCCTCCCCCCCCACACATTCATTGGATCTGGTCCGGACTTAAAACGGGACATCCGAGACACGAGGTCTTTCCAAATATCATGTTTCGTTACGATCCGACTACTCGTTCAAAAGTTATACATACATCAAGATTCCATATTTCCCCTCCCTCCACTTCCCCACGATGGTCGGGTCGGAGAACTGATTATTTCTAAGCAATCCCGCCAAGTCTCTAATGTTCAAGCCAAGTTTCATCGTCCTAGCACATCTGGAAATACCTTAGATCGCGATAGCCCGATTTCCGGACCGGACGATTCCCCCCCCCCCTCTAACTCCCCCCACAGTGCCCAAATCCAATCCGGTTCTATCACTGAGAATCTAGTTCTTGTGCTTATCCTTCCCACCAAGTTTCATCCCAATCGCTCGACTCTAAGCGTGCCACAAGATTTCCGCCCCCCCCCCCCCCACATTCATCGGATCCAGCTTTAAATGGGTCATTCGAGGCACGAGCTCTTTCCAAATATCAAGTTTCGTTAAGATCCGATCATCCGTTCCAATGTTATACATTCATCAAGATTCCGGATTCCCCCTCCTTCCACTCCCCCCACGGTGGTCGGATGAGGAAGTTGACTATTCCCAAGTTAATTTGGTCGGATCCCTGACTTGCCTGTCAAGTTTCATAGTCCTAGCCCACCTGGAAGTAACTTAACTCCGAATCATCGGAATTTCGGAAACCCCTCCAACTTCCCCACAGTGCACGAATCCGGTCCGGTTCTGTCATAATGTACCTAGGGCTTGTGCTTGTTCCTCCCACCATGTTTCATCCCGATCGCTCCACTCTAAGCGTGTCATATGATTGTCCCCCCCCCCCTCTACTCCCCCCCACATTCATCGTATTCGGTCCGCACTTGAAATAGTACATATGAGAAAATATCCTCTCCTCTCCAAATATCAAGTACTAAGATCCGATCACCCGTTCGAAAGTTATGCATGTCTCTAAATTGCGGATTCCACCTCCCCTCCCTCCCCCCACGATGGTCGGATCGAGCAAGTGATTGTTTCCAAGTTAGTTTGGAGGGGTACCTAATATGCCTGCCAAGTTTCATCGTCCTAGCACATCTGGAAGTACCCTAACTCGCAAACACCGGACTGACGGACCAACCGACAGACCGACGGAAAAGTGGTCGGTATATGGCACTTGGTCGGAAGGCTAGTGCCATAAAAACTTAACAAAACATCCATCAGCTTCGTAAAGTCGTTCAAACTTTACGAGAAATTAACAATGCGATTCCTCATTGCACAAACTGGGACGGCTCAAAGAACAGAGTTGTCAACTCATAAGCTTTGGACAGAGAACCGACGAAAAAGAAACTTCCAGTAAAAAAAACTTGATGCATAAGTATAGACTGAACCTTTCCATTAATTTCCTTGACTTTCTGCAACTCTTCACGATTTTCCCTGATTTCCCTGAACAAAAAAAATTCCCTGACTTTTCCCTGATTTCCACACTGTCAGCAGGTAGACAACACTTTTTTTATGCACAACGGAGCGCGGCTAAAACAACGTTTTTTTTTTGAGGAGTTTTTGTATGGCAAAAACGTTGAACCATGAAAAACGTTTACTGCAAAAGTGTTGCGCCAAAAGTGTTGCGCCAAAAGTGTTGCGCCAAAAAAAGTGTTGTGTCCAAGAAAACGTTTTGTCAAGTTTTACCGTTGTGCATACAAAAACGTTGTGTTACTTTATAGCGTTGTAGAAAAAGCGTTGTTGAAAAAAAAAAACGTTGTTTTAGCCGCGCTCCGTTGTGCATAAAAAAGCGTCACACCCAAAAACGTTGTACGATGAAAAACATTGAATCGAATATCGTTACACCCAAAAACGTTGTTCGATGAAAAACATTGTAATCGAATATAGTGTTGCTACACACATTTTCGAGCAAACGTATATTAATAAAACAATTATATTAATGCGAAATGGACAAAAATGCAGATTATCACACGGTGCTACAAGAGGTATATATGCATATGTGAACAGTTATACTTTAATGTGAACACTATGAGGTTTGAAGCCAAGCTGACCGTTCATTGCATGCAAACAAAATGATGAAAACGAGATTTTCGGGGTTTCTCTTTGATCATCAGCTATATAATTTAATTATCCCTATAAGATGATGCGAGGGATAAATAAAAAATTCGGATATTTCGGCTGCACTTCCGGCAAACCGTCCTGCATGAGGACCCCGAAAATCTCGTTTTCCTCATTTTGTGTGCAATGTGAACACTGCAGTTTTGCGAGCTAATTATGAAGATCCAAAATACCTTTATACATGTGTTTTCAGCTTCTCTTCTTACCTATACTTCGGCATAGTTGTTCACATATGCATACCTCTATATACTGTTATGTACTTTGCGTCAACATGTTATACAAACATTCGCGCTTTTTCTATACGAGCATGTGGAGAATATGATCCTTCTTATAGTTTTTGCTGTGCCCTTTTCGGAGTTCCGAAGAAAATGCTGTCAACTCTCAGATGGGAAGAGTATCGAAAAAATCTACATACTGTTCCCGCGAAAGAATATAACGTCGCATTTGTATATAGTCGTATGTGTCTGCAGACACACGACCTTATTCTTTCACTGTCATTTTCGTTTGTTTTGCCTTCTGTTAAAGAATACTATTATAAAGTTGGACCGCCCTTGAGCAAGTATACGCCTTTAACAGGTGAGACGAACGCTGAATTTTATTTATGCCCCTTCGAATTATACCCAATTTGCCGCTATAAAATATAGGTTCGAGTCCGACAGTATAATCTCACGCAGACTATGACTATACGTACGTGTTTTGGGCACGATGACGATGGATATAATTCGAAGGGGCTCAAATAAAATTCAGCATTTACCTCAGTTATTTAAAAATATAATAATAATCATCGAAGAATACTATATTAAAGCTATATCATACCAAGTGCATAAGCGCTATCACATAAAAATCACATCATCGATATGTGAAAACTTTACGCTGGACGCAGTTATCTTCTTACAAATTCAGCGTTTATCTCAGCTTTTAAAACTATAGATTGGTATCGAAGAATACTATTAAAGCTATATCACACTAAGCGCATAAGCGCTATCACATAAAAATCACATCATCGATATGTGAAAACTTTACGCTGGACGCAGTTATCTTCTTATACAAATTCAGCGTTATCTCAGCTTTTAAAACTATAGATTGGTATAATATCGAAGAATACTATTAAAGCTAATCACACTAAGCGCATAAGCGCAATCACAAAAGAATCACATCATCGTTGAGTATCACTTCATCGTATATCAACGGATCTTCTTAAAAATTCAGCGTTTATCTCAGCTATTTAAAGGACACCTGAACAATGAATCAATACTTCAACACACCACGGAAAATGCATTTTACAGATATAGGGATATACGGATATAGGATTCTTCTCATAAGCGTGACGTTTTCAAAATAGGAATGTTCGTTTCTGGATGTGGATCTTGAGGTGTAAGAGCAACAAATAAGGTCACGGGATATACTTTAATCCTTAACGAAAATGTGGAAACGCACTGTTTCCTTAATGGTCGATGATATGCCGTTCTTTGAAGCTGCGACGAAGGGGTTATTAGGCTAATCGATTAGTTATTTGCACTTCGCAATGGAAGTGGCTCCATTAAATCCCATTACTTTTATGTAAATCCATAGTGATATTTACATATATGTATACTAAAATTACATCTTCTTTCTTTTTCATTTTTAATTGGTTGTACGTTTTGTGTATAAATAAGATGTCTCAACGTACAACGGAGTCTTGCGACGACCAAAACACGACAGGTTGACTTGATATTGTGGCAAAGATCCTCGTGGTACAAATAATTGTGGGCCCTTGTGGAACACCAAAATATGACGTTTTGCCTAAACTACGTTAGAGTGTGTGGTTGAGATGCGCACTTTAGGAGGGGTTTGGAATCTTTTCTGAGCAAAACCCTAGGTACAACTGATCTTGGGCCCATGGGGAAGATGAAAATGTATCTTGATCAGTCCAGACCTCGTATATGTTACATCTGGGGTAAGTTCTACAGTCAGTTTTCAAGTATCATGCAGATCGAGTAACTCGTATGAAAGCTATGCTTGATTTACGGTTTCCCCTCCTTCCACTCGTCCTGGATCGTCGGATCAGGGAATTCAGGGAATGACAACCTGTTGAGGTCTTTAATACAGCTTACAACTTTCATCGTCCCTGCCTATATGAACGTACCCTTCGTACCACAAGATACCCCCCCCCCCCCCCCTTGTCAATCCCCCACTGTGGCCGGATCTGGGTCCGATCTCTGAATAGAAGATCTAAGACGTTTACTCTTGCCATTTACCAAGTATCATCCTTCCCGATCCCTACACTCTAAGCCTGCCACAACATATCTCCTACCGCAACAGTCGGATCCGGTCCGAACTTTAAATAAAATATCTTAGATACATGCACTTGCCAGTTATGACGTTTCATTCATCCGATCATTTTTTCGAAAGTTATGCATGCCTCAACATTCCAGACTCCCCTTCCCTCCACTACTTCAAAGATTGCCAGGTTCAAAGAAGTGACAATTTTTTAATCAGTCTGGTTTCATCGTTCTAAAACATCTGGATGCGTATGCCTACCCTAACTCGGGATGACCAGACGGATGGGAAAACCATTGCCATATGGCACTTGAGCTTAAGACAAATATAAGGTTTAAAGCAAATCTGACCATTCATAATACAAGAAAAAACTCGTTTGTTATTTTGTAAGAGTATGCACTTTAGTTTGTTTTTTGCTGAAGACGGTTGTAGCGGAAGTGCTGCCGAAGTATTCGAACTTATATTTATCCTTCGCATCACATCGTGAAATCAGCTGATCTACAGAACCCCCTGAAAATCTCGTTTTTGTTTGTTGTGTAGCCATAGGCAGCAAGTACCGTTAATACTGTAGCTGCTATTTTGTGAATTATCGCTAAAATCATGATAATGTGTTTGGCATAGGCTGTCCACAAATCAGATATTCATGTTAGGCTGGTGGTCATAAACCCATTTTATCCACTTGGTAAAAACTGCACCACCTGAAGTTAAATAACCGTCCCGACTAATCCCAAGGAATATACACTGGAGATAAACTTATTTGAACTTTGAACAGCAGTAAAGAACAAGATGAAAATCAAAACAACAAATATTCATGCACAGTGCTGAGTCGTAATAGTAATTTAAGTTAAGAATAAATTGTAGGCGCCAACTATTATTCTTCATCTTTTCCTTTGGCTCAGTTTATTCTGAGCTTTTTCACTGCCAAGTTACAACATCCCTTTAAACCTCTTTTTTATTAGCAAGGTAGTAACAAGTGCGATGGACCAAATCGTAGCAGCTCAATAACCCCTTTGTCACAACTTCATTAAGAACGGCATATCATGGATCATATGCGAACACCGTCCAGTTTCCAACCGATCATTAAGGATTGAAGTAGCAGCTGTTACACCAAAATTCGCATCTATACATACATATCCAGAAGTAGGCAATACAAGAGTTGAACTCAGGAAATGTCATCGAGAAACTTAACTCAAGGGAAATCTGGGCCCAGTTATTGACGAACGGCAGGGTGAGGGGGGGGGGCAGGATCCATTAAATTGCAGATCTAGACCTAAATATCCTCGACTAGACCAGCTTAGCGTTTGATTCCAGCCACGGGTCAAAAACTTAACTCATTGGCAAATTGGGCCCCCTTGCCCATGCACGGCCAGAGGGTAGGAGGTGGGTCTACTCCACATATATAAACCCAACCTATGATCCAAAACCACAAAGAAATTTCATCGCCCTATCTCCAGTTATCCAAGTTAAAAACATTAAAGAAGAGCTGGAAACTCAGATGGCACTTGCAAGGCTTGGAAAAAGGACGAAAGTAATTGGCCAATTCGTGGGTTAGCTGTGATCATTTGTAAGCAAACCCTTGAGATAAGAATGGCGATAGACCCTTGAAAATCACGAGGATGTATCGTTTGGTAAAAAAAAAAAAGGATTTTTTTTTTTGATCTGCACTTGGCTGTGGTGATGTGCACTATAAGGGCGCTAGAAAGCAATCTGTAATCACTCGAGGCAAAAATGACCCTGGGCCCTTTAGGATCATGAATATATCTGGTTTCGTCAAAAGGATTTTTTTTACTTTTCGGTTAAGATGCGCACTTTAAGGGTGCTAGAAATTCATTTCTAAGCAAAACCCTTGAGGCAAAAACGATCAGGGGCTCTTGGGGATCACGAAAATGTAGATTTTGCTTCATAGTATTTTTGTATATTGCGGCTGAGATGAGTACTTCAAGGGATGGTCGGATCTGGGAAGTGACAATGTCTAAGTCAAACTTGTCAAGTCACTAATGTTCAAGCAAAGTTTCATTGTCCTAGCAGATCTGTAAGTACCTTAAATTGCGATCATCAGAATTCCAGACCCCCCTTCAACTCCGCCCAGAGTGATCGAATCCGGTCCGTTTTCAGTCGCTGATGTATCTAGGGGTTACGCTTGTTCTTCCCACCAAGTGTCATCTCAATGGTCAAATCCCGATGGTCAAATCGGAGAAATGACTGTTCTTAAGTTAAAATTGAAGAGTCCCTGATATGCCTGCCAAGTTTCATCGTCCTCGCACATGTGTAAGCATCTTAAGTCGGGATCCCCGGGATTCCTGAACACTCTCTCCACCTCCGCTCACATTGATCGGATCGTGTCCGCACTTGAAATGGCAAATCTGAGAAAAGAGTTCTTTCTGAACATCAAGTTTCATTAAGATATAATCCATTCAAAATTTGGAAATACCTCAAGATTCCGGATTACCCTTCCCCCTAGGATGGTCAAGCCGGAGAAACAACTGTTCTTAAGTTAAAATGATTTGATTTTCCTGTCGAGTTTCATCGTCCTAGCACATGTGTAAGCATCTGAAGTCTGGATCACCGAAATTCCGGAACCCTCCCTCCAACACCCCCTGCAGTGCTCGGATCCGGTTCGGTCTTGTCAACTATGTCTATGTATCTAGGGCTTGTGCTTGTTCTCCCCACCAAGTTTCATCCCAATTCGTCCACTGAACATGTCACACGATTCCCGGTCCCCCCCCCCCCCCTCCAACTTCCCCCAAAGTCACCGGATCCATTCCCGACTTGAAGTGTGACATCTGAAACAAGAGGTCTTTACAAATATCAAGTTTCATTAAGGTCGGATTCCCCGTTTAAAAGTTATAAATATACATTCGGATTCGCCCTCCCTCCACTCCCCCCGCGGTGGTCGAATCGGGACACTGACTATTTCCAAACTAGTTTGGTCGGGTCGCTAGTACGCCTGCCAAGTTTCATCATCCTACCACTTCTGGAAGTACCCCAGCTCGAGAACAGTGACCTGACAGACCGAAAAGTGATTGGTATATGGCAGTTGAGCAAAACTGCAAGTGCCATAAAAATGGAGGGCCCAATTGCCCCTGAACCAAGTGGGAGTGGAGTTTGGGACCTGCAAAAAGGAAATACAGACCCTAATGCTCACAAACCAACCAAGTTTCAACTTGATACCTTTCGATTCCTGTCACTTATAACAAATCTGGGTAATATGGGCCCAGAGTGGAGGGAGGGGGAGCTGTAAACTTTAAGGAAATATTCCAGTCCTTGCATCTATAGGTACAGGGAATTTCATTGTCCTATGTGCAGGTCTGGCCACTGGACAATCTGGCCCATTTGCGCCTGAACCGGGTGGGTGCAGGGAGGGGCCCTCATACTGCACAGCTAGAACCCAATTCCCACAAGTGTACCAAGTTTGGACTTGATAGTTGCACATGTTCACGAGTTATGAGCTAACAAAAAAAAACACTGAAAACCAAAAATGAAAGCTGCTACAGCCCCAAAAATAGTGCATTGTTGCATGAAACACTCAACTAAAAAGGGAAAGTCTAGAAGCTCTGAAACACTTGGCTCTTAGCTCACTGGAATTCTTATAACCTACATACCATTCCCATTTAATTTTATTTTCAGGGCTTTTAAAACTTGAACCAAGCCCAAGGTTGTCTAAAATCTGAATAAGTGTTCAGAGATCTACACACCTAAGGCCTATTTTCGCTGTTCCCCGAGGACTCCACTTGAGGAGTCCCCGCCTTTTTGTTTGTCCCGGGAACTCACTCCCCTTATTCTTGCGAGTCCCCACGGATGGAGAATGCTCCGATAATCATCACCATCATCAAAAAGGACTCCCTTTCAGATTCAGAGGGGAATCAAATTTTTCCGGTGCTGGTGCAATTTAAAATTAATTAAAAACAATCAGTATAAAACGAAACCAAAAATAAAGTGGATCCAAACTAATTTTGTCTACATCATATTTATTTCAAGAAGAAAATTCATTTTGGAAGCATTCCGCATGTTCTCGTTGTTTTCCGGATGCGGAGTCCGCGTGGAATGACTCCCTCTATTCTCGCTGTTCCATTTGAGTCCCCGGGGAACGGCGAGAACACTCCTCTAGTCAGCACCCAGTGTATATCAATCTTGTTGTTCTTAAATTTACCAGATGACTATAGAATATAAAATTCTCAGATTTTAGTTGTCTTCCTGCTGTTTATCGAACCTTATTGGTATAATACTAGTACTAAATCCTTGTTGACACTAACATTTACATTTGAGAAATCATCTTCTACGACCAACAAGTTTTCCATCCCAGTAAGAATCTTCTACAGACTGAAACATGGAAAGGTCAGTCTCTGTTGTCCTCCATTGCCACAGTCCAATCCAAAAATACTTCTGGCTCTTGGGCTCAGACCCTTTCAGCCTGATTGGTACGACGCACGCACGATTCGAATTTTGAAATTTTTGCCCATTCCATTCGTGCGATGCAAACTGCCATAGAGCTAGTACGTCATAAGAGTATGGCATAAGAGAACCTGAGGAGAACAAAAACCGGGAAAAAATATAGACGAAGGGAAGAACATTTAGCGCGATTTCGGCATTGCCTAGGAGATCTTTGAAGGGTATCGGGAAACCACAAATGAAACCTTAGCAATACTGAATCCATGATCTCGGAACATTCCGGAAATGACCCTAAATGCATTTGAACTCATCTAAACTTTCGACCGCATTGGTTTTGTTAAAAGGCGATGGGCTGAGCACTAGTTAAACCTTTTTTTCTTTCAGAACTTTTAGAACTTTCTTTCAGTACTTAGACCTATATCGTTATACTAGCTATATTAAGAAATTTATGAATATTTGATAACTTTCTTTACAAAGTTTCCTTGTCCCATGAGTCGGCCGGACCAAAGCTACTTTTTGACTTGCCAAAAAAACATAAAAAAATGGGTAAAACGGATGGAAAAGTGATGGTTTAAGTCCAAACGCAAATCAAGGATCGGACAATGTACTTTGCTTTGCCCGCTTTTAATCACGTTCTGTTCAGAACCCGCAGTCGGATGGTAGTTAACATCAAATATGTATGTCTTGAGAAAAATGTCACTTAAAGCATGTGCATACTGAGGCTCGTGACGTTAAAGAGTAACAGCGTTAGCATTCCCTTGCACAGCTCTTGCTTATTGCGACGAAAATAATGTACTTGTTCAAACTACGTACTGTTTCAAATGAATATATACGTACTATTTAAAGAAGTTAAGGAACATTTGCTATTATTTTTCAAGGCGACTCGTCATATGCACATGTCCAGAGACGTTCCTTGCAGTACCGAAGAGACGAAATGAGGATCTCAGTAGTTTTTGTGGCTGTATTCCACGTATTCTTTTCGGAAAACTGCACATGGATATTGGAATTACATATGTCTTTTATTTAGACAGAACTTGACTTCAGAGCAACATGTAACTGGAATTTGTGCACCTTCGGAAGTATTCTGGTCATATTACAGGGCAGTTCGATATCCCATTGTTATGCGGAAGTTGTTCACCGTGAACAAGAGTAGTTCAAAACGTTCTTTCTTTGCCGCGGGTGTTTCCGGAAAGCAAGCTATTTAATCCGTCGTCAAAGTATTGAGGAGTATAAACAAATCTTCAGTCAGCTCAGATGTCCTGCTTTACAACTTCTATATAAAATTATTTATATGGAGTTACACTTTGAAAATGTGTTTTCTTATACAATTAAGTAGCTTATTTAAAAAGTGTCAAACGTCTTTGTTTGAAAAAATGTTACAGTTATAAAAGTGTTGTTTCCAAAGGAAAAATGTCTCGGAAAAACGTTAATGTAGCAAAAAGCGTTGTACTTGAAAAAACGTCTCGGAAAAACGTTAATCTAACAAAAAGTGTTGATCAAAATCTTGACCGGAGTTCTCTATCCTAAAAAAACAACCGAGATTCTCCCTGTCTATAGGTTTGAGAGCATTCAGTTATTATACACCTTGAAAAAAGCTAAGCAAAATATATAAATAAAATTGAGACACTTTCGTAAAAAAACGTCACAAATAGTCGCAAAAAGAAAGTTCGAATAATCATATCAAAAGGTAACAGCGTTAATAGATACTTGCTTCTCTACTTGCACCCTAAATTTGAACTGAATCTGACGGAATATATCGGAGTTATAAGCAAAATGAGACGTTTTTGTTACTGAAAAAAATGTCTTAAACACAAAAATATGTTGTATGCCTGCTGAAAGTGTAGCTTTTTTGAAAAGTGTCACACTCTCTTTTTGAAAATAATGTTGCAGTTATAAAAAAGTGTTGTTCCCAAAGAGAAAACGTCTCATAAAAACGTTACATTAAAAAAAAGTGTTGTTTTGAAGGGAAAACGTCTCAGAAAAACGTTATTGTTACAAAAAGTGTTGTAGCCAGGAGATCAAGATCTTGACCGGAGTCCACTATCCTAACCAAACAGCCGAAAATCTCCCTGTCTAAAGGTTTTTAAAACATTCAGTTAATCAAGAACTTGAGAAAAGCTAAAAAAAAATGAAAATAAAACTGAGACACTTTTGTAAAAAAAACGTCACAGAAAGTCGCAAAAAGAAAGTCCGAATTATCATGTCGAGAGATGACAGCGCTAATAGATACATGATTCTATACTTGCACCCTAAATTTGAACGGAATCTGACAGAAAATACCGGAGTTATAAGCAAAACGAGACGTTTTAGTTACGAAAAAAGTGTCTCAACCAAAAAAAAATGTTGTCTACCTGCTGACAGTGCAGAGCCCCACGAACCCTGCCTTTCTCTTGGAGGTCCAGTCAAACTTGGTGCTAAATTTTGAAAATTTAAACATGTGGACCCAAAAAACCTACAATTTACACCTGAGGAAGCGCCAGTACTGGCAGTTTCAGAGACTGCCGAGGGAAGAGTTGTGGGGATCGAAGGGGGTATGACTGATTTAGACTTTTTTTCGAAGGCTTGTTCTCACTCCCCAATCAAGCGACAAAAAACGGTCAACTGGATGAACCCGGGAAGTCCAATCGCCAGTCGATCTGTAAAAAACGCGACTTGTGTCTCCATGTACTATAAACACTTTCCCCGATCTCGCCGTTCCCCGAGGACTCCTCGGATCGGGGAATCAAGGGGAACGGCGAGAATAGAGGGAGTCACTCCAAGCGGACTCCGCGTGCGGAAAACAACGGGAATGCAGGGAATGCTTCCAAAATGGATTTTGTTCGAAAAAAAAATATACAGTTGACGAAATTAGTCTGGATCCACTTTATTTTGGGTTCTGTTTATTCTGATTATTTTTAGTTAACTACACATTGCACCGACATCAGCAAAAATTGATTCCCATCCGAATCTGGAAGGGATTCCTTTTTTATGATGTTGATGATAATCGCGGACTCGCGAGAATAGTGGCGGTGAATACCTGGGACAAACAAAAGCGCAGCTTCGGGACTCCTCAAAAGTAGTCCTCGGGGAACGGCGAGAATACGCCTTAAGCCATCTCCGTGAAATTCGAACATACCCTGTGCATGTCTCATTGCCCATCACAAGTCGCGTCAAATAAAAAGTATATTTGCATGACGAAATGATTTTCGGGGTAATTCCTCAACATCTTGGTGTGTTATATGCGCATTCTCGAACATGTAAACGAAAAATAGGTCCGGTCCATTTCCGGTGTTCATTCTTTTACCCATTCTCTGCCTAAGGTGAAAATACGCTCCTACTATTTAGTTTTCCTTTGTCTACTATTTGGTTTTTCTCTGGTCTATTCTAGTTGGAGTGGGCGTAAGAGTTTGGCGTAAAAACAAGCAATAGTGAACCATACCTTTTTTGCACTCAGCGGTTACATGGATGGTTGCTTTGAGTTTAGTAGTGACACTGATCTCTTCCAATGGCTTTGACACCGAGGTGGAAACGCGCCTTTCCCGCTCTCGCTCCCCGCGGTTTTCGCTTACTTCCTAAAAGAAAAGAGTTAAAGGACACCTCGCACTTTTTAAAGGACCTGTCTTACCTATAATACTAACTACTCCATATATTTCTAACGGAGACCCCAGTTTCGTACGGCCCTCCAAGAAACCACTAACAACACCACGCTGATTTTCTCACTTATCGTCTTTGGCTACTTTCAATGAGTATCACGCTGTCGACGGTTGTCTGCGAGAAATTGTTCCATCAGAAAAGGTTAACGGGTCTCAGAAAAGGCTTACAACAGCCATATTCTTTTTAATGCAAAGAAAACCCAGTGTTTGTTTTCGACCAAAATCGTCAACTACCCCTTTTATCCCTCCAATTAAGCTTGGGGGGAATGTACTGAGTTTTGTACCACACTTTCGTTATCTCGGTTTTCTTTTTTGATCAACATTTAAACGATGATGTACATATTAGGCATACTCTGGGGTCAGTGTATGCCCGTGGTAAGCTAATCCTTAGAAAGTTTTCTTTTTGCTCTTCAGAAGTGAAAACTTTTCTTTTCCGTTCATACTGTACGAGTATTTTGGGTCTTTCGTTGGTTCGCTCCTACAGTAAACAAGGCATAAGTGAGCTGCGTGTGGCTTATAATGATATTTTTCGATATCAAGATACCTCGATCAGCAAGCGCGACTGAGGTTTTCGATGACTTTCGTGTACTCAATTTCTCCGAACTCCACCTATCGTGTAAAACTTCGCTTAAACAGCGTTTAGTTGAATCTGACAAGGAATACATCCTTGTGCTCTGTTCTCCATGGCTCCGCCTGTCTCTGCAAATTTGGCAGAAGTTGTTTTTTTGTCCATGTGATATTTGCACTTGTTGCCACGGTCGTTCTTTTTTGTCTTCTTCTTTTTTCCCTGTTTTCTTTGTGATATGGTAATTTTTTACTAGAATAAAACTGATTGATTGATTGAAAACCATGGGTCTGTTGAAAGCACGGTCTATTTTTAAAGTATTCAAATATTTTAAAATACTGTAAGTTAAAGAGTTTATAGTGCGAGGTTTTTTTTAAATGATTACATTCCAATAAATAGATAGATGCATTACTAGATGTTTATATGGACTTTGAGGTATGGACAAGAAAATACAGCATCTGCAATCATAATACGTTAGAAATTTAAGTCAACTCAAAGTTAAACACATAGCTGTGCATCCTGGTGTCAAAAATTTTGTCGGATCTTATGGATATTTTGTGTGACCCCTTTCAGTGTTATACTTCAAGATAAATTTCTGTTATGACCCTTTTAAACATTATGCTTAGCGAAAAGGTCACACTTAAAAGGGTCGTAAGAGATATATTCTCATAAAGTTTAACACAAGGGTGCAGTATCATGTATTAAGTACTACCAGACTTCTTATAGTGAATTACCTAAACCAAACAAGAGCTACGAGCTCATATGGCACTTGTTACGAGTCGGCACGGCTCGGTTATGTCAATGATGTATCTAGTGTTTGCTAGGTGTCTTCCCACCAAGTTTCATCTCGTTCCCTCCACTCATAGCATTTTCCAACATTTCCGGTTGCCCCCTCCAGCTCCCCCCAAAAGTCACCGGATCCGATCCGGATTTTAAGTGGGTCGTCTGAGGCATGACGTCTTTCCAAATATCAAGTTTCATCATGATCCGGTCACCCGTTCAAAAGTTATAAATACCTCAAGATTCCAGATTCCCCCTCCCTCCACTCCCCGCACAGTGCCCGAATCAGCTCGGTCATGTCAATGATGTATCTAGTGTTTGCTAGGTGTCTTCCCACCAAGTTTCATCTCGATCCCTCTACTCATAGCGTTTCCCAAGATTTACGGTTGCCCCATCCAGCTCCCCCCAAAATTCACCGGATCCGGTCCGGATTTTAAGTGGGTCGTCTGAGGCATGAGGTCTTTCCAAATATCAAGTTCCATCGAGATCCGATCACCCGTTCAAAAGTTATAAATACATCAAGATTCCGCATTCCCCTTCCCTCCACTCCCCCAACAGTGCCCGAATCAGCTCGGTTATGTCAATGATGTATCTAGTGTTTGCTAGGTGTCTTCCCACCAAGTTTCATCTCGATCCCTCCACTCATAGCGTTTCCCAAGATTTCGGGTTGCCCCCTCCAGCTCCCCCCAAAAGTCACCGGATCCGGTCCGGATTTTAAGTGGGTCGTCTGAGGCATGAGGTTTTTCCAAATATCAAGTTCCATCGAGATCCGATCACCCGTTCAAAAGTTATAAATACCTCAAGATTCCGGATTCCCCCTCCCTCCACTCCCCCCACAGTGCCCGAATCGGCTCGGTTATGTCAATGATATATCTAGTGTTTGCGAGGAGTCTTCCCACCAAGTTTCATCTCGATCCCTCCACTCATAGCGTTTCCCAAGATTTCCGGTTGCCCCCTCTAGCCCCCCCCCCCCCCCCCCCAAAAAAAAAGTCACTGGATCCGGTCCGGATTTTAAGTGGGTTGTCTGAGGCATGAGATCTTTCCAAATATCAAGTTTCATCGAGATCCGATCAACCGTTCAAAAGTTATAATACCTCAAGATTCTGGATTCCCCCTCCCTCCACTCCCCCCACGGTGATCGGACGGTGGAAGTTACTATTTCCAACTTAATCATTTGGGGTCCCTGATACGCCTGCCAAGTTTTATCGTCCTAGCTTATGTGGAAGTGCCCGAACTAGCAAAACCTGGACAGACCGACGGACGGACAGAAATTGCGATCGCTATATGGCACTTGGCCAAAGGGCAAGTGCCATAAAAACAGGTAAACAGGCGAATATTCTCTAGCAGAACCATGGAACGGCATCATCAGCGAAAGGAAATTCAGACTCCAAGCTCTTCTCTACGACAAAACGAAAGCCAACCCAACTGCAAAAAAAATGTCTACCCGATCAACGACCCAATCGAGCAGCAAAAATAGCAGCCGTGTCCAAAATGAAATCACAGCAACCTTTTTAACTCCAAGAAACTCTCACAAAGGAATTCGCAAAGTCAAATTTTTAACGCTAAGCTAGAATCTTTAGTTTGTTTTCCCACAAGTTCGTCTTTCCAACTTGAGCGGCTTTGAGCCTGAAGAGGACCCTTGCCGAGAAGGGCCGAAATACAGCTCTAAAAAAATTCAGCTGACGTATCCGTTTTGCACCATCAAATATACTCCTGGCTGAGTGCAAGTGCAGCACTCAGCACTCAGTGCTGAGTGCTACGTCAAACAGGAACTG